>OY998245.1:42764468-43156968 GCA_963922005.1 Cornus suecica | reverse complement strand
TGGAAACAAAAGCAGAGTTCAAACAAGTACGCTACATCGTCCACTTGAGTCAGGTCCATCTTCAAAAAAATAGAGTCCATCCTTTTCCCTAACACTGCCAATCATCCTCCCTGTGGTCAATTCTTGAAACTCATAATAAGAAAAATAGAAATTAGCTTGACATTGATGATCAGAGGTAATTTTACTGATGGACAACAAATTGCAAGACAAATTGGGAACGTGAAGCACATCATGAAGAGTTAACAAAGGAGTGAGTTTGACTGCTCCTATCCCAGCAATGACCGAGAGTGAACCGTCTGCTATCTTGACCTTTTTATTGTCTGCACAGGGACTATAGGATGAGAACAACTTGGAGTAACTAGTCATATGATCGGTTGTGCCAGAATCAACGATCCAAGAATAAACAGAATTAGGAATGACACTCAAACACGCAGTAGTTAGAGAATTACCCTTCTGAGCCATAAAAATGGGGTTAAGGACAATTTTGGAGATTGAAATAGTTTGTACAGGTGCTCTAATTGCTCCTTGGTGAAAGGGATTGCCTCCGAATTGGTAGAAGACTCCTGAGGATCTTCAGTCATGGCTTGGTAGGCTCGACCATCGCTTTTGGGGTTTGGCTTCCAGTTTGCTAGTTTACCATGCAACTTCCAACAGGTCTCCTTCGTATGCCATGGCTTTTTGCAATGCTCGCACCATGGCTTCTTACGACTGTCCATCGTTTTCAGAGTCGATACCTCTGGATACAAGGGCCGAGCTTTCAATTTCCAGGTTGGGGCTGGTTTCATTTCTGTGTAGCATAGTTTTCCTCCTTGCTTCTTCACGTCTAACTTCAGAAAACACTAACTGAATGGAAGGCAGAGGTTTCCTGCCAAGAATGCGGCCCTCGGACCTCATCCAAACTCCGATTATTGCCTGCTAAAAACATGTAGACCCTGTTGTTTTCCTCTCTCTTCTTGTGACGAGCAATCATTGGAATTCTCCTAAATATCGTCATAGCATTGATCAAGCTCACCAATTCATTGTAATAAGTGGTGACATCGCAATCATTTTGCTTGGATTGCCAAAGTCGGGTTTTCAACTCGAATATTTGAGGGGGATTTTCAAGGTCCGAATAAAGGTCACGAACAGCTTCCCACACGTCTCGAGCAGTAGGAATAAATAGATGTGGCTTCCCGATGGCTGGCTCCATTGAATTGATGAGCTAAGCAATAATGAGGGAGTTCTCGGATTGCCATTTTTCAGGTGAGGATCTGCTGCAGAGGGCTTAGAAATATCGCCAGTCAAGTGCCCGATCTTGCCCCTGCCGTTGATTGCTAGTTTCACGGACTGAGCCGATGGCTGGCTCCATTGAATTGATGAGCCAAGCAATAATGAGGGAGTTCTCGGACTGCCATTTTTTCAGGTGAGGATCTGTTGCAGAGGGCTTAGAAATCTCGCCAGTCAAGTGCCCGATCTTGCCCCTGCCGTTGATTGCCAGTTTCACGGACTGAGCCCACTCGAGGTAATTCTGCCTATTGAGTTTCGTGATTGTGAGTGCAGAGTGGAATAATACGAATAAAAATCTGTAGAAACTGGAACGGAAGAAATTGCAGAGGTAAGGTGCCTGGTTTCGAAAGAGTCCGAGGAGATGGTAGGAATTTTTTGGGCGCTGGTCATGGCTGCCTTGTAAGACATTGTGAAGGAGAAGAGAAAAAGCGCGCTGGCTCTGATACCATGAAGTTTTAGGGTAGAAAATATAATAATTCTCCTTGAGTCTCAAAGGACCGAAATACATAAATAAATAGCAGAGGAATGCCCACAAAATCAGCAATTATAGGGCGCACAAAATCAGTAATTCCTCTGCTGAAAATTAGGAATGGAAACTACCAAATCTGAAACAATTATTTCAGATTTATTTACAAAAATAGAATAGCCTAGAATAGCCTAATTAACTCCTACAAATCCGACATGTTGGAATGCAGTATTTGTCTTGGTATACTTTTTATAAAGTTGTTTCGACTCCCTAGGATTTTCCTGGAAGAGGTTATTATTTTTATCCGTTACTACTCTCGGAAAAGCTGCCAAATATTTTGAAAAGCATGAATCAATGCGAGTCCCCTAATAAAAAAGTAAATGAGAGACTCGTATATATTATGCACTCACAAGCTCCATGGTGTGATTTTGTAATATATGATTGATTAAGATAAATTGAACTAGTCACTCTGAATGGTATATGTGAATTTTGTAACAATATGGTCACTGGTGGAACTCTCAGCCTATTGCAAAATTTATGGTGCATAAAGAGTTGAATTCTGACACAATTTTTTTTATTAAGGAGAAAATTTTTGTCATCTTGAATGACGAGGGAACTGTGTACTGTTTAAGTAATTTATTAATGAAAGTAGTACCGTTAATTGCAATTCATCATATGATTTGAAGGTCTCCAGTGATTTATTAAGGAGTTAGATTTGAGAAAGTCAGATAGCTCAATATCTGATTTTACCGAAGGTTTTTGGAACAAGGTTTGTTGTTCCAATAACTGATATTTTGTAGGTTGTGGATCAATATCTGTTTTTTATTTTCTTCTTTTAATTCATCCTGAGGGACAATCATCTGTGCCTTCAACTGCTGACTTCCCTTGGTTTTTTAGTGCTGAACTCCTAGCACTCTGGAAGAAACGAATAACAACTCTTTCCACACTCAAGTATAATAGTTGTTCACTTCAAATCCTTGATACTTTGGTGCAATTTGAAAATATTAATAACCATACAACTTCTGAGTGAAAGGTTCCATGGATGCAAATAAATGTCGGAGGGTCTTATGTTTTCCAGTTATTATACTATAAACTTTGCATTGGTCTATTCTTTCTCTTGAGGTGTAATCCTCCTTGAAATCTTGGTAATAGAGTATGGCCCTTTAGGTGCATGGTAGTGAATTAGTCATCATCCTGTGATAGCATGTACGGGTGGGTTCTTAACACTGTTGGATAGAATAATAGAGCATTTCTTCTTGAATATTCAGCTGGAAACTTGAATTGAAATTATGATTTGATCTTGATTACGTATTTAATGGAATTTATGCAAATGCATTTGTAATGATTTTTGTTGATCTATTCCTGCTTATGTTAGTTGGTTCTAGCTCTCAAACATGAAATTTTCGTTTGTGTTGGTAATGTTACATATTTGTGTTTGTCTTGTTCTAACATAAGAAGAGCGAAGAAAGCTTAATCTGAAAGGGGCTTTATTGTAATGCAGATCCGGCCAGATAGACAGACATTGTATTGGAGTGCAACATGGCCCAGGGAGGTGGAAACTCTAGCAAGACAGTTTTTACGCAATCCTTACAAGGTTCTGATTCAGTTTTTTACCCGATTTATATAATATTTTTGTGATTGGAAGGGCATTAGTACACATTGGAACTTTGAATTTGTTGATGTTATCCAATGCCCTATAAAATATTGTGCTATCTTTAGGTAATCATTGGGTCAGCAGAGTTAAAAGCAAATCAATCTATCAACCAAGTTGTTGAAGTTGTTACAGACTTGGAGAAATACAACAGGTGTGACTTGTTACTGGTAGCAAAGAAATGCTTACATTTTGCTTTGAAATTTGAATGTCTCTTAAGGTTGTTTCTCCCTGCAGGCTGATCAGACTGCTCAAAGAAATGATGGATGGAAGCAGAATTCTAATATTTATGGAGACAAAAAAAGGATGCGACCAAGTGACGAGACAACTAAGAATGGATGGGTGGCCAGCTTTATCCATTCATGGTGATAAAAACCAGGCCGAAAGGGATTGGGTCCTGGCTGAGTTCAAAAGTGGCAGAAGTCCTATAATGACTGCCACTGATGTGGCTGCACGTGGTCTTGGTAGGATCGCTGTGTGTTAGGAGTTTAGGCATTTTTAAGTCTCTTATATATTGGTCTTGAATTTATGAGATGGTCGAGTCAGCCAGCTGCTGTCCACTTCCCTGAGAATATAATTTGTGGTTTGGGTGCGAAGGCCGCTGTCTTGTTTAGAGGCTGTTAAGTGATATTTCTCTTCACCCATGAGTACGACCCTTTGAGCTTCATCAAAGGAATTACGAATTGGTTTGAGAGGCAAGTTTTTAGTTTCTTGCATTTACCTAGTATGTCTGGTGCTGCCTAATTCTTATAGCTTGTGTTACATGGACACGGAGCATTGTTTTGGTGAGCATTGTTTTGGTGATTACCAGGGATACTAGTCTTTAGATTTCGTACAACATTTACTGTGCAGGCCAGTAGTATAGTTCCTGGAACTCCTTTCTTTCTATTCTTTTGGTACTCATGGGGAAGTAGATGAATATTGAGAGCTAGCTTTGATAGGGTTGTATCGCCACTAAAGTTTGCCAGAATGGTATGGCCCCTACTGCGTGTCTTTACTTAGTTGAAGTTATCGCTGCCCATCCACGGTTATGGAGCTGGTTGTCGTGACAGCCTGGTTGACTCATGCAAAGCTTTTCCATTGATTGGATATCTGTGGTCGTGGTGGAGCTGCTCCTTATCCCTGCAGAGTTAAGGTGGGCACATTTATGTGATGAATGTGTTATCTTATATTTGATCTTTGGATCTTCGGGATGCAGGGATAAGGGTGCATTTGCAATTTGCAATTTTGCATATACTGGTTAATTTGAAATAATGGCATACAAATAGAATGTCTCTACAGAATTGGTTTTACGGAATGTGTCATATTGGTCCGCAACACTTTTCTTTCTGTGATTTAATTTCTGATTTTTTTCATTGTAGATGTAAAGGACATAAAATGTGTTGTCAACTATGATTTTCCATCAAGTCTTGAAGACTATGTCCACAGGATTGGCCGAACTGGTCGTGCAGGGGCTAAGGGAATTGCTGTTACCTTTTTCACCCATGCGAATGTCAAGTTCGCGAGAGAGCTCATTAAGATCCTGCAAGAAGCAGGGCAAATTGTTCCTCCCACACTGGCTGCCTTGGCCCGTTCAGGGGGTTCTGGTCTAGGAGGTAACTGATGTTAATTTAGTCAATTTTAGATTACACGGAGTATAATGAGCTGCTTGTAACATTTTGTTTCTTTTTCTGTCAGGTTCTGGTGGCAATTTCCGCTCTAGAGGACGAGGAGGCTTTGGCAACAGATCTTCGATTTCTGGATCCAACACTATCCCTCTTGGTGGTGGAAAGAGGTCTTGGTAGTTTCAATTCTGTTTATTGCTGCTTTTAGACATCAGTTTTAGAGAAAACAAACTTTTACACTAGTTTGTAAAATAGTTCATGGCATAATTGGAACTTATGTCCTATATTCAGTTTTACCAAGATGTTACTAAATTGTAATCTTTACAAGTTTTTTTTATTTTTTTATCTTGAATCTTTACAAGTTTAGTAACAAGAACTTCATAATGTATTCAAGGTCATCCATATTTTTGCAAAGGTTTCTCATAGCATGTCCTTTGGGTATGTTGCAAAGTACATTGTTGTATTGGGTAAATACATAGTATGGGAAGCAGGATGAATCTTCTATTCTTATGATACTCTTTCCTTTTGTGACTTCTCTTATGCAAAATACCCTTTTCCTTTCATAGAGCGGGGGATGCATATATGTTCCGGTATATATATACATATATATATATATATTATGTTTGCTTATATACATTTTTTACCCTCATTCAAATTAACTTTATTCCTTTGAAGGATGTTTTCTTTAGTATAAATTAACCAATATATGTTCTGCTGCTCTGCAATACAAAAGGTAGAATATAGGGCTTAATGGATCATATTTTGTGTAATTTGGTACTGTGACAGGTTCCTCTTGTTGAAATACATATTAAAGGTGGTTTTTTTTTTTCTAAATAATTATTTTTTGGGTTTGGGTAATTAACTTGTGCAGCTAATCATATACTACTTCTGCAGTTGGCTTTCAAGACTGTTTGGCATGTAGTGATTCAACATGACTTTTAATTGAACAGTTTTTTCAACATAATTAGGCTTCTTTTAATATATTTTAAATTTAGTATTCTTCTGATATTAATATTGAAACACTAATAGGGACATGGCAAATTCTAAAAAGGTAGGAAACGACACACTTCTGACACGTCTATAAAAAATATATATATATTTTTTATATATACATATTATATTACATAAATATTTCATTTATCACTTAAACAATGAGAACTAATAAATTAACAAACAAATAGGGTAAATGAAATGTGTGACATGTTCAAAAAATTTCATTCCACTACCATCCAATGAATCAAATGTCTCTCCCCCAATATCTGACATCTTAATCTCTCCCTCATTATATTGTAAAAAAAAATATTGATCAAAGACAAAGATTGAAATGTACAAATACCAAATCTTTAACTCTTTATGGTGATATTTTGTTCCTCTCTATATAGTGGATAAATGAATAGATGCTCCAATTCCTCTTACAAGATGAGGAAGAATAAAAATGTTCAAGTATTTTTAAAGACAAATATTGGATTAGGGATGTTCAAATTCTATAAGTAATCCACCATATTAGCGGTTCCGTATGTCCTCATTCTTTGATGGAATCAACCGACTCATCGCGTGTCCGCGGACACGTGCATGTCCTCTGTGTATCCACTGAGTGTCCAATTTTGAAATTTTCAAAATACGCCATTTGGCATGTCGGACACGTATTTTTGGTGTGTCCGCGTGTCCGACACGGGTACGACGACCCTAGACGAAGTGTTCATACTTCATAGCATTTGTCTATATATTAATGAATTTCTAATTAACAATATAATGAAAGTTCTTTAGTAGTTCTAAATTAAAACTTTGGTGGGTCAATATCTGGCAATAGGGTACTTGTAAAAAAATAAAAAAGGTAAATAGTATAATAAATGAAATTGTTTTGCATAGTGGTGAAATATGGACTCCAAATCGCAAGAACAAAAGTTTTAATGAAAATATATGATTCCAGTTTCTGTCTTAAAAAGGTAAGTTAACTCAGATCAACAATGACTAACAGAGTTTTTAGTTTTTAAAATTCTGAGATTTAAAAAATAATAATAATAAATAAATTAGGTAAATAAACTCAATAAATTGCATTCAAGACATGTAATATTAGATGAAATTTGATTATTATATTAAGATATTGACGTCAAAGAAATAAATAAAATTCATGTATAAGGTAAGGGTGAGTGCAATTTTTTTCGAAATTATAATCATGTTTAGTCATGTTAGCTATTGTACTAGAAATACAATTCAAACATGATCGGTTATAATAATCGTGTAAAAAACAATCAACACAATGTTAGACTCGATTCGAGGATCTATTTACTAAAATTATTTTATATTATTAAAATAATTTATCATACATAAAACACGAGATATAATTGTAAACACTCTTTTAAATATATTTCTCAATTCAAAATAAAATAGTTTTCAGTCCACAAAAAAAAAATACATTAAAAGTAGATGTGGAAAATGGGCGGGTTTGGGTTGGATTGTAAATGGGCGGGTTAAGAACGGGTCACTAACCCATTCTCACCCACTATAGAGGATCACAAACGGGTCAGATCATAAACGGGCCAAGTCAATCCGCGGGTTGACACGACGAGCACTATATGTAAAATATTATATAAATGTAATTCAAAATTTTAAATTTTTTATCCAAGTGCATATAATTTTTAAAAATAATTATATATACAATTACAAAGGAAAATAAATTAAAAGATTTTAGCCACAGTGAATAAGAAAATAAAATGAATACTAATATGAGAAACACAAAATAAAATTATTGATATATTTTTGGATAAATTTCAAGAAACTCCCGTATACTATCCAGTTTAATCAACTAACTCTCACTGTGTCCACTTTGCCCCCTATATTATTCAATTTCATCATTATGCCCCCTCACCTCACATTATGAGTCAAAATGCCTAAACTACCCTCAATAGTATAAGGAGGTTTAGTGAAATCAACCATTTAAAAAAATTATTTTTCGAAAATTAATTATATTTTTAGCAAAAATTATAAATTCAAAAATATATATATATATTTTTCGTAAAAAAATTATTTTTTGGGAAAAAATCATATTTTGGAATATAATAGTATATATTTTTCGCAAAAAAAAATATTTTTCGGAAAAGATCATATTTTGGAACATAATAGTATATATTTTCCGCAAAAAAAATTATTTTTTGGAAAAGATCATATTTTGGAACATAATATATATTTTTCGCAAAAAAATCATATTTTGGAACATAATAAATACTTTTTCGTAAAAAAAAAATATTTTTCAGGAAAAAGTCATATTTTGGAACATAATATATATTTTTTGAAAAAAATTATTTTTCGGAAAAAAATGTTTTTTGGAAAAAAATCATATTTTGGAACATAATATATATTTTTCACAAAAAAAATCATATTTTGGAACATAATATATATTTTTCGCAAAAAAAATATTTTTCGGAAAAAATTCATATTTTGGAACATAATATATACTTTTTCGCAAAAAAAATCATATTTTGGAACATAATATATATTTTTCACAAAAAAAATCATATTTTGGAACATAATATATATTTTTCGCAAAAAAAAAAAATTTCACAAAAAATGATATTTTCCGAAATATATATATCTTTTGAAATTTATAGTTTTTACGAAAAATATAATTTATTTTTGAAAAATAATTTTTTTAAGGGTTGATTTCACTAAACCCCCTTATACTATTAAGGGAGGGTAGTTTAGACATTTTGACTCAAAATGTGAGGGAGAGGGGGCATAATGATGAAATTGAATAGTATATAAGGCAAAGTGAACACAGTAAAAATTAGTTAATTAAATTGAATAGCAGAAGGTTTACCTATATTTTTTTTAACTCCTCGTACTTGAAATCAAAGATGATGAAACTTTTCTTTTAAATATAAATATATCTAATATGACATATTAGATAACAGAATGTCATATGGGTAGACCTGACATGGATTTTCGGTTTAAGATCTCCATTGACATTGCTTCTTGAGAATCATGAATTTGCGTAATTTTTTTTTTTTATGAAAATTCACTTAAATTTTGATATTGATTTCCAATATTTAAGACCATTTCCTGACAAATTTATGCACACACCAAAAAATTAAATTCCATAAATAATTCCCATATACATATACACATATAAATATACATATGCTGGATCTAGAAACCAATTTCAGTGGGGGTATAATCGTATTTTTTCTCTATTTTTAGTGGGGTCCTTGTATAATTTTCATAAATATATAATTTTCTAGTTAAGAAATTGCAAATAAAAAAAATCAGTACATCCTGCGGCCGTTATGTAACGGTTTTTGGAGTGTCTGTTACCGTTATGGTTCGTTACAGCGGTGTGGGCCGGTTCTCACACCTGAACCGGTCATTACGGTGGCCGTAACGGCCGTTATGGCCCGTTAGAGCCCGTTACGCCCGTTAAAAATTAATTTTTTTAAATTATTTTGCATTGTTGGAAATAAATTATATTTTTTATGATTTCAATTTTTTATTTATTTAAATTTAAAATTAAATTTAATAATATCATAACAAGTATATCATAAATATTGAAATAACGACGACACTATTAGATTTATTAATAACTCCTTTTTTATATTAAATTTTTTAAATAAAATAAAATAAAATTCACTTAAATCTACCAAAAAATCACCTTTATTCATTCATTTTGCCAAAAATATCCAATTACAACATTTTGGGTGAGATGTACAAGATTTAAAAAAATTCACGATTGCGATAACCGAGTTCCGTTATGTAATCCCGATACTGACCCGACTCCGTTATACTCATACCGTTACTGTTACAGTGACCGATACCGTTATGGCGAACCTTGATACACACACAAACACTAGTGATACATATATATATGTGGTGATACACACACATATTAGCGAGAGGAGAGAGAGAGAGATTGAGGTGAGTAGGGCTGCAAATAAGCCGAGTCGTTCGTGAGCAGGCTCGGGCTTGGCTCGTTAAGAGTTCAGTTCATGCTCGTTCGTTTAGTAAATGAACCAAGCTTGAGCATGATTTTTAGGCTCGTTTTGTAAACGAGTCGAGCTTTAGCATTACTAGCTCGGCTCGCCAAGCTCGTGAACAGGTTCGTCTAAGTTAAATAGTAAAATTATTTCATATTTGACAAAAGAAAGTGTTCAAATTAAACAAATTATGAAGATTGTTGTGAAAAGATTATAGGAATTATGTGGCCATAACATAAAAATCATTCATAAAAAATTATACTAGCGAAAAAATGTTAAAAACTGAAATGAGTAATATATGTTGCAATTGAAATGAGTCATTCGTGAGCAAACTCGGGCTCAACTCGTTAAATATGGTGTTCGGCTCGGGCTCGTTCATTAAGCAAATGAGACGAGCTTGAACACATTTTCTAGGCTCGTTTAGTAAATGAACTGAGTTTAAACATTCCAAAGCTCGGCTCGGCTCGACTCGGTTCGTTTGCAGCCCTAAAGGTGAGAGGCTATAGAGAGTGGCAGAGACGTGAAAGAAAGGGGTTTAGGGTTTCTAAATGATGGAAGATAGGTAAACACGGGTACCTCAACCCAACCTGTTAACAACCCACAAAATTGAGGAGTGTTATAACTCAATCCATTAGTGACCCGCATTTTAAACCACTCACCCAATAATGCAAAATTTGAGGGCCGGTGTGGGCGAGTTGGTGGATTTGGGTAAAATTTATCACCTCTAATTAAAAGGCACAAGTTTAGATAAACATTGAAAGAGAGAATATACTACTCCTTCCTTCTCATATTAATTGTTCACTTTATCAATTTTACATGTCCCAAAATACTTGTTCAGTTTCGAATCACAATATAATATAATATCATATTTTCCCAAATTATCCCTCCCCATTAACTTAAAAAAAAAAATGAGTCCCACTACATACTACAACCATATTATATTTTCAAAGAAAAAAATTTGAAACACAAAATAATAAAAAAAAAATATATTGAAAAGTTAGACTTGTACAACTAATTTGAAACATAGGAATAATTGATTTACAAATTTGAAGTTAATTCAAATCTAATCCAGTCAATTGGTACCATTTTTTTAAAAATGGTGTTCACGGGTTGTATTAAAGTTTTACATCTCCCAAAAAAATAAAAATAAAAAATCAAAGTTCTATCTAAAAACTTAAATTATTTAGTGATAATAATATTCTTTTTATTTATACTTATTTAACTTTCCATTAGAATCTCATATTATATAAACTTCTAACATTCTCAGGGCTCATTTGGTAACTTGGTTTTGGTCTTGGTCTTGTGATTTTGGTCTTGGTGGTCTTGTGTGGTCTTGGGTGATTTTAGGTAAATCTAAAATCATGTTTGGTAAAGAGTTGGTCTTAGTCTTGGTATAATTATATATATATACTAATATGTATTAAAAATATATAACTATGAAAAATATATATATATAATTGGAAAAAAATATTAAAATGAAAAAATATATATAATTAAAAAATATTTAAAATTCCCGAAAACAATTGACATTTATATTTTTTTTTTATTCCAAAAAATATATATATAATCGAAAAAAATATTTTAAAATGTGAAAATTATATATAAAATTCAAATAATATATATTAAATTCGGAAAAATATATATAATTCAAAAAATATATAAAATTCTGAAAAATTATATTATATACTGAAAAAATTTAAAAATTTAGAAAAAAAAAAGATATAAAATGGGGGAAAATATATAGATTCGAGAGAAAACACAAATGAAACCCTAGATCGAGTGAAACTTTGCCTCAAAATCACGATGTAATGCGTGGATCATAAGGGAAAGCTCCAAAATCACAAGGTCGTGGAGGAAGGCGGCGCAGGGGACGAGCGCGGCGGCGATTCGCGCGTTGTGGACGAGCGGCGAGGGGGAGAATCGCGAATGCTTGAGAGATTTGGAGGAAGAAGTGGTGGCGGTGTAGAAGGAGGAAGTGGTGGCGGGGTAGAAAGAGGAATTGGGGCTAGGGTTTCGTTCGGGAGAGAAAACACAAATGAAACCCTTCTTTTATGTTTGTGTATCGTGTTTTTTTTTTGTTCAAAATGAAAATTTTGTTTCTTTTTAATTATTGGAAATTTCAGAAATGTGGAGGTTGGTTTAGGAGTTTGGTTTTAGATGGGTCTTGGGCTGGTTTTAAAAAACAAAAACCAAACATACCCAAACATGATCTGGTCCTAAACCCTAAGACCAAAACCAGGCCCAAAATCATATTTCCAAACAAGCCATCTTTTGCCGGAACTCACAACATTCAATTTACACCATGTCATTGTGCCATGGTAGACTGCTCAACTAGATGAACAACTAAGATTTTTTAATCTTATATCAATTATTACATATCTAGTGTTTCACACTTCCATAAAAAAATAAATGATAATAACAATATTTAGGTTGACGGTTGATGATTTGATAATATTTGTCGTTGCTTCACCAAACTCCGGTCAACAAAATTTATAATACCTACAAATACTTTACTTAAAAATAGTATAGCAATAAGTAGGGTCGAACCACTCTCAACTTAGAAATTGGTTTGAGACTCGGATCCAAAACTTTAATTTTCGAGAATAAAAATAAATTAGTTAAAAACAATTCTTGAATTTTTGAATAGTAAATTAAAATAACTAGATAATTATCAAATGGTGGAAGAATTCTCAAGGGAAGAGAATCCACCACCCGGATCTATATAAATAATATTATATATTTCTATTACAAAATTCTACTCCAACCTATTAAACGTAAACATAGATATTGGTAGGCATTCCCCGTATTTCCATTAATTGGTAATCACGGATTTTCCTCCCTCTAATGCTTTGGTTTAAAAATAAATAAATATAAATAGTGGTAGGCATTCCCCGTATTTCCATTGATTGGTAATCACGGAGAATATTTCCTCTATTTTCAACCTCTATTGTAGGTTTTGTCCCTTGAAAGAATTAATTCGGGAAGAGAATTAAACAATAAGAAATAAAATAAAATTATGTATATCTTACCCAAGATGACTTCATCACTCCCTTGAGAAGATGTTTAAGCTAACATAATGATATAGAAATAAAACATGATGATAGAAGAAATTTTCATTAACTAAGAAAAAAATTACAACAAAATAAAAACTTGATACAAGACTAAATTCTCTCTAAAATTTCCCACTCTCTACCATTTAATTCCCTACAATTTCCAACTACTCTCCTATTTATAGAGAAAATTGGAATAAAATGAAATCTTGTAAAGTGAAGTTAGATCTACTTTTCTTTTCTTTTTCTTTGAATATTGATACTTTCCAAGTCATTTTCTTCTTTCTTCATGTGCATTATATTCTTCATCTTCCATCCATGTGCATTCATTTCTCACTTTAATACATTTTCTTCATTTTTTCCAATTCATACCTATAAGAAATAAAAAGAAATATATAAGAACATTTATACACTAAAATGGTAAATTAAAGATTTACTTTTGACATTAAAAATAGTAATTTTGTGGACTTATCAAATTACCCCCAAACAAGCTCTTGCTAGTCCTTTAGCAAATATGGGCAAAATAGATTAGTTCACAAAATTATACTTTTATTAAATTTAACCAAATATGTGTCACTTTCGCAAGCTGCTTTCGATTGCATTTACTATATGCAATAAGGCCTTAAACCCCTAGGTTACCCTAGTGGACGAGCAATAGCCTCGTAAGGGTTGGATATATTACCCACAACTTCTTCATTCTTCATTTTCATGCATTCATGCATTCACATATTCATTAATCAAGTCATGATACAATATATAAGATAATATGAATACAAATACTACCACTCACTACCGAACAATAATTATCTCAAGCTAATCATATGAATGATCCCCACTGAAGTAAATAATTTTGTTACTTTCTACTCCCAATCTAAACAACCTTCCGTGTTTTTGTGAACATTCTACTATGGTATGTCAATTTGCCATATTTTTCGTAAAAACTCATTATTTTCATCATTTCACTTCCATCTCTTTTTGTATTTATAAGCTCCGGACTTTCCAGCGAAGATTTTTAGTCCCGACCAACTGGGCCCGAACTTCTTTCATGGGATTTATGCTTATTAGTTTTCTCTCCTTTTTACGCGAACAATGATATTGGTGATACAAAGGTCCGGTTACTCATATCGAAGAACTACTTTTTGCATTTCTTTGAAAATAAATTTTTTTTTTTTAAAAGTTTCTCCATTCTATCTCCCCTTTTATAGCGGAAAATCTATTTTTTCAACTCCATAGTCAAAGATCAACTGTTTTTCCTATAGTGAATGTGTGCATGTGCTTATAGGTCAAAGTTGTCCTTTTCGGTTTCAATTTCACTAATTTATTTACCTATGTAAAACCACATCATTTCACTAACTCAATCTAATCATTACTCTCATGAGCGGGAATATCGCATCACATACTACTGATATATCATAAACACAAACTTAATCAACTTATAATGCAAAACACTCATGCATAAAAACAAAAAACTTTTCCAAACAAAATCAATTTTTCAAATTTTTTTTTTTTTAATGAAATTCTATTTTGATTAAATAGATATCCACCTCCAAACAAAAATAACACTGTCCCTAGTGTTTAAAAATACATCTAAGAGATAAATTTGAACAAATTACCGCAATTGAGGTGGTGTTTTTGGAGTATAGTCCCTGCAAAGATTCTTAGCAAAAGAAAAGTCAAGTGATTGAAAATATTATGACAGACTTTACCCCCAAACAAAATCTAAACATATCCAAATAGAGTGAAAAAAATAAAATTGATAGAAAAATTTACACAACTGACTGGGTTGCCTCCCAATAGCGTTAAGTTTAACGTCTTCAGCCAGGCTCAACAGATGTGCTACCCCTAAATAGATTAGTCCGAATAAATCGGATCAATGAGGAAGATTTCCTCATTTTCAGAAGTTTCAAGTTCTAGGAAAGGCTTTAGACGATGAGCATTAACTTTAAACAACTGTCCATTCTTAGGGTCTTGTAACTCAATGGCACCATGACTAGAAATGTGATGGACATTGTACGGGCCTGACCAACGTGACCTTAACTTCCCAGGAAACAATTGAAGACGGAAGTTATACAAAAGAACCTTTTGTCCTATGAAAAACTCCTTTTTGAGAATGTGTTTGTCATGTTCCAACTTAGTCTTGGCTTTATAAATTCTTGAACTCTCATAGACATCATTTCTGATTTCTTCTGACTCATCAAGTTGAAGGGTCCTACGTTGATCGGATTTATCATAGTCAAAGTTCATGGCCTTGATGGCCCAATAAGCACGGTGTTCGAGTTCAACAGGCAAGTGACAAGCTTTGCCATAGACCAATTGATATGGGGACATTCCTATAGGGGTCTTATAAGCAGTACGGTATGCCCATACAACATCCTGGAGATGAAGACTCCAGTCCTTCCTTGTGGGGTTAACTGTTTTCTCTAAGATCTGTTTAATCTCCCTATTAGATACCTCAGCTTGACCATTGGTTTGAGGGTGATATGATAGGGTCACTTTGTGATTGATTCCATATTTGGACAACAGGTTTCCAAAGACTTTGTTGCAAAAATGTGAACCATTGTCACTGATTATGGCTCGAGGTGTTGCAAACCAAGGTAAAACCTGGTCTTTGAAAAAACGCATCACAACTCTATGGTCAGTTGTTTTGGTGGCTAAAGCTTCTACCAATTTTGACACATAATCAACTGCTAAAAGGATGTAGAGATTGTCAAACGAGGATGGAAATGGTCCCATGAAATCAATACCCCATACGTCAAAGATTTCAACGACAAGAATCGATTGTTGAGGCCATTCATTTCTTTTGGTAATCTTACCTAGCAATTGGCATCTATGACAAGCTAGATAGTATGTGTGGGTGTCTTTGAAAATGGTCGGCAAATAGAATCCTGATTGTAAGATTTTTGCAGCAGTTCGTTTGGAACTGAAATGGCCACCACATGCCTGGTCATGACAGACTTTTGATCTACCTCGGGAACACACCTACGAATGATCTGATCTGGACAATATTTAAAAAAGTAGGGGTCATCCCAGAAATATTCCTTAGCCTTGGCCAAAAATTTATCTTTCTCTTGTTTGGATCAGTTGGAAGGAATTTGACTAGTCACCATATAATTGACAATATCTGCATACCATGGTGCATGAGATATTTCAAATAATTGTTCATCGGGAAAATAATCAGAAATGGGAATGGAGTCACTAGTGGATTCAATAACAAGACGGGACAAATGATCAATGACTACATTCTCGGAACCTTTCTTATCTCGAATCTCAAGATCAAACTCTTGAAGGAGTAAGATCCAGCGTATCAACCTAGGTTTTGCATCAGATTTGGACAAAAAGATGTCTTAACGCTGCATGATCTGTATAGATGATGACCTTAGATCCAACCAAATAAGATCTAAACTTCTCAAAGGAGAACACGACTGCTAGCAACTCTTTCTCAGTGGTTGAGTAGTTGATTTGGGCATCATTTAAGGTTTTGCTAGCATAGTATATGACATGTCGTGCTTTATCCACTTTCTGGCCTAAAACAGCACCTACTGCATAATCAGACGCATCACACATAATTTCAAAAGGCAATTTCCAATCAGGTGAGCGAATGATAGGTGCAGTAATGAGTGTTGACTTTAAGTACTCAAAGGCGGACTTACATGCATCAATAAACTTAAATTATGCATCTTTAGCTATAAGATGGGTCAAAGGTCTAGCTATCTTACTGAAATATTTGATGAAACGCCTGTAGAAACCGGCATGACCTAGGAATGCTCTAATATCTCGAACAAATTTGGGGATAGGTAGATTGGAGATTAGATCAATTTTTGTTTTGTCTACCTCAATTCCTGCACTGGAGATATTATGACCTAGGACAATTCCCTTTTGGACCATGAAATGACACTTTTCCCAGTTAAGTACCAAGTTATTGTCACGACAACGTTGAAGTACAAGAGAAATATGGTCTAGACATTGCTCAAATGATGACCCAAAGACAGAGAAGTCATCCGTGAAGATTTCTAGAAACTTTTCAACCATGTCACTAAATATACTCATCATACATCGCTGAAATGTAGCTGGTGCATTACACAAGCCGAATGACATGCGACGATAGACGAATGTACCGAATGGACAGGTGAAAGTAGTTTTGTCTTGGTCATCAGGGTGGACATGAATTTGATTATAACCAGAATAACCATCTAAAAAGCAATAGAAGGCCTGACCAGCTAATCTTTCTAACATTTGGTCGATGAAGGGAAGTGGAAAATGGTCTTTTCTAGTCACGCTATTCAGTTTCCTGTAGTCTATGCAAACTCGCCATCCAGTTTGAATGCAAGTAGGAACAAGCTCATTATGGGCATTGGACACAACAGTGATGCCAGACTTTTTAGGAACTACCTGGATTGGACTCACCCATTGACTATCAGAAATTGGGTAGATGATATTAGCGTCAAGAAGTTTGATAACTTCTCCACGGACAACTTCTTTCATATTGTGGTTAAGCCTCCTTTGAGGTTGTCTACATGTTTTCGCATTATCTTCTATGTGAATGCGATGTTGCACCACTAGAGGATTAATTCCCTTGATATCATCAATGGACCATGCTATGACTTCCCTATTTGTCTTAAGAATCTCAATTAATTGGGACTCTTGTTGCTCAGTTAACTCAGAAGATATTACCACTGGAAAAGTCTCAGATTCACCAAGATACGAATATTTTAAAGTTTCGGGTAAAGGCTTTAATTCAATATTAGGTGATTTCTTTGCATTTTCAGATTTAGTGTTAACTGGCAAGGACAATGATTCAAATTTGGATTTATACTTGGGTGCTTCAAAGGGTGGGGCAGAGTCTAGCAAATCATTTACTTGGCTAATGTTATTAGCTTCGTCCAAATTATCATCAAAATGGGCTAGACAATGTTGGAGTGGATCCTGAGGATATGAGTGGTTAAAGGTGTGGTTGGTCAATGAATCAATGAGACAAACATCTTCAACAGACTCTGATTCAATGGGTTATTTCATCAAATTGAACACATTGACTTCCACTTTCATGTTCCCAAAGGTTAAGGTCATGCTACCATTTCTACAATTGATCAATGCATTGGCTGTGGCTAAAAATGGTCGACCTAAAATGATTGGAATTTGTTTACCTTGGGTTGGTTGAGTGTCTAGCACAATAAAGTCTACGGGGTAATAAAAATCATTAACTTTTACTATCACATCCTCAATGATACCCCTTGGAATTTTGATGGATCGGTCAGCTAACTGAATTCTAACATCAGTTTTCTTCAAATCAGTCAATCCCAAATCCAAGTAGACTGAATACGGTAACACATTGACACTGGCACCAAAGTCCAATAAAGCTTGACCATCAAAATTTTCTCCTATCCTACAAGTGATAGTTAGACTACCAGGGTCTTTGTATTTAACCACAGCTTGATTTTGTAGGAAAGAGGAACAATGTTGGGCTATGAAGGCTTCCTTAGGGATATTGGTTTTCCTCTTGACTAAGTCTTTAATGAATTTTGCATAAGAAGGAATTTGCTTAATAGCAGTGAGAAATGGAATGTTAATCTAGAGATTTTGAAAAATCTCTAAGATTTCACTGTATTGAGAATCCTTCTTATTGTTGACTAGTCTAGAGGGAAAAGGTGCACGTGGAATAAACAGCTTTGGAATGACCTCGTCAAGCTTAGGACCTTGGTCCTTTTTGGATTTTTGGGAATTGGGTGGAAGAGATTTGGATGGTTCAATTTCATCACTGATGGGTGGCTCAACCTTATTATCAATTTTGTTTCCTGACCTAAGGGTAATGATGGAATTTACATTGGCATTTGATTGGTCAAAAGTGGAAGGAGTCACTACAAAATTAACTCCTTGTCTTTTTGGATTGATTTCGGGTTGGCTTGGCAATGTACCCCTTTGTCTTTCAGACAGAGCTGCAGTGAGTTGACTCAACTGATTTTGGAGAGACTGCTGAAATTGCAGTTGATTTTGAGTCAAGAGATCAAAGTTATTTTCTAACTTTTGAAATCTCTGATTGGAATGTTATTGGATTGATCAAGATTAAAGGCAAACATTTTCAAAGTGTCCTCATAATTGGAAGTATTATTGACCGGTGGGACAGGAGTAACATAGTTGTTCATGGGATCAACTGCTAAATCTCGGCTTGGATTGAACTGGGTATTCCTAGGAAATTGATTTTGAGGAATTATTGGTCCTTGAGTTGGAGGTTGCCTATTGGAGTGACCTTGAAAACCAAACTGACCACTTAAGTTTTGTGGAGGTAAATTTTGCCTCCATGAAAAATTAGAATGGTTTCTAGTATCAGGATGGTAACTTTGGCTAAATGTATTAGGCAATGGTCTCCTAAAGGTATTGAAAACACAAACTTGCGCATCCGAAGGTTCATATTTACAAGAGACCGGACATTCCTCTGTTGGATGAGATAAACCAGAACAAACATTACATTGTGCAGGGGTAGATATTAGGGCAAATGCATCAAACTTTTTACCTAAGTCTTTCACTCCCTCAGCAAGACTTTGTATCACAGATTTTAACTCATTTTCAGGTTTGATCTCATAAAAACCAGATGTTCTATTCATTTGATCATTCCTAGAAAATTCATTATCAATTTGGTTCCAATTCCAATTTTGGGCATTTTCAGCTAGTTCCTCCAAAAATATATATGCTTGGTCAGGGGTTTGGGCCTTGAACTTTCCTTGGTGCATTGACTCAATCATGGTTCGGTTCATAAGTGAAAGTCCCTTATAGAATAAATGGACTAGTTGTGCTTTATCAAAGCCATGGTGTGTGCATTTGAGTAGCAAGTCATGAAATCGGTCCCAAGTTTGATGGAATTGTTCCTCAATTTTCCCTTTAAAAGTACTAATGGCATCTCTCATTGATTCGGTCTTTTGCATGGGATAAAACTTACTCATGAATTTCCTTGCAAGTTCATCCCATGATCGAATGGAGTTGGGTGGAATGGAGTTTAGCCATGATGCAGCTCTATCTTCTAAGGACAGGGGAAAAAGACGCAGTTTGACACCCTCTTCATTCAAATTTTGATTTTTGAATGTGTTGCATATTGTTAAAAACTTCCCTAAATGGATATAGGGTTGTTCGCTTTCAAGTCCATGAAATTTTGGCAACATATTGATTGTGGCGGGTCTAATCTCAAACTGGGGTGCATCATTCTCAGGTAGAACAATGCAATTTGGTGGGTTGGCTGTGATTGGGGCAAAATAATCATTAAGAGTTCTCGGTGCAACCATTGATAAATTATTGGTGGTTGACAGATTTAACAAGGTAGTTGATTTTTCTTCTAAATCAAAGAGTGAGAGATCACTAGGAAACCTAACTAAACGCTTGTTAACTCGCAACCACTGGGGCATAAACAAAAAGAAACCTAAAAAGGCTAGATGATGTGCAAATCACACAATTTTTTTTGGCTTTGTTATCTTGAGCTTAAATTCAAGGGTGGTAAATTTTTAAATATAATATTGTAGAGAATTAATAGGATGGTGTCCAAATTAATTCTCTCATAATTAGACAGCTCCTACTCTATTCCAGATTAAGTCGATAGATTACCAGTTAAGGATCATCAAACTAACAACGGAGTAGTTCCCAGGAAAGTGTGGCGAGACACGTGGCCTGCTTAATGGCGCGTCAACCACACTCCTAGACAGAATTTCCTACCGTTTATCAATTTTATAATGACTCACTGGAGTGACTACCAACCGCTTCCTTCCTAGAGGGCCTATGAGCTCGTAACCCTAAATTAGATTATTGCTAATGAATTTTAAAATTAGGCTCATGGTTTAACAAATGCAAGGATTTTTGTGATTTGTGAGCCACGGAAACGGGTGATGAAATCCCGACCGTATCTTGTGGGAATTTTGCCCTTAAGTATCTTATGCAAAATGCTAATTAAAATATGCACAAACAATAGAAAAATAAATAAAAAATAAAAAAACGGGAGCTTAGGGGAATTTCTAATGTTATTCTATCCTAGAATTCACATGCAAAATTTGTGTCTAGAAAAACTAAAAAAATAAAATAATAAAAAATATATATATAAATAAACTAAATACAAAGGATGAGAACTTAGGGTAATTTCTAATGTTATTCTATCCTAGAATTCGCATGCAAAATTTTCACCTAATCTAGGAAAAAAGTAAAAATAACAAGGTTTAGAGATATGGAACCTGGTGACGAACCGATACGGTATCTCCTGCAAAAAAAAAATAAACAATAAAAATAAACAAGTAAGTAAATAAACAAATAATGAAAACAAAAAAAAGTGAATAAAAAAAAAATTGAACAATTATACTAATCTGTTTTTTTTTTTTTCGTTTTTTTGTTTTTTTTGTTTTTTTTGGACCTTAATATTAGAATGTTAGCAAATGGGTTAAATAATGATATATGGCTATTAGTATTAGACCAAAACTTTGGAAGCTTGATTCGGACTATGGTGGCCTTTGGTATCAATTGTGCCTACACAAGCCACAATTACAACCTACTGGAGTTTTGTTGTTGTTTGTATGTTTTTTTTTTTTTTTTTTTTTTTTTTTTTTTTTTTTTTTTTTTTTTTTTTTTTTACAGAATAGAGAAAGGTGACTAAAAAAAAAAATAAATTTACTAACAGTATTTTTATTATTATTTTAACTAGGAAATCACTAAATAGGGAAGTAAAGAAACAAACCACTACTGTCCAGGTTACGTTTTTTTTTTTAACTCAAATGATGACTTACACTGCTGGAATCTACTGCGGTTTTCCAAATTTTTTTTTTTTACTTCAAGAACCTACTGTTGTTATACAATGAACAAATTACAAAATGGAATTTTTTTATTTTTTTTCGAAAATTAACAAAAATCACACAATATAGAAATTTTAAAATAAAGAGAGGGATAGAAAGTTCGGGTGGGTTCCCGAAAACTTGTAGTCTCGAATCTTTGACTCCGAATTCAATATTGATGCGGCAACGATGCCATTTGACGGTTGATGATTTGATAATATTTGTCGTTGCTTCACCAAACTCCGGTCAACAAAATTTATAATACTTACAAATACTTTACTTAAAAATAGTATAGCAATAAGTAGGGTCGAACCACTCTCAACTTAGAACTCGGTTTGAGACTCGGATCCAAAACTTTAATTTTCGAGAATAAAAATAAATTAGTTAAAAAAAATTCTTGAATTTTTGAGTAGTAAATTAAAATAACTAGATAATTATCAAATGGTGGAAAAAATCTCAAGGGAAGAGAATCCACCACCCGGATCTATATAAATAATATTATATGTTTCTATTACAAAATTCTACTCCAACCTATTAAACATAAACATAGATATTGATAGGCATTCCCCGTATTTCCATTAATTGGTAATCACGGAAAATCCTCCCTCTAATGTTTTGGTTTAAAAATAAATAAATATAAATAGTGGTAGGCATTCCCCGTATTTCCATTGATTGGTAATCACGGAGAATCCTTCCTCTATTTTCAACCTCTATTGTAGGTTTTGTCACTTGAAAGAATTAATTCGGGAAGAGAATTAAACAATAAGAAATAAAATAAAATTATGTATATCTTACCCAATGTGGCTTCATCACTCCCTTGAGAAGATGTTTAAGCTAACATAATGATATAGAAATAAAACATGATGATAGAAGAAATTTTCATTAACTAAGAAAAAGATTACAACAAAATAAAAACTTGATACAAGACTAAATTCTCTCTAAAATTTCTCACTCTCTACCATTTAACTCCCTACAATTTCCAACTACTCTCCTATTTATAGAGAAAATTGGAATAAAATGAAATCTTGTAAAGTGAAGTTATATCTACTTTTCTTTTCTTTTTCTTTGAATATTGATGTTTTCCAAGTCATTTTCTTCTTTCTTCATGTGCATTCACTACAACAAAATTGACATTTAGTGACGAATTTTTTCATCACAAAAACTCCATATTTCATTGCAAAAAATTATTTGTGACGAAAAAATATTTGTCACAATTTCGTCACTATATAAGCGTCTCGGTTGATCAATAATGACGAAATAAAATTTCGTCACTATTAATACGACTTTTTAGTGACGAAAAATATTTTGTCACTTTTGTTGGGATATTAGTGACGAAATTTTTTTCGTCACATTTAGCTATCTTTTAGCAACGAAATGTATTCGTCACATCTAACTACCTTTTAGCGACAAAATGTTCGTCACTAAATCTAGATACCTTTTAGTGACGAATTTTTTTCCGTCACATATAGCTATCTTTTAGCGACAAAATGTTCGTTACTGAATCTAACTATTTTTTAGTGATGAAATTTTTTCGTCATAGCTATCTACCTTTTAGCGACAAAATGTTCGTCACTAAATCTAACTATTTTTTAGTGACAAATTTTTTTCGTCACATATAGCTATCTTTTAGCGACGAATTTTTTTCGTCACATCTAGATACCTTTTGGCAACGAATTTTTTTTGTCATATTTAATTGTCTTTTAGTAATAATTTTTCCGTCACATCTAGCTACCTTTTAACGACAAATTATTTTTATCACATCTAATAGTCTTTTAGCGATTTTTTTTTTCCTCTTATCGACAAAGTTTTTGTCACATTTAGTTATTTTTTATCGACGAATTTTTTTTGTCACATCTAATTATTTTTTACCAACTAAATGTTTGTTAGCTTTAACAAATAAAATGAAGTACAAAAATTATTATTTTATTAAATAATAATGAATAAAGGTTCATCCATATAAACCAAACAAGATAAGACAAGGGAAAATTAAATATCAATGAACTATACAATGTAAAAAGTTAACCATTTCATGCCAAAAAACTATAAAAAAAAATACTAAATAATCTAAAAAACAAGAACTTTAAAAGAAGGATCCTAGTTTATTTCAAATTGTCTTTCTAAAACTCATACTAGATTGACGTAAGCAATTGTTGTCCAATATTTGCAACAAATGCAAGCATTGTCTCCCTCACTTTTTCTTGAATTTCTTGTTGTATGTCTCGCTTCATCTCGTGCATTTCTTGTCTCATATCTTCCATATTTTTTTCTGCTTTCTCAACCCTAGCATAAATTGACCCATATCTTTTTGAGTGACACGGATAGAAGAAGTAACCATCTCTTTGTTGCCAATTCCATGTAAAATATAATATTATATTCTTCATCTTCCATCCATGTGCATTTATTTTTCACTTTAATACATTTTCTTCATCTTTTCCAATTTATACCTATAAGAAATAAAAAAAAAAATATAAGAACATTTATATACTAAAATGGTAAATTAAAGATTTACTTTTGACATTAAAAATAATAATTTTGTGGACTTATCATAGGTATACCGATTTCACACTATATATATATATATATATAATATGTAGATATATTAAAACATTAAATGACAATAACACTATTTAACACCGATCTCAAATGGAGTTGTATCAACCCCATTACTAGTAGCTATTATTGTCATGGACATTAGTATTTTGTTGATTTCTTACAAGGAATTTAAGGTACAATTTATCCACAGAGTAGCTAATTAGATTGATTTGGTTTTCAGGCGAAAGCGAGGAGATGATTTTAAAAATGGCATTTCGGATAATATTGTTGCTATGGTTGATTAAGGTTATAGGGCCTAAGGTAGTACATTCTGAATATTAATAAATACTTTTTTGAAAAAGAAAAAAAAATAAAATTAACACCAACCGATCTTATTAGACTTTGTGGAGAGAAGGACCATTTTGGTATTTTTAACCAAAAAGGGCAAGATGGTCAAGTCCCCCAAATTATCCTCCTCTATAAATCCCCCAAAACCCTAACTCTCATTTCCTCCCTCCATCGCCGCTCCTCTCCCCACAAACCCTAGATACAGAAAACACCCAAATGACGACCCGCTTCAAGAAGAACCGCAAGAAGCGCGGCCACGTCTCGGCCGGTCACGGCCGCATCGGGAAGCACCGCAAGCACCCTGGCGGGCGCGGGAACGCGGGAGGCCTGCACCACCACCGCATCCTCTTCGACAAGTACCATCCGGGCTACTTCGGCAAGGTGGGCATGCGCTACTTCCACCGCCTCCGCAACAAGTTCCACAACCCCATTGTCAACATCGACAAGCTCTGGTCCATGGTCCCCCAGGACCTCCAGGACCAGGCCTCCAAGGACAAAGCACCGTTGATCGACGTGACCCAGTTCGGCTTTTTCAAGGTCTTGGGGAAGGGTGCGTTGTCGAAGCCTGTTGTGGTGAAGGCCAAGCTGGTGTCGAAGCTCGCCGAGAAGAAGATCAAGGAGGCCGGTGGCGCCGTCGTGCTCACGGCATAGGTTTGGCTGGTCTTTCTCTATCTGGGTTTTTGAGATTTATATGTATTGGTGGTTTAATTTGGATTTTGAAGGATTGAAGTATGTTCATTTTGGATCTCTTTTGGGGATTTATATAATGCTTAAACTACATTTTCTCATATTTTGATCTATTTTTTTTCTTTGTTTCTTTGTTTGGAAATGACTTGAATTTAATGTGGTAATTCAATTGCATTTCAATTGACTGCAAAAATGCCTTTTTCTTGTTATGTGTTTGGCCAATTATAAATGGTTTTGGTCATGTTGTGATTTTAGTTGCACTTTCAACAAGTGCCAGTTACAGGTAGTAGAAGAGTATGTATATACCCAGTGTTGAAGGAGTTACCGAGGTATAATACTTGCGCCATTGCAACATGTGGGCCTTTATTATTGTATATGAATGATTTAGTAATAATTTTATTTTTGCATTGCATTTCCTTTGTGCACCTCGATTTATTTAGGCACGCCCATTCACGCCTAGGGTCCATAGGACCTCTGGTGCCTTAGTGCGCCTTGAGTCTTTAATAACACTAGTATATACCAAGGTTTATGAAACTTACTGTTTGTGATGACTTTTTTTTGGTAACTTTTTGGTTATTGCATTGATGTTGTAGATTGGTTGTTTGAGATTGGAAATGCTGTAAATTACATATGGGTTATGCTATGGGTCTAGTTTGGTTGAAGGGTAGAACCTAGTCTCACTTATGTCAGATATGGGTTTTAAATTTTATAGGTATCGTGTTGGTGAAAGTTGGTGTATTGGAGTATGTTATATTTGGATTGATTTTTGATGTGGTTATGTTTCAGTTCATTTTGTTAGCTTCATTTGCTCAGGTTGTGATATGCTTTTTGGATGGGAAATTCCTTCAGTTTATATGTTTTTAATGTGGTACTTGTAAAAAATATATATGTTTTTAATGTGGTGTTTAAGTTGCAATTTAAATGACAGCACAAGTGACCGGTTTTTGGGAGTTACATTTATTAAAGTCATGACAGCACAGTTGATGTTATCAATTGGAAGATGGAGAATTGAAATGTGTAAATTAGGTTAAGGTATACTAATCACCCCATTTAAATTTATGGTTATTGAATTTAGTAGGCTGACCTATTCTCATACCGACTGCCTTTCTCGCGCTTTCATGTCAAGATATGACCAAACCTAACCCAAATCAAGACCTCGATTTAGTCAGTTTGCGCTACTTTGTCCAACTGCCGAGTCCTGATTGGATTATTATGTTCCACCTCGTCACTCTGGAAGTCACAATGCCTTCTAACCCTAACTGGGTTAGGGTGACGACACGGTTCTTCAAGTAGAGAGATCTGATTTTGTCATCCCTTGAAAATGTCAATTAGGGGAAGTATGGATGACAATTTGTTGAAACCCCCCTGCAATCAACACTCCCTTTCAAACATAATTATCTGAGTTTCAGCTCTCTTGCTTGGGTTTTACCTGATTTATTCTCGACTTGCCTTCTGAACTTGTAATCACAGCAACACTCCAGTGCGCTCACATACCATGTTGATCTTTTTGGGTGGCTATTTGCTCCTTCAACGTGGTGTCCATTGGTTGTATTCTAGATTCACTTTCCCTACAGCACTTGTGAAGAGCTAGAAAACCAGTTGAACTAGAAGTTCAAATATAGGTTTTAAATTACAACAATTGGATGATATTTAATTCACACTGTTGGTCACGATATATCTATCCAATTGTGTATGTTTAGTGAGAGTCTTTTCTCAAGCCGGCCTGCCAAACATAGGGTATCTAACATGCGGTTGCATTGCTTGTGGTGATATGGGGAAGTACAGATTGTATGTTTTTACAGTTCCCTGATGATCTGGGCATGTCGAGTGTCTTCAGACTAATACTTTCCAGGACACATTAAGTTGGACATGTTCTGAGAAAACATATTTAGTTATTCTATTTCAATAAATAATAGAATTTGTTTTTAACATGATTAGTATAGCAGTCTCACTGTGTCCTTTTGTTGAGTATTTGATACACATGACTCTCAGGTACAGATCGGCACCTAAGTCGACTTCACCTAGTTTAGTTGCATTGATTTTTATTCTCAGTCCTTGGAAGTATTAGTGTTGCTCACTGATGCTGTGCGTAGAAAACATGTTTTTTCGGGATTTAAAATGTTCTTGCTTTTGTTATTGGGGAATATTGCAAGTGTAGGTTAACTTGAAATTGGTATTCTTGCTTATGTTTTTTTTTTTTGCTTGCACAGTGGTAGATAATATAGGAAATCTATATGCACCAGTTGGTTGTTTCTTTGATTTTCAAATGATAGAATGGCTATATCACTCTTAGATATGGAAAATGTTGCTTCCACGGTTCCACCTAATTGTTAGGCGGAATTGAGATAGTTATCAATTGTTTGATGGGTAAATATAAATATGTTTGAGTTCGACAATAATCCATCCAACAATTGATGACTATTTACTATCTCAATTTGGTGCTAGTATCATTGCTCTTTAGAGATATAAGAATATGGACATCTGAATTTTTAATCTCAGTCGTTGGAGAGGGGACTGTGAAAGAGAAAGCATATGGGTAAGAGTTAGAGATATAACAATTGAATCAGCATTCAGGTAGTATATTTTACGGCTAAAGAGAGGGAAAATATTGTTTCCCTACCCTTACGCTTAAATCTGAATAGTTGTAAATGCTCTCCTACTCTTCCTTTGCCCTCTCCCAGTACACAAGTCCTATTATACAACACTTAATATGAGTGTATATATATATATATATATATATATATTTGTATATTTGTGTGAGTAATAATAGTTTAGAATGTGAATTGGTATGATGCATAAGAATTACAGACGCTTTTCTTAATTCAATAAGTAAACATGTAGTTACACAAAGGGCAGATTACTAAACCCAAGGATCAAGGAGAAGGGGTTGGTTGGTGTCATCCTCTCCCTCCTCGCAACCCCAAACCACCATTCCTCCTCAACGCCGCCACCGGCCACCTCCTCTACCAAACGCTCATTCACGCCGCCTCTCTCCATACCCACTTCTCCTTTCTCTCTCTAAAGATCATGGTGCCGTCATTCTCTCTCCTCCCCCTCTCCACATACTATCCCCCTTTACTTTTCAATTTGCTCTCGGAGCACAATTAGATTCTTTCCTAGAGAGCAACTGTTTTGGTTCAAGGCTTGATTAGCGAAGAGAAAGTTGGAGGTGAGAAGAATATATCGACTTTGATTGGTGTTGCAATTTCTAGATTAAGAACGAATGCGTATCTTTGCTCTTTTTGCTTTCTTCTCTGTTATTGGGAAAATTATTGGTTATCTTATCCCAAACCAATTAGCACAAGTGGTGATATAGAATCCCCACGTGATTTACACCTCTTTCTACTATTGGATTGGGGTATCACGTGGATTTATTCCTAGGGTATCCAATATTTTCTCCCGTTATTGTTTGGAAAATGGTAGATGAAATTAGAGGAACACGAACAACACTGATGAAGCTCTTTCCTTAAAAGATGAGGTCATAGAGTAATTTTGCAACACTTATATAATTTTACTCAAATATAACAAAAAAATAGAGGCTATTTGAATCATTTTGCACTTATTGGAATAATCAGCTTTTACATAATTTTCTAAATGGGATATATTTTCATAGTGGGTTTCCTCTTGAAAATATGTTTTAAAACCTCACTATGTTTTAATAATGTTTACCCCTAATAATCTCCCTCAAAATGGTGATGAAAAAGTATCTCAAACCATCATTGCATCACTTATAGTTTGCAATATTTTGAAAGTAGTAGATCGTTTCTAACACAATTACTCATTTCATATTTGCATTTAAGACTGATATCACCCGAATTCGTCTCAAACTACAAAACACATTAACTCATTTCATATTTGCATTTAAGACTGATATCACCCAAATCCGTCTCAAACTGCAAATCATATCCGTAACAATTTTATCCAAGTTGGATGAACAGCATGTGAAGTCAATCTCAAGGCTGCAGAGTATGTGATTTCATTTTTCGGGGCCAATCGGGTAGGAAATGCATATTAGATTTCATTTTCTAAATTCACTTCATCAGAATTTTTTATGCACAAGCCTTTAAGTATATTCATTGCCCTTGGATTTACACACACAAACACAACTTTATACACACACTAGTTGGTTATGAGTGGTGAATCAGTAACAAGTAAAATGTGCTTCCAACTTTCTAAGTTCATTCTAGTCATATTTTCCTCTAGCCGGTTGTCAATGGTGAATAAGTAACAAGTCTAATTATATGATTGTACCAAATTAATTATCATAAAACTTCTAGAGTTTCAAAAATGTTCAAAAAATCTCCTGTGGTCTCATAAGTGCCCTTATGATTTTCAAATTATTCAAAAATTTTCATGTGGTTCCAAAAATTCCCTATAATTTCAAATTTAATCAAATATTCTCTTTTGCCCTCTATAAGATTACGAAAATACCCTTCTATTTATTTCAATTAAACTCTAATTCCTTCCATTTATTCCAATTAAACTCTAATTCATTTCATTTATCACTAACCCACTTTCTCTCACTCATTTACTCCAAAACTCTAATTCTCCCCATTTATCACAATCCCACTTTCAATTTAAATCCCAATTTTAACCCAATTCAACTCTAATTTATTTCATTTATTACAAACTCACTTTCAATTTAAATTCCAATTTCAACTCAATTTCAATTTATAATTATATATAAAATTATATCACAAACCCACGTAAATGAGTGCATATATAATTATATATACGTACATAAATATATATATATATATATATATATATAATGATATATACGTAAATTTATATATATATATAACTATAAATTGAAATTGACTTGAAATTGGAATTTAAATTGAAATTGGGTTTGTGATAAATGGAATGAATTAAAGTTTTGGAGTAAATGGGTGAGAGAAAGTGGGTTTGTGCTAAATGGAATGAATTAGAGTTTAATTGGATTGAAACTGAGATTTAAATTGAAAATGAGTTTGTGAAAAATAGAAGAAATAAGAGTTGAATTGAGTTAAAATTGGGATTTATATTGAAAGTGGGTTTGTGATAAATTGAAGAAATTAGAGTTTTTGAGTAAATAAGTGAGAGAAAGTGGGTTTGCGATAAATGGAAGGAATTAAAGTTTAATTGGAATAAATGGAAGGAATTAGAGTTTAATTGGAATAAATGGAAGAGTATTTTTGATGATGCGTAGAATGGTCGAGTAGAAAACGATGCCGTTCCTGTCAAAAAGAATAAACAGTGACTGAAAAAGGTACCGGTGGGGTACCGGCCAAATAAGCTCCGACGGTCAAGTAGAACTTGGATCGTTCAAAGAAATATAGCAGGAGTAATGGTGGGTGATTATTGCGTACCTCTTTAGGTTGACCCCAACCCTATATTTATAGGGTCTTTAATGCGGTCCTCCTGATAGAGTTGTAGCGTATCGTATATATCTTGACAGTTACCCATATGTATCCTCATAGGATTCTGATAACTATCCGTAGGTATTCTGTTGAGATGTGTAGAGTCCTGGTAGTAGGTAGTCGGTTGACAAATCATTATCTGCACGTGCCGTACAAGTTATAGCTATCAGTTGTCCCCCGTTCCCGAATTCGCTTGCCGAATTTAGGGAACGAAATCTTTTTATGTCGTGATTTACTTGTATATATTTTAAAGTAAAATGTAATCCCTTAAAAAAATTATTTTAAAACTTAAAGGATCATTTTATTAATCATGGAAAACTTTTAACTAGGGGTTCTTAAATAATTTTGTAAAACTTCGTGGGAAGAAAAGTTAATGAATTTTTATCATTCCAATGGAGTTATAAAACAACTATATGTGTAATACGGAAAGCTTCATACTGATCCATATGGACTTTTCATACTTTTCATATTTTCATACCCATATATATATAAAGCTTTTTTTGAAAAAGTCATACGGAATACTTTTTTGTAATACTTTTATTTTAAATATAAGATAGTACCCATATTGGAATACTTTTCAACACTAGTACCCAAAAATATTCCGTATGACTTTTATACCATTGAAACATATATAAAGCTTCATACGGAAAGCTTTATATATATCTGGGTATGAAAAGTCAATTTGAGCAGAAAAGTTAAATATGTGTACTAGTGCTTGTACCTCTACGAGCGTGAAATGCACGTCAACTCTTTAGCTGGCCTGTACCTCTACGAGCGTGAAATGCACGCCAGGCTCCAGCTCTTTAGCTGGCTTTCACTACTCCTCAATCGAGCGTGGAACACACACCAGCTTCCTCATTTTTATTTTATTCTTTTTGTTTTTTGCTACGTGTCCACGGGACCAACTATGATGAGTTGTATACCCATTTTCAAAAATTGAGCTACAATGGTCATATTGTAACGGCTACTATACTATTTATTTCTTCTATAAATTTCACCAGTTCTCCAGTCCCTTCTTTGGAGTTTCTTTCCTTGTAATTTTAAATTCATACCAGCTTGTTGCTTTCTTTGTATATTGTTTCTCTCTCCTTTTTTTGGTCTAAAATTGTTAGTTTCCCGAATATATATATTCTATGGCACCAAAAAACGTAGGGGACGTAATTGTCACTATCCATCCGACCATGCTTGATAAGTTGAAGAAGGAATTTGTATTTCCGTATGAGGTTGAGCTAAATTGTCTGGGTCTAAATCAAAGGGCGCACCACTCCCTTCCACATGGGATGTTTCTCTACACCTCATATTTTGATGTTGGGTTGCGCCTCCCGCTTCCCCAACTGTCGAGAGAGATCTTGGACCATTTTGGTCTCATCCCTTCCCAGCTCTATCTGAATGCCTTGAAGGCTATTCTAGGGGCTCCTCTTCTATGGTGCCTGTGTGGGAATAGATCCATGTCTCTTCAAGAGTTTCTCTCTCGCTATCACATCCAGCGCAATGGTGCCTAAGTCAATTTTTTAACTGCAGTAAAGGGTTTCCCACAGGAGACTGGTGACAATCCAAAGCTTTGGTGAAGCTATTTCTTTCACGCTAAAGGCAACGGATTGGAGTTCCTGGACGCGATTGAAGGCGAGGATAATGGTTCGCCTGTTCCAAAGGAAGCGGGTAAATTTTTTATTTTTTTATTTTTTTTAAACACATCTTCTCTTATCTTCTGTAGCGAAAAAGAAGCTATCCATTCTTTCACCGGAAGAGAAAAAGCATATGAAGGAGAGACTGTAGAGGGCAAAAGTTTTCTTAGCCCGGCATAAGGAAGAGTCTTTTTTTGATTCAAGCGCTTTGTCATGATATTGTCTTGGCCTTCGTGGAAGCCCTAATATCCCACCCGTACCTCCTTTCCCTGACTCTCCGAGTGGGAGTTCGTCAACTTTGCAATCACATCCGGAGCTCTATTCTCCGGCATCTGGAGGATGTCGGGTAACTGTTGACTCTGGTCAGACCTCCCCCGCTCCTCCGACGATCGACATTCGGGCATTCTTCAGTCCTCCCCCAATTTCTGGTGGGAGTCAGGCATCTTCTACTCTTGGAGATCTTAGTTCATCCCTGATAGTTGGCGGGATTCGAGCGTCTTCCACACCTAGATAACTTGGCATACCTCCGACAGTTGGCGTGAGTCAAACGACTAGAGATCTTGACTCACCCCCGACAGTTGGCGGGAGTCGGGCACCTTCCATCAGTTCCAGTGCATGTATCATCATTTTTTGTTTTTATTTTTAGTGTTGCTTATTCGCTTTGTCTCAAATACCAATATTTTATTGTGTATACAGGGGGATCTCAGTGGTTTCCCCAGGATGTGCTTGATAATTTTTTAAACAAAAAGCACAAGACAGGTTTGTCACCACCGATTCCCCACTTCTCCTCCTCGCCTGGCCAAGGTTCTTCTCCCTCTCACCAGATGATGGCGAGAGCATCCTCTGGTCCCGTTAGGACCTTGGATCTTGATTCAAATACTAGGAGCAAGGGCCTGCCATTCAGACTGGGTTCAGCCAGTTCTCTGGACCGCCTACTTTCGGCCAGTCTCTGCGGCCTGGGTCCATTTTTGGGATGTCCGCCCCTGAGTCCAAGTCTTCATCGGGTGATACCGTGATGTCAAGCGTGCAGGTAACGACTGAAAAGCTCATGGGCGCTTTGATGGATGAGGACCTTCAGTCATTGAAGAATGAGAATGACTCCGTTGTAGAGGTTTATCGGAGATCTCTCCTTGATGCAGGACGTGTTAGCATATATGCATTATTCATGGTCCGCTTTTTATATTTTATATGTTGACCCATTTTTATTTTTGCAGAATTTGACCCGAGGCCGTTACATAACCCATAGATGCATGCGAGCTGAGTCTGAGAGAGATCAGATGGCTATCAATCATCAAGCGGAGATCAACGAGCTTCGGGGCCACTATGAGCGTCAACACCAACAGCTTAAGACTGCCCGACTGGAGGAGATCAACAAGCTAAAGGGGACTTATGAGTCTGACCTCAAGAGGGCAGAAGAGGAACATGCCTCCCTTTTGGCCCAACAGTTGGGCGAAGCAAGGATTGCTGCAGTTGAGGAATTCAGACACTCTCCTGAGCTCCAGGAGTAGTAACTGGTATATTACCTTGGTGGTTTTGAGGATCTCCGCGAGCAGGCGGCTGCTTTTTATCCAGCACAAGATTTCACAGGATTCAATCCTAGTGAACGTCGTAGGCAGTAGTTGTTTCTTTTTCTTTTTCTATGTTGAAATCTTGTAGGGTCGTTGTGATGTTTCATTTTCTTTCATTTTTATTTGATGTACTTTGAAAGTTTATGAATGAAACAATGTTTATGGACCTTGATCCTTGATTTATGTAGGAAAAACTTGACATTTCATATTAAGGCAGTTTTTGTGAGAAGATGAGTTGTAATTTTACTCTATTTTATTTATAGGATTTGTGCTTCACTCAGCCATATCCTTTCAATAATAAGATTATAACCCCAAGCTTCACTCAGCCCCCCCTTTCTGTTAGGGGACCCATTTTTTGGGTGGAATAATATGTTTATGATAACATGCTCAAGAATTGTAGAAAAAGAATTATCTTTATTGATAATTGGCGGGATAACCGCTCTAACAATTAATGTAAGTTAAATAACTTCTACTGTAGAATGCTCGATGGATTATTGCAAACTAAATCTAAGTAAACAAAACTACTCAAAATGATGCTAAAGAAAAGAAAATAGAGGGTAGCCTAAACTAACCCTGATGCTACCTTTCCACTTTTACTATTGATACTTCCTCAAGTGTTGCGCATTCCAAAGACGGGGTAGCTGATTTCCCTGGAGGGTCTCTAGCCAATATGCCCCCTGCCGGTATGTGCGGGTTACCCTGTAGGGGCCTTCCCAGTTGGGAGCCAGTTTTCCCATTTTCGCAATTTCACGGTTGTTGGTGAGTGGGGTGACTTCCTATAGGACAAGGTCTCCTGGATGAAATCTTCTCTGTTTTACCCGCGCATTGTAATATCATGACATTGCCTGTTGGTAGACAGAAACCCTCATCTGGGCTTGCTCCCTCCTTTCCTCAATCAGATCTAAGCTGACTACCAATTCCTTTTCATTATGTTCTGAATAGTAGTGACTTGTCCTGTAACTTTCCAACCTGATTTCAACTGGGGTCACAGCCTCACTACCGAAAGCAAGGAGAAAAGGGGTCTTACCCGTGGGTGTTTTGGTCGTAGTCCTGTAAGCCCACAGTATAGCGGGCAGCTGTTCAGGCCATAACCCCTTGGCCTTCTCCAGACGCTTTTTAATCATCCCAAGAATTGTTCTGTTGACAACCTCTGCCTGCCCGTTAGCCTGCGGGTGTCTAGGAGAAAAGTAGTGGTTTTTTATTCCCAGACCCGAATAAAACTCTCTAAATACACTTCCTTTAAATTGTTTTCCATTATCAGACACTATGACCTGGGGGACGCCGAATCTGTAAATGATTGACTTCCAGGTGAAGTCTTTGACATTTTGGCAGTGATTCGGGCTAGTGGTTGTGCTTCCACCCATTTAGTGAAGTAGTCAATCCCTACTATTGCAAATTTGGTTTGACCCTTACCCCGAAACAATGGGCCGCCAAGTCGATTCCCCACTGAGCTAAAGGCCATGGCCCAGTCATGGGTGTTAATTCCTCCGCTGTAAGTCTAGGGACATTAGCAAATCGCCAGCACTTGTCACATTTCTTCACGTACTGTAATGCGTCATTTTGTATTGTCGGCCAGTAGTACCCTTGTCTTATAGCCTTATGGGCTAGAGATCTCCCCCCTGCATGGTTTTCACATAAACCTTCATGAATCTCTTTGAGGATGTAGTTTGCCTCCGTAGTAGAGACACAACGCAAGTATGGAAGAGAAAGACTCTTCTTATAAAGAACTCCGTTGATGAGAGCATATCTGGTATCACAAAGCCTTATCTTTAGGGCTTATATTCGGTCTTCTGGTAATTCCCCATCCTGGATATACTTGATGATAGGTTGTGCCCATTCCATACCTTGTTATACTTGCATGATCATTGTAGTTTCCTCCTGGTGAATACTTGGTTGATGTAAATGTTCCAAGGGAAATATATCATCCTCTGGCTCAATAGCTGTAGTTAAACGGGCAAGGGCATCTGCATGACCATTCTCTTATCTTGGTATTGGGCAGATTACGTATTTTCTAAATTGACCGATCAATTCCTTTACCTTCAGTAGGTAAGCCTTCATTTTTTCCCCTTTCACCTCATACTCCCCATTGACCTGGCTTGCAACCAGTCGGGAGTCGGCGTTGACCTTTAGGTAGGGTGCTTGCAAGGTTTGCACTATTCGGAGTCCTGCTATCAAAGCTTTATACTCTACTTCGTTATTGGTAGCTTTAAACTTGAACCGGAGGGCGTAAGGGAATCTTTCTCCCTCAGGAGGGATTAAGAGCAAACCTACCCCACTTTCCTACGAGTTGGATGAACCATCCACATATAATGTCCAGAGCACTTCCGGGTCTATTGGTCCTTTTGCCTCAGGAATGAGTATTTCTTCAGCAACTTCAGGGGCTTCTTTTAAAGGATAGGTGAACTCCGCTACGAAATCTGCAAGTGCCTATCCCTTAATCGCTGCTCTTGGCTTATAGTGGATGTCGAACTCTCCCAACTCAATCGACCATTTCAATAGGCGACCGGATGTTTCCGGCTTGTGGAGCACCTGCCTGAGTGGTTGATTAGTAAAGACTGTTATCGTATGAGCCTGAAAGTATGACCATAATCTCCTAGCAGAAATAACCAGGGCGAATGGCAACTTCTCCATTATTGGATACCTTTCTTCTGCTCCCCGTAGGGCTCGACTTGTGTAGTAGATTGGTCTCTGAATAGACCCATCATCTCTCATCAGGGCAGAATTTACTGCCGTTAAGGAGAAAACTAAGTAAAGTAGAAGTTGTTCAACAAGGGTGGAGAAGCGAGATAATTCTTCAAATCCACAAATGCTTTTTCGCACTCAGGGGTCCACTCAAATGCCTTTTTAAGCACCTTGAAGAAGGGAAAACAACTGTCAGTTGTAAGTCACTAAAATACCCTGGGGGGGGGGGGGGGGGTGAATAGGGTTTTAAAAATAATTTCTAAGTTCTTTTTATTCTTACTAGAACATGCAACAATGTTCAATATTAATTTACAAGGTAAAATATGCAATGAATAATTTCACTTAAATTCAACAAGCTATTTACCACAATATAAATTAAGCATGCATGAACATAAGGTAAGGAGATAGAGATAGAGATATTGACACCGTGATTTTTATGAGGTTCGGCAACTCCTACTCCTCGGCTCAAAGAATCCCCTTCCTTGAGACTTTCCCGATCCTCACACTATGGCTCTTCCTTCAATAGGTGGAATAGCAAAACCTTTACAAAAGAGCTAACTAGCTCTTCACACAATCAAGAGAACAATCCTACCTTGATACAATGGGCTTCAGTCACCCAAGATCACAAATTTATGTATGCAATCAATATATCACTCAAGAAACCAAAAACACTCAAAACCCTAAGGTTTTTATGGAAGATAGATCAATATAAGCTCAAGTGTTTTTAGGTGATATTTCAAGAACTCAAGATATATATATTCTCACAATATATTTTCAATAAGAGAATAAGCTCAAGGCTTGAGTTTAAATCTTCAAAATGATAAGAGTGAAAAACGAGATTTTGATCTTTCTTGCTATCAAAAGATTTTTCAGAAGATGCTTGAGAGAAAATTAGAGATGAATAATATTTGGAAAATATCTCACACAAGAACCTTAAGATTTCAATCCATATCTCTTTCTTTATGTAGTGTAACACTAGGGTTTGGAGAGTGTATCTCACCCTAGACAGTGTGGAGAGTAGGACCTAAAAATCAGCAAGCAAAACCATTTATTTTTGGGCAAAAATATTGTTTAGAAATACTTTTCCTTAAAATCCTGAAGCACCCAGTCGACTGTCTGACGACACCCAGTCGACTGCCTCCATGCTTAGATTTAAAATATTTTTCCCAACGGCTAGGGTCAGTCGATTGCCTCAAGAAGGCCAGTCGACTGCCTCAAGAGTCAGTCGACTGCCTTGGACAGGCCAGTCGACTGCCTCAGGTAATCAAAAATGTTCAAAACTCTCTGGTTTAGTCAGTCGGCTCGGTCCTTAACTGCTAGTCGAATGGGCACAGTCAGTCGACTGCCTTGGACAGGCCAGTCGACTGCCTCATGCAGTCAAAACGTTTTATAGATCACTGGTTCATCCAGTCGGCTGGGTCCTTATTGGCCAGTCGACTGGGTCACAGTCAGTTGGCTGCCATTTCATGGCCAGTCGACTGGGTGACTCCAAGAATTATTTTCAAGGTCCATTTTTGATCCGTTTGAGTTCGTTTGATATATTACTTGAGCTTATAAGACCAATCAACGCATAAGATACCTTGTTACAATATTCTCACCCCGACCTATCTACCCCAGGTCTTGAGTCCAACTTTTGTTCTTTCTTTGATCTTTTTGTCCTTCTTCGAGTTTGCGCTTGAGTTTCCTTATCGCTTGTTGCTTTAGTGATCTTTTCGAATCATTTACCTGTACTTGCCGAAACACTTAGCTCAAAGTCATATTAGTACCAAACACGGTTTTGAATGTTTTGTTAATATCAAAATAAGATTTATTGCTTGAAATAGAATTTCAAAGCCATCAATCTCCCCCTTTTTGATGTTGACAAAACATTTCGTGTTTGCGCATAAATGGTGAAGTATCAAGTGATACTCCCCCTCAATGTGTGCATCTTTCATTTTTATTTGCATGCTCCCCCTTAGGAAATAAATTTTGCAATTTGATACTAATTTACGTAATGTATGGAAAGATAATAGAAACAACATATTTCAATTCATAATTTGCGAGTTCGGTACATGTTGTTTTACTACTACACATTACAAAATGATAAAGCATAGAAATGAAATGAAGCATAAACAACAAACATAAAACATAGGTAATGTCCTATGCTACACAAAATAGACCTATGACCAACACAAACACCCTAATACATTCTCCCCTTTGACGACATCAAAAAGGCGGAGGGTCACGACGAAAGGCGTCCATTGCAGTGGCGATGCGGTCGATCTTGTCCTCAAGATGCTTCATATCCTTGGCCGTCTTCCTCTGGACCTCCCCATTGCACTTTTGGGCCTCTTCATTGCGTTTTACGATTTCCAAGATTTGGGTAAGAGTTTCGGGATTTCCCCTGAACCCAAAATCTGGAATATCGAAATTGCTACCAAGAGACGGAAAAGGAGAAGTAGGAGCTTCCGGACGAGGTGCCTCGGGATGAGGAACATCATGATGAGGAACAGATGGACCAGCCTGGTCTGCAGGAGGAGCAACCCTAAGTGTTATCAAATGGAATATGTGATAACATTGTGCACAAGTCGAGCCTCGGGAGTAAGCGAGGAAGAAGGAAACTCAGAAGTGGCAGTGGTGGTTTTATTCACCGAAATGGCCCGAACTGTTTCGAGAGGATCGAAATCACTCAAAGAGTACCAACTAGATGGGCAAAAATACGATATACCGCCAGTAGGTAGCCGAAAAACACTATTAATTACTACTTCGGTCAACTCAACTGAAACGCCTGCAACAGTGGAACAAATTTTGCGAGCGGGAGGACTTGGTTGAGAAGGATTCTCCAGATTTGTATAAAATGCTTTGACGGCTCGTGGAAAATTCAAAACATCAAGCAAAACGAAGAAGTCCCAACCCATATTTTGAAAAAGATTGAACGTATTAACGCCAATCTCTTCGCACAAGGGTTGAGTCACAATGCGAATCCGAGCAAACTTGCGATGAATGAAGTTAGTTTCGAAAAGGCGAACACTATCTTCATCACCAAGAAGGGCAGAGAGAAACATCGGACCAGATTCAGGTTCTGAATCAGTGTCCTCATGAACAGGGGACGAAGGTGGATGAGGTGCTGCCGAAGAGCTTCCACCCCTACGGACGCGTTTCTTGAGGCGCATGACATTGGGATCCATGAGATAGATGAGAACCAAGATGATTGAAAGCATTTTGAAAACAAAATGAAAAGAAATCGAGAAAAAAAATGAGAGAGAAAAAAGAAACTGAAAAAGTGATGTGTAGAGATATGTATATATATAGATGGATATATATGACTATATATGAAGAGAATAGTGGTGATAATGGATGAGAGGATCGTGGTGTAGTGGGGAAGTGGTTTAAAGGTGATTAAATGGCTTGAAGGAATGAAGAAATGGGAGAGATCGTGGAGAGAGTGGAGAGAAGACGAAGATAAAGAAGAAAATAAAATCTGGGTTCGCGCAGAGGCAGTCGACTGGCCATATGGAGGCAGTCGACTGACTCATGACCCATTCGACTGGCCGAAGGAGGCAGTCGACTGGTTGAAGATGAATAAAATCAGAAAAACTCACTGGTTGATCCAGTCGAGTGGCCGTATACGAGACAGTCGACTGGCCCTCAAAAAAAATTTTGAAAAATATTTTAAATTTTGAAAGCCGAGATCGTGGACGAGATTATGTGAAAATTTAACTGATTACTTCAAAATCCATGGCCATTCCTAATTCCCTACGAATTTTTGAAAATGGTTCGTCCGAGAGGGGTTTAGTAAAAATATCCGCCAGTTGATTTTTAGTGTCAATAAAAATCAATTCAATGTCACCTTTGGCTACGTGATCCCTTAGAAAATGATGCCTAATCTCTATGTGCTTTGTGCGAGAGTGTTGAGTAGGATTCTTTGAGATACAAATAGCACTAGTGTTATCACATTTAATAGGTACGAGATTAAAAACAAGTCCAAAATCAAGTAATTGTTGCTTAATATAAATAGTTTGGGCGCAACAACTACCGGCCGCTACGTATTCGGTTTCGGCCGTAGACAAGGCAACCGAATTTTGTTTTTTACTTGACCATGAAACAAGAGAGTGACCTAGAAAATGACATGTACCACTTGTACTTTTCCTATCCACTCTACAACCCGCAAAATCGACATCCGAATAACTAGTGAGATCAAGTGTGGTGCCACATGGATACCATAGTCCTAAGTTAATCATCCCACTAAGATAGCGAAAAATACGTTTTACGGCTAGCAAGTGAGATTCTTTAGGACAAGATTGAAAACAAGCACATAAGCATACACTAAACATGATATCCAGTCTACTGGCAGTTAAATAAAGTAAACTTCCAATCATGCCTCTATATTGAGTAATATCAACACATTTTCCATTTTCATCTTTGTCGAGTTTAATAGAGGTACTCGTAGGAGTAATGGCATGTTTGGCTCCCGCCATGCCAAATAGATTTAGCAAATCTTTAGTGTACTTAGATTGGCTAACAAATAAGTCATCCAAGCTTTGCTTGATTTGCAACCCTAAGAAGAAATTCAACTCACCCATCATACTCATTTCAAATTCATTTTGCATACTAGATGCGAAATCTTTGCAAAGAGAAGTATTTGTGGAACCGAATATAATGTCATCAACATATATTTGGATAATCAACAAATCATTCTTGACAGTTTTTGTAAAGAGAATGTTGTCAACTTTGCCTTTAGAAAACCCTTTTTGAAGTAAAAAGTCACTAAGCCGTTCATACCAAGCTCTAGGAGCTTGTTTTAACCCGTATAAGGCTTTAGATAATTTGTTAACATGATTTGGAAAAAGTTCATTTTCAAAGCCGGGTGGTTGTTTTACAAACACTTCTTCATCTATAGTTCCATTTAGAAAAACACTTTTGACATCTATTTGATAAAGAATGAAATTTCTAGATGATGCAAATGCAAGAAGCATTCTAATTGCTTCTAATCTAGCTACGGGTCCAAAGGTTTCATCATAGTCAATGCCTTCCTCTTGATTGTAACCTTTCCAATTGCTTCTAATCTAGCTACGGGTGCAAAGGTTTCATCATAGTCAATGCCCTCCTCTTGATTGTAACCTTGAGCTACCAATCTTGCTTTATTTCGAATAATCACTCCATTTTCATCTTTTTTATTTCGAAAAACCCATTTAGTGCCTATTATAGTTTGATGTGTGGGTTGAGGGACTAAATGTCAAACTTGATTGCGTTCAAATTGATTTAGTTCCTCTTGCATAGCCATGATCCAAGAATCATCACATTGAGCTTTGTGGAAGTTCTTGGGTTCAATAATAGACACAAAAGCCATGTGGTTGCATAAGTCTCTAAGTTGAGATCTTGTGCTATCACCTTGTGAAGGGTTACCTATGACTTGGTCAAGAGGATAGTTGTGCACAATCTTCTAAGATTTAGGAATGGAGCAAGTCAAGTCATCATTAGATTGATTTTCAACTTCACTCTTATCCATTTGCCTACTTGATGAGTTAGAGATATTGAGATTATTGAAACTATCCTCAATTCCTATAACTTCATCATCATCTAGGTGAACTTTAGGTGAGGGTAGAGGCAGTGATTCATCAAAAACAACATGGATAGACTCTACCATGGTTAAAGTCCTTTTGTTAAAGACTTTAAAGGCTCTACTAGTTGAGGAATACCCTAAGAAAATTGCTTCATCCGATTTGGAATTAAATTTTCCCAAGTTATCTTTATCATTTAAAACGAAACATTTACAACCAAACACTTTGAAATACCCAATGTTGGGTTTCCGACCATTCCACAACTCATACGGAGTCTTACCTAATTTCATTCGGATGATAACTCTATTTATGACATGACAAGCGGTGTTTACCTCTTCAACGCAAAGACTTCGGGGAAGGTTGTGTTCATTTAACATAGTCCTAGCCATTTCTTGTAAAGATCTATTTTTCCTTTCAACTACCCCATTTTGTTGAGGAGATCTTGGAGCCGAGAGATTATGAGATACACCAAATTCATCACATAATTTCTCTAGATCTTGATTATCAAATTCTCTACCCCTATCACTTCTAATTTTCTTGATTTTCAAATCTTTTTCATTTTGAATGACTCTATAAAATTTATCAAGAATGAAGTGAGTTTCATTTTTATGAGCAAGAAAGTGAACCCAAGTAAATCTAGAGTAGTTATCTACTATAACAAGTACATAGAGTTTCCCGGCTATGCTAGCCGTTCTCTCCGGACCAAAGAGGTCCATATGAAGTAACTCTAAGGGTCGAGAAGTGGTGATATATTTCTTTCTCTTGAAAGAAGATTTCACTTGCTTACCTATTTGACATGCACTACATATTTTATTTTTTGAAAAATTAGTCTTCGGGAGGCCTTTGACTAATTCATTTTTAGACAAACTTTGAATGATCCTAAGCGTCTATGCCATAACCAACTATTTTCACTCAATGTGACAAGTCACTTAACATCTTGTTCATTTAATTCACATAGCAACATAATTTATAAATTTCCGTTTCTCTTTGCATTGAACAATTGTTTTACATCTTTCTCAACTATGCATGCATTTGACCTAAAGATAACATCATAACCTTTGTCACAAAGTTGGATAATACTAAACAAGTCATGCTTTAAACCATCAACTAAAAGTACGTTATCTATAGTTAGAGAAGGAGATATACCAATGGATCCAATTATAACAATTTTGCCTTGTGAGTTGTCTCCAAAAGTAACGCTTCCTCCTTCATAAGATTTTAGGGACATGAATTTTGATTTGTTCCCCGTCATGTGCCTTGAACATCCGCTATCAAGGAACCATCTTTCTTTTGAGGCGGACTTCAAGCATACCTACAACACAACGTTACGTGACTTTTATTGGTACCCAATCTATTTTGGGTCCATTATGGTTAGAAAGAGATGCAATAGTTCCTTTAGGAACCCAAAATGATTTAGTTACCAAATTTTATTTTGCACGTAGAGATGCAATGGTTCCTTTAGGAACCCAAAACATTTTTGAGACTATTTTCTTCTTCTTTCTTAGAAAACATGCATTTGCTTTGTGACCTCTTTTCTTGCAATAATAGCATGAGACATGGTTGTGATCAATATAAGATGAGAATAAAGATTGTTTTGAAAAAGTATGCTTTAATGATTTTCTTTTCTTCAATAAAAGTGCATCTTTGTTGAATGCATCATACCCTGAGCCGCATTTGTCAAAGGAGTTTCTTTGTCTTCCTAGCATGATGCTCAAGTTTTCTTTTCCTTTTGTGAATTTTTCTAAGATGTTTATTTGATCATCGATAATATTTTTCAATAAACTATTTTCCTCTTCTATCTTCATACTTTTGTCATTTGTAGCATTTACATCAACTATGGTGTGACAAGTAGAATTACATGAAGATTTAGATTTCTTGAGCAAACTATGTTCTTAGCTAGTTTTTCAAACTCATCATACAAATTTTCAAATGTATCTTGTAATTCATTATGAGAAAATAAAAGCTCATCATATGACAAAATGGAATTATCTAATGCATGTAAATTTAAATGTACCTCATCTTCATTTTCCATGAGGCAAAGATTTACAATTTTATCACCATTTTCTTTCTCATCCGAATCACAAGAGTCATAATCATCCCATGTTACATTCATGGCCATTTTGGTTGGCCTTTTCTCGTTCTCCTTTTTGGGCTTGAAACACTCATTTCTATAGTGTCCCGGTTTACCACAATTGAAGCAAGTAATGGACTCCTTCTTGCTTGTCTCTCCTCTTGGTCGTTGCTCTTTGAGAACCTCCGACCTTTAGCCTTCTTTCGTTGAAGAAATCTCTTGAATTGTTGAGTGATCAAGGCAATGTCTTCATCAACCTCTTCTTCGATTCTTTCATTTGCTTCACTTTTAGTTGAAGCTTGCAAGGTTATACCTTTTCTAGGCTTGGCATCTTCTTCACGAGATTTTAAGGTAATTTCCCATGTAAGGAGTGATCCGAAAATCTCATCAAGACTCATAGTGCTAAGATCGTGTGCTTCTTTAATAGTCGTCACATTCGCATCCCATTTGACCGGAAGGCTTCTAAGGACTTTGCGTGCCGCATCGGATCTAGGAACAATTTTACCAAGGTGCTTTAGTCCATTCAAAATATTAGTAAAACGAGACATCATAGAATTGATATTTTCATCTTCCTTCATGGCAAAAAGTTCATATTCATGCATAAGTATATCAATTTTAGATTCTCTAACTTGAGTAGTTCCTTCATAAGTAACTTCAAGTTTATCCCACATTTCTTTGGCCGTGGAGCAAGTAGATACACGGTTAAATTCGTTTGGACTTAAGGCACAATTTAGATTAACCTTAGCTTTGGCGTTAAATGACACAAGTCTACCCTCATCATTATCCCATTCGTTGGGCAATTTGGGAATAGTTTTTCCATCAACCACTTTGGTAATAGTAAAAGGTCCATCGACAATAACTAGCCAAATTTGATAATCAATAGCTTGAAGAAAATCTATCATTCTAGTCTTCCAATAGCTATAGTTTGAACCATCAAACCATGGGGGCCTATTGTTAGATTGTCCTTCTACATGAGTGACTATGTTTGAGTCCATGATCGTTCTCTAAGATGGTTAAGTCTAAAACAAGTAGAGATTAGGTTCTGATACCAATTGTAAGTCACTAAAATACCCTAGAGGGGGGGTGAATAGGGTTTTAAAAATAATTTCTAACTTCTTTTTATTCTTACTAGAACATGCAACAATGTTCAATATTAATTTACAAGGTAAAATATGCAATGAATAATTTCACTTAAATTCAACAAGCTATTTACCACAATATAAATTAAGCATGCATGAACATAAGGTAAGGAGATAGAGCATGGTTCGCAAAAACGGTTTCGGTTGGTGTAATGGTTTCGGTATCGGTGTTACGAAACCGGGTCAGTATCGGGGTTACGTAACGGTTTCGGTTATCGCAAGCGTGAATTTTTTAAAAACTCGCACATGGTGGTAAAAATGTACTGATATGGTACTTTTGAAAACATAACTAAACTTTAATGATTTTTTAATAATTTTAAGTAAATTATATATATATATATTTTAAAGATATTTAGTACCCAAAATAATTTATTAATGAATTTAAATGTGTCGTCGATCTTCTTATAACTATTCATAATATTAATTTTAAACAAATAAATATTCAAATCATAAAAGATATAATTTAACATAAAATCCATATCAATAATAATAATAATAATAATAATATGCACAAATTCAACATCATCAAATCCATGTTATTTGGATATAAACAATTACATGTGGTCAACCCCAAAAAATTAGACCCAAATTTTAAAGCAAGTTGGCCCAATAAATTTCAAATAAAAATTGGTTCATTAAGCCTAATAGATTTAGGCTCAAAACTATTAATTTCAAATGGACCCATCAGGCTCAAAACTATTAAGCCCATTAGGGCACATAAAAGGTCATCTTCTTCGCCATCACATCATTGCCTTGGCCAAGAGCGACGACCAGGGAGCTCTCAAATGCACCAACGATCGTCGGCCATGAAGGGCCGCCAATAGCCGCCGCCGACCATGGAGACGGCCGACAAAAACACCATTAGGCAGCCTGATAGAGCTGCAAGTTGCTTTGGAAAAACGGTTTCGGAACTTTGCTTTACAATTTTGCAATTAATTTTTTTTTTTTTATAGAAACCGGTTCAACTGAAACCGGTTCATGAAAATATCGGCCGGTTCACTGAAATACCGGCTGGTTCGCTAAGAACTGGCCGGTTCGGATGTGAACCGGCCTACCCACCGGTATATCGAGCTGAACCGGTTTCGGTTCAGCCCAATACCGTTACGAACCGGCCGGTTCCGTTATGAACCGGCCGGTTCGGCGAACCATGAGATAGAGATAGAGATATTGACACCGTGATTTTTACGAGGTTCGACAACTCCTACTCCTCGGCTCAAAGAATCCCCTTCCTTGAGACTTTCCCGATCCTCACACTATGGCTCTTCCTTCAATAGGTGGAATAGCAAAACCTTTACAAAAGAGCTAACTAGCTCTTCACACAATCAAGAGAACAATCCTCCCTTGATACAATGGGCTTCACTCACCCAAGATCACAAATTTATGTATGCAATCAATATATCACTCAAGAAACCAAAAACACTCAAAACCCTAAGGTTTTTATGGAAGATAGATCAATATAAGCTCAAGTGTTTTTAGGTGATATTTCAAGAACTCAAGATATATATATTCTCACAATATATTTTCAATAAGAGAATAAGCTCAAGGCTTGAGTTTAAATCTTCAAAATGATAAGAGTGAAAAACGAGATTTTGATCTTTCTTGCTATCAAAAGATTTTTCAGAAGATGCTTGAGAGAAAATTAGAGATGAATAATATTTGGAAAATATCTCACACAAGAACCTTAAGATTTCAATCCATATCTCTTTCTTTATATAGTGTAACACTAGGGTTTGGAGAGTGTATCTCACCCTAGACAGTGTGAAGAGTAGGACCTGAAAATCAGCAAGCAAAACCATTTCTTTTTGGGCAAAAATATTGTTTAGAAATACTTTTCTTTAAAATCCTGAAGCACCCAGTCGACTGTCTGACGGCACCCAGTCGACTGCCTCCATGCTTAGATTTAAAATATTTTTCCCAATGGCTAGGGTCAGTCGACTGCCTCAAGAAGGCCAGTCGACTGTCTCATGAGTCAGTCGACTGCCTTGGACAGGCCAGTCGACTGCCTCAGGTAATAAAAAATGTTTAAAACTCTCTGGTTCAGTCATTCGGCTCGGTCCTTAGCTGCCAGTCGACTGGGCACAGTCAGTCGACTGCCTTGGACAGGCCAATCGACTGCCTCATGCAGTCAAAACATTTTATAGATCACTGGTTCATCCAGTCGGCTGGGTCCTTATTGGCCAATTGACCGGGTCACAGTCAGTCGGCTGCCATTTCATGGCCAGTCGACTGGGTGACTCCAAAAATTATTTTCAAGGTCCGTTTTTGATCCGTTTGAGTTCGTTTGATATATTACTTGAGCTTATAAGACCAATCAACGCATAAGATACCTTGTTACAATATTCTCACCCCGACCTATCTACCCCAGGTCTTGAGTCCAACTTTTGTTCTTTCTTTGATCTTTTTTGTCCTTCTTCGAGTTTGCGCTTGAGTTTCCTTATCGCTTGTTGCTTTAGTGATCTTTCCGAATCATTTACTTGTACTTGCTGAAACACTTAGCTCAAAGTCATATTAGTACCAAACATGGTTTTGAATGTTTTGTTAATATCAAAATAAGATTTATTGCTTGAAATAGAATTTCAAAGCTAACATCAGTAGCTCGAGAAATTAACATGTTGAGGGCAACCACATTTCCTGTCAACCACTGCACATCTTTGGTTGACTGGGGAGACTTCATGTCCAGGATGGCCCGAATCTTTTTCGGATTGGCCTCAATGCTTCTTCTACTGACCATGAACCCCAAGAACGTTCCTGATGATACACCAAAAACGCACTTGGTTGGGTTAAGGCACATTTGGTGTTTTCGAAGCACCTCAAAAACTTATTCAAGGTCTGCTAGATGATTCTCCTTTTTGACACTCTTAAATAACATGTCATCTACGTAGACCTCCATGTTCCTTCCAATTTGATCTTTAAACATGTTGTTGACCAATCTCTGTTAGGTAGCTCCAGCATTCTTTAACTCAAAGGGAATGACTTTATAGCAATAAATGCCTCGGTCGGTGATGAAATATATTTTCTCACAGTCAAGAGGGTGCATAGGGATCTGATTGTAACCTGAATATGCATCCATAAAGCTAAGTAGTTCATTCCCTGAAGTAGCTTCTACCAGCATGTCAATTCTTGGTAACGGAAAACTATCCTTTGGACAGGCTTTGTTCAAATCTATAAAGTCGACACAGAGCCTCCATTTTCCATTTGCCTTCTTTACTAGGATCACATTCGATAACCAGTTGGGGTAGTGGACCTCTCGAATGAAGTCCGCCTTTAGAAACTTGTTAACCTTCGATATTATAACTGCATTCCTCTCTGGGGAAAATGTTCTTTTCTTCTACTTTACAGGCTTGGCAGTAGAATCCACATTTAGGCGATATTGCATAACTTGAGGATCAATGCCCGACATATCTTCATGTGTCCAGGAAAACATGTCTTGATTTTGTTTTAAGAATTGAATAAGTTGATCCTTAACATCATCGGGGAGCAGAGACCCGATGCTTACTGTTTTTTGGTTCCCGCCCTCTTCCAGGCTTACCTCTATGAGGTCCTCTACTGGCTCTGGTCGGGGAGTATTTCGACTTGAGACTGATTCGAGACCTTCGATAGTAAGTGATTCCCGTGACCTTCTATCTCTTAGAGCGGTTGCATAGCATTCCCGTGCCATAGCTTGGTCTCCTCTTACCTCTCCTAGACCATGATCAGTTGGGAACTTCATTAGCAGGTGGTAAGTTGAAGTTACTACTTTCAATGCATTGAGAGTTGCTCTTCCGAGAATGATATTGTAGGTGGAAAGGCAATCCACTACAAAAAATATACCATGATGGTAAGCTGTCTTGGAGCCACCCCTACAGTGAGAGGAAGGGTCACTATCCCTAGTGGAGAAACCGACTAGAGGCGATTTGGATGGCTTAAACTAGTCTCTTCCTATACCCATCTTGTTGAAAGCTTAAGAGAATAACAAATTCGCAAAACTTCCATTGTCGATCAGTACCCGTCGGATAGTAAAATTGGCCACTGCCACGGTAATCACCAGTGGGTCATCATGGGGATGTTGTACTCCCCGTGCATCATCGTCGGTAAAGGTAATGACTTGCCCTTCTAGTCGTGGTGATTTAGAAGGTGGAGCAGAGGTATCCACCCCTTGAACCTCCATCATATTTCTAGCCCTTCTCGCATGAGCTTTTCGGGATGAGCTTGTTTCCCCACCTCCAGCAAACCCTCCAGAAATCACATTGATCTCCCGAACCGGCTATTTATCTGGTGTGCGACTTCTTCGGGGAGCATCCTGTAGGCATTTTCCTTTATCGCCATTGGTCGTGAACCGGCTCAAACACCCTATCTGGATCAGGCTCTCAATCTGATTTTTGAGGTCGATGCATTCATTTGTCGTATGCCCATGGTCGCGGTGAAAGCGACAAAATCTATCGCGTGCCCTTTTTGATGGATCCGACTTCAGCCTGGGTGGCCAAGATAATGAATGATCGTCTTGTATCTGAAAAAGGATCTTGCCTATCGGCTTGTTCAATGGAGTGAAGCTAGTGAAATTGTCCTGACTCTTTGCAGGTCGAGATGACCTGTCAACAGTCGGTTGGGTTCTCCGGCCTTTAGCTTCTTTCTCGTCCCTAGTAGTTATTGTTGATCTCTTTTTCTCCACCTTCTTTTCTTTAGTCCCTTTTCCTTTTCGGGCATTCATGGCATCCTCCGCATTCATATGCTTCTGGGCTTTAACAAGTAGTTCTGCCATCGTCTCGGACGGTTCTTTTGATAAGGAAAAAAGAAACCTAGAAGACTGTAGTCCTCCCATGAAGGCTGTCACTACTACGTTATCATTAACCTCATCAACCTGGATCATCTCATTATTGAACCGGCTTATATAATCTCGAAGCGACTCCCCTTTATCATGTTTGATGTTTAGCAAGTAGGTGGCGGACTTCCTATGTCTCCGCCCGACAATAAGTGCCCGATAAATTTCTTGCTTAACTCGTCAAAGTCACGAATAGAACCGGGCCTCAGCTTATTGAACCAGACCCGGGCTGACCCTTTCAGGGTGATGGGAAAAGCCTGACACATGATAACATCTGGGACAACCTGTAGATGCATGAGTGCCTTAAAAGTCTCCAGGTGGTCAAGAGGGTCCTTGAACCCATCAAAGTTTTCCAACTGTGGCATCTTGAACTTGTTAGGTAGGGGAACACTCATCACCAAAGCATCAAAGGGGGAATTAGTCTTCTGTAGGAGTTCATCCACAATAGCGGGGCTTTTTCCCTTCATTGTCTGTGCTATATCTTCCATTTGTGCTTTCAGATCTTGGATCTGTTGATCCACACCCACGACTTCTGTAAGATCATCGGGAATCCTGCCTCGTCGGGTGCTTCGGATCACTGTCCTCCGTTGATCCTGGTTGTGGCTATACTCTGCCCCCTCTTCCAAATTATTATGTCCTGTCGCATCCGGGGCGGGACGAATGGGACCAGCCAGTCGTTGAAGAAGCAAAGCGTTCTGCTGGATCACTTGGTCCATCCCTCGGGCCAGAGCTTGAACCTGTTGTTCTAATACCGCCACACGTTCTGTAGAATCGCTTTATCTGATTGGGTCTGAATTTTGGGGATTTTCAGAGTTGTGTGATGACCTGTCATCTCCAACTTCGTGCTCTCCCAGAGAAACACGTGCATCCTCTTGGCCATCAGGTCAGGGAGGATGCACTGGAGGTAGACCGGTATGGGTCGGTGGTACTCCTTGGTTGGTTGGGAGTAAGGGATCACCCACCTTACTTTTGCTTCATAGTTGGACCATTCTAACGCTTTCTAGAAGTAAGAAGTTGTCGCTTCCCATAGACGGCGCCAACTGATGATGCGTAGAATAGTCGAGTAGAAAACGATGTCGTTCCTGTCAAAAAGAAAAAACAGTGACCGGAAGAGGTACCGGTGGGGTATCGGCCAAATAGGCTCCGACGGTCAACTTATAACTTGGATCGTTCAGAGAAATATAACAGGAGTAATGGTGGGTGATTATTGCGTACCTCTTTAGGTTGACCCCAACCCTATATTTATAGGGTCTTTAATGCGGTCATTCTGATAGAGTTGTAGCCTGTCGTATATATCTTGACAGCTACCTATATGTATCCTGATAGGATTCTGATAACTATCCGTAGGTATTCTATTGAGATGTGTAGAGTCCTGGTAGTAGGTAACCGGTTGACAAATCCTTATCTGCACGTGCCGTACAAGTTATACCTATCAATTTTCGTAATCTTATAGAGGGTAGAGGGGGGTATTTGATTAAATTTGAAACTATAGGGGAGTTTTTGGAACCACAAGATTTTTTTTTTGAACAATTTAGAAACCATAGGGGGGTTTTTGAAATCACATGAGGTTTTTTGAACATTTTTGAAATCATAGGGGGATTTTCTAATAATAGCTCACCAAATTAATTAGTTACAGGTAGATCCAGAAAAAGAACACAAGTTATTGTAATAATTCGGATGTTAATAAATAATGCTTTTAGCTTATCTAACCGGCGGAGAGCCGTCAAATTACATTATTAAGAATAGATTAAGGTTTCAGTACATTTAGATGAGTGTAATGGTTGGATGTTTCACATTTCGATTCAAAAGTTTAAGCTGAGCCTGATAGCTAAGACTAATGTCTACCAATTTATACAATCAATCATTTTTCTATCCGGATCCAATGTGGAACAAGATCCTCTAACATTCTCCCCAATTCAAAATCGTGCAACGCCTTCGTTGCTATCAGATTACCCTGCTTATCCAACCTTGAACCTGGACTCCTCTCGGGTGGTGGCACCCAATCGGGTGCTCGGTGTGGCACCAGGTCAAAGATTAGGTCTGACTCTAATACCAACTGTAATGAATCGAATGCTTCCTGGTTCAACTAAAAAACTTAAGTTGATAGAGTTAGGTTAACATCTATCCATTCATACAACCAATCACTTTTCCCATTTGAATTCGATGTGGAACAACTTCTAACGATAAATCAATTAAGAGTACATTAGGGTTTGAGCCTATCGAGATAGGCCCAGATATGCCCAAATCCTAATACTCCCTCTATCTCATTTTAAGTGTCCACTTTGGGGAATCCAACTTTTTAAGTGGATGACTTTTAATATTTTTTATTGTATGGATAGTATATGAATTGACAACTTTACTCATAGTGAGGTCCATGATGATGTGATGTTTTGTAGTGTAGACTTTTATTATTATAATGCATGAATGTTAAATTGGTAAATTAACAAAATAAAGTACTTTGACTTTTTTAAGTTGGATACTTATTTTGGGACGAACAAAAATATGAAAGTGGACATTCAAACTGAGACGGAGGGACACTTAAAATATGAAGGTGTTGTTATTGAATGTACTCGAAGAAGATTATTTCAATGTTCTTTGATCACTAAAATTATTTTGTGGGGAAAAAAAGAGAGACGGAGAGAAAGGGTAAAAGCTTATTGAATTCTTCTTGAAGTTCAAAAGAATAAGTTGCAGTTATTTTCAAACTCACTCTAAGGAAGGTCAATAAATAAGCCTTCTTTTGAAAAGCATTTGGGAGGCCAATTGGTAAGTTTTTATTAGTTTTGGGATCACAATTTGAGTTTATTTACAAATTAACAATTTTTCGGAAGGGTAAAAACAATTTCAAAAATGTTTAGGCCGGCAAGTTTATTTTAGGGGTTTGGTGAGTCCATGGCCTCTAGCTACCTTTTCCCTGCCCCCTTTGCTTATCCATGTTCTAACATTGTTTTGGCCTTAATATCTTTATCAATCTATATCTATCTATACTATTATAAAAGTGTGAAGCCATTTTATAAACTATAAAAAATTATTCTTTCATTAAATATTTTTTCTTTTAGTAGTCTTGTATCTTATTTATTATATAAATTAGAAAAGTTAAACTCAAACATGATTATTACTAATGCCATTAAATTTGTTGAGTAAAAATATAAGTTTAGCTATTTCAATATTCCTGTACATTTTTCACTTGTTTAATGAAAATGAAACTGGAATAGAGTATTAGATATAAAACTTTTCCTCTTTATTGGAAAATATAGATTGAAAACAGAGTTCTTCCATAGAATTTGAATAGACTTCCTTCCCAATTTTAAGTTTTACTAATTTTAATATGATACATTGAACCTTCTCAATCATCGTAATCATAGTTGAGTCTATGACATAATGTGGTGTGTGTATATATATATATATACTAGTAAAAAGCACGTGCGTTGCACGTGCGTAAATTTACAAATTAAGATTAATTTACCATAAATTTATAAATAAAGTTACTCAACATTTAAATTTAAAAATACTAATATGTATAAAATTGTTAGTAAATAATACTTTAATAAAAATACATATATATTTAGACATAAAATTTAAGAAATTAAATACGAACATATAACATTATACCTATTAAATTTAGATAAAGAAAAAGCAATTAGATTTAATCATGAAAATAGATAACAAAATGAGGGAAATAGTAAACATAGACAAATTTTGTAAGAAGTTAAACAAAGCGTAGGAAGAGAAATAATTTTAAGCAACATCAATACATATTTAAGGACAAAAAATATATCTCAACACTAATATATATGCAAACTAATATATATATATATATATATCTCAACACTAATATAGGAAATATTTAAATTATAATGTTTTTATTGAAAATAAATAAAGTGAACAAAAATGTAATGAAAAATATATAGACAAAATACAGATTGAAATAGAAATTAATATATAATAATAGTATAGACATCTTTAGATATATATTGAACTTAAAATTGAATAAAATCATAAATTAGATGTTGTGATGTATTTATTGAATTTTTTAAAGTGTTAATTTCAGTAAACCCCCCTATACTATCCAGATTAATCAACTAACCTCTTGTGTGTCCACTTTGCCCCATATACTATTCAATTTCATCAAATTGCCCCCTCACTTCTCAAAATGTCTAAACTACCCTCAATAGTATAAGGGGGTTTAGTGAAATTAATAGTATAAGGGGGTTTAGTGAATTATTTCGAAAAAAATAATATATACTTTTTGCAAAAAAAAAAATTTCGAAAAAAATCATATTTTGTACCAAAATATGAATTTATTTTTCGAAAAATATATTTTTTGCGAAAAATTATATATTATGTTCCAAAATATGAATTTCTTTTTCGAAAAGTATTTTTTTTGCGAAAAAGTATATATTATGTTCCAAAATATGAATTTTTTTTTCGAAAAATATTTTTTTTGCAAAAAAGTATATATTATGTTCCAAAATATGAATTTCTTTTTCGAAAAATAATTTTTTTGAGAAAAAGTATATATTATGTTCCAAAATATGAATTGTTTTTTCGAAAAATATTTTTTTTGCGAAAAAGTATATATTATGTTCCAAAATATGAATTTTTTTTTTCGAAAAATATTTTTTTTGAGAAAAAGTATATATTAACTTCCAAAATATGAATTTTTTTTTCGAAAAATATTTTTTTTGAAAAAAAGTATATATTATGTTCCAAAATATGAATTATTTTTTCGAAAAATAATTTTTTTGCAAAAAATATATATTATGTTCCAAAATATGATTTTTTTCTGAAAAATAATTTTTTTGCAAAAAATATATATTATGTTCCAAAATATGATTTTTTTCTGAAAAATAATTTTTTCCGAAAAATATATATTACATTCCAAAATATAATTTTTTTTTTCTGAAAATTTTTTTTTTGCGAAAAAGTATATATTATGTTCCAAAATATGAATTTTGTTTTTGAAAAATAATATTTTGGAACAAAAATGTATATATTATGTTCCAAAATATGAATTTTTTTTTCGAAAAATAATTTTCGGAAAAAAAATCATATTTTGGAACATAATATATATTTTTCGCAAAAAATTAGTTTTCGAAAAAAAAATTCATATTTTGGAACATAATATATACTTTTTCGCAAAAAAAATATTTTTCGAAAAAAAAATCATATTTTGGAACATAGTATATATTTTTCGCAAAAAATTAATTTTCAGAAAAAAAATCATATTTTGGAACATAATATATAATTTTTTTCAAAAAAAAATCATATTTTGGAACATGATATATATTTTTTGCAAAAAAATTATTTTTCGAAAAAACAATTCATATTTTGGAACATAATATATACTTTTTCGCAAAAAAAATATTTTTCGAAAACAAAATTCATATTTTGGAACATAATATAAACTTTTTTGTAAAAAAAAATATTTTTCGAAAAAAAAATTCATATTTTGGAACAAAGTATGATTTTTTTCGAAATTTTTTTTTTTTTGTAAAAGGTATATATTATTTTTTCCGAAATAATTCACTAAACCCCCTTATACTATTGAGGGTAGTTTAGGCATTTTGAGAAGTGAGGGGGCAATTTGATGAAATTGAATAGTATAGGGGGCAAAGTGAACACACAAGGGGTTAGTTGATTAATCTGGATATTATAGGAGGGTTTACTGAAATTAACCCTTTTTTAAAAGACTGAAAAAATAAATGTAGTTAGAACTAATACAAATACATATGCTCAGTTTATTCATATCTCTCAATAGAAATACATAATTTAAAAAATAATTTTGAAGATATAATTTAGTATTGGTCAAACTCGAAATATAATTTTATAAATTAATGAGTAACTTACTAAAAAGTGTAAATTATAAAAAGATATGATAACTAAAAGATTAACTGCTACATGTTATAGGTACATTGTAGCATGTGGTTAATCTAAAATTAGTTCTCAATATACAAATGAGTCTCAGATGGGATTTCGTAAATAACTGTTGTCTACGAATGAACCTTGGACATGATTTTGGCTTTAGTGAGTAAGGCCATGTTTGGTAATCAGTCTGGTTTGGTCCGGACCGGTCTGGTCAGGTCCTGAATTAAAATTTTGTTTGGTAAGCGATCTGCTCTGATGGTCTCGATCTGAGAAAAATGGAACCAGACAATTTATAAATATATTTTATTTAATTTATTATTTATTATTATTTTATTTATAAATATATTTAATTTAATTTATTATTTATACATTTATTTTTATTAATTTATAAATATATTTTATTAATTTATTATTTATTATTATATTTATTTATTTATTTATTTTTATTATTATATATTATTTAATTCATTTTGTAAGGGGTGACTTTTGCACGGGTCGGGGTAGATTGTAATCACGTCGTTAAAGGAAGCATTATTCCCAACCTTACAACTGGAGAAAAGAAAGTGCTACAACATTATTTGAAGTACATAAATACACATCATTATGGTACAATAATCAAAGTTGATGAGGGGTAAATTTGAGCCATCTAGAACCACGCGGTATCCTATAAAATAAATTGAAGACAATTGGTGACACCGGTGTGGTGCTAGCCAAAGACTTTTCAACGGTCAAATTAGTGTTTCATACTTTGAGTAAATAATTCTAAACCTTTTTCATTTGGCTGGTCATCTATTTATAGTGATTGTTGAGCCTAGCAGTTGCAATAGCTAATCCATGAATATCTCACCTACAAATCAAACCTCAACCACCTTATACCACGTCATCGTCAAGGTCAGTCTGTCAAGAATCTTTAGGTCAACTTAGAGTTAACGATAAACCCTAATTAATCCCCTCCTATTTGGAACAAATATGAAAATACAACATCATATATATACACTTTTTTTACTATTATTATTTATGTACTTTACTAAATCCTCTCTCACCTATATGCATTATATATATATATATATATATAATATTAAAAAATATATGCACCTTTTTTTTTTACATACACATATGATATGGATAGACATGTACATGATGGATGTATCACCAATTCTTTTCACAATTATACGTAGGCGTGAAGTAATATTCAATAAATTTTATTTGATATATTTATATATATATATTTTAAATAACCTAATACATTAAGAATGGTGGCCCCATAATTCCTTATACACTCATACATATACATAGAATATATATATACATATACATAGAATATATATATATAAGTTGTTAACTCGATAAATATATGGAGTCCTACTGAAAAGTACTCCCACCATAGAGGCAAATCAATTGCCTCGGAAATTCCTGAGACAAACATCACTTAGAGTATTTGGAGTGATAACAAATATAGCCTGTGTTTAACACTGTGACATGTGTGTTGTGAGTGAGAGTCGTTGGAGTGGGAGCAAATTGGTGGTGGGGCCCACACAACATTTTACACTTGCATCGCCAATTATGGCGATCCTCATAGCGTGTGTTGGCATTTTTTTCTTTCTTTTATTCTTCGTGGGCCCAGCTGGTATTCAATTCATGTTTCATTTTTACTTTAAATTCAATTCAATTAACAATGATAACAATGGTATTCAATTCATGTTGGTTTATCTTTTTGTTTTATAATAAATTTTTTAATTTAATTATGTTTTAATATATAATACAATATTTTTATTATAATATTCAATTAACTAATTAAAATATATATAATTTAATAAATTGAAAATAAAAAATATATTATTTTGGCTATATTCTTTAATGTACAATACAATATTTTGTTATAACATTCAATTAATTAATTAAAAAATATAATTAAAAAAACTCCTACTTTTAACTTTAGGAATTAATTTATTTAATTTTCATAGTAATATTAAAAGTACATTTTCAACGATTACATCAACCTAAACATCTTCATCACCAAATTGGTTCCATAAATTTTCCATCAAATCTCTCCTTAGATCATCATTACTTGCTCTATTGCGAATCCTTTTTAACCGAGAGGATATGTGTGCCGCCAACATTACTGGATTCCGAATGTATTGCGGAAGGGATATTGGCTCATCACTTGGAGGTGTCCAGTTCAATATGTGTTCGCGCTCATCTTCAATGATCATATTGTGCAATATGACGCATGTCCTCATTATCTTATTCAGGTCTTCTTTATCCCAATAACGCATTGGCCCTTGCGTTATAGCCTACCTGATCTGCAACACGCCAAATGCTCTTTCGACATCATTTCTAACAACTTCTTGTTTTTGTGCAAATAATTTTTCCTTACCAGTTATTGGGTGCGGTATTGTCTGAATCAAAGTTGCACATTTAGGATATATACCATTAGAAAGGTAATACCCCATTATACGTTGATGACCATTTACCACATAATTGGCAGGTGACATTCTTCCATTGATCAAATTTTTAAACACCGGAGAATGATCCAAGACATTCACATCGTTGTTTGAACCAACCATGCTAAAGAAAGCATGCCAAATCCATAAATCTCTTGATGCAACCCCTTCCAATATGAGGGTAGGCTTACGGTTTCTTCCCATGTGTGTGCCATGCCAAGCTATGGGACAATTCTTCCATTCCCAATGCATACAATCTATAGAATCGAGCATACCTAGAAACCCTCTTTCCTCTCATTCTTGAAGCAGACGTGCAATGTCCTTTTCATTTGGTGAGCGTTGGTACCGCTCTGCATATATTGCAATTACAGCATCACAAAAGCACTTCAAGTTTTCAATGGCAGTGCGCTCTGCAACCTTTATGTACTAATCACGCAGATCTGCTGAAATTCCATATGCGAGAATACGTATTGTTGCAGTCATCTTCTGTATAGGAGTAAAACCCAGATGACCTGTTGCATCGGGTTTTTGGATGAAATAGTCGTCATGTGTAATAATATCATTTAAAATGCGAACAAATAACTCTCGTCGCATCCAAAATCGTCTACGAAACATCTCAGGTGGATAGGTGGGATTTTCGGCAAAGTAATCTTGAAATTGTTGTTGGGCTGCCGTCTCTCGATCACGCTTAATATATTTTATCATAGGATGTTGAAAGAATGCGTTGAGATTCTCTAGCGATAACAATTCCATGAACTCTTTCATCCTTTTTTTATGTTGAAGGAGAAAATCTTCTCCATCAAAATCAGAATTGGAACTTAGTGGAGAAAGTGACTCGTCGGACTCCGGAATAGATCGTGATGATGAAGTCATTTTATATATATATAAAATAAATAAAGAGACAAAGAAGAGAAGATTAATTTGGAAGCAAAATATGAAGCATACTTGAATTAAAATATAGAAAATGTAGATGTAGTATATATTAAGCAAAAATATTAATGTAGATGTAGTACAATAATGTAAAATAATAATGTAGATGTAGTACAATAATGTAAATGTAGTACAATAATGTATAATAATAATGTAGATGTAGTACAATAATATAAAATAATAATGTAGATGTAGTACAATAATGCAGATGTAATACAATAATGTAAAATAATAATGTAGATGTAGTACAATAATGCAGATGTAATACAATAATGTAACCTTTCAAGTTATTCTATAAATATCAGTATACTTCTAGCATAAAATTATCATCCTTCAAAACTTACATTTCTTTCTTACTTTGTATTTTTTTATACCTCATGGATCCTCGACCTCCATTCAACCAATCTCATAACTCCGAGGTACCATCGCAATTTGCCTATGATTTTCAGTCCTCAAATTATTTTCAATCTGAAATCCAATCTCCTCCCTATAATCAATCTCATCCACAACACCTATCTGGTTCTCAATACCAACAGAATATTCAATATCCACCTCATTTCCAATATCAATCTCATGCTCAATATCCGCCTCAGTCCCAATACCCATCTCAATCTCAATCCTGGCCTAATTCAAGAAAAAACAAGCTTAATTGGTCCACCTAAGAAGATGAAGCATTGTGCAAAACATGGATTAATATTGGAGAAGATCCAAGAACGGGTGCAGATCAACAAATTACTTTATTTTGGGGACGAATCCATGCTGAATTTCTACTTCAATCTGGCGGCACAGAACGACGAAACATGATAAGTTTAACAAATAGGTTCTCGGCCATTAAGCGAGTTGTCAGTAAGTTTAGTGGATATCACAAACAAATCCAAGATCAGTGCATGAGTGGATACAACGTTGAAGATACAGTAAGTTTCTTAATTATTAATATTATTAATATAAATTATATATTTTGATCGACATATATCTTAATATATTATTTATTTCTTGTAGCATTCAGCAGCAAAATCATTATATGAGGATCAGGAAGGGGAGCCATTTAAGCTTGAGCACTGTTGGAATCTTCTTCGCAAATCTCCGAAATGGCAAGATATTTGCAGCAGTGCAAGCAACCCAAAAAAATCCAATAGAAATGCAAATAAGAGAGCTGTAGATCCCGATCTGAATCAACCCGAATATTTTTATGAAACAATACCATCAGCACCAGGTTCAGCTAAAAGTAATCCATCTATTCCATCGACTACTAGAGTATCAACACCAGGTTTGATAAACCTTGGTGATGACGACTCATCCGCTGTTGATGAAGTTTCGCATGACAATTCACGACCAATTGGACGAAAAACATCAAAGAAAGTTCATAAGCATAATAAAGATAAGTTACAACAAAACTTATATGCTACTTATTTGACTGAAAATTTTAATTTGATGAATGAGGAAGCAATCCAAGCTCATAATATGAAATTGAAAACAAAATATGATTTGGGCATGCAACATGAAGTTACAAAGCGATTGGAGATTGAGATGAAAATAAAAGATATTGAGACGCAAGAAAAAAATTAAAAGAATGGAGATTGAGAATCAATAAGCTCATTGGGAAAGACAAATGATGGAAAAAGATCCAAATGATGCTCCAAATTCGACAGTCAAAGCATGAATCGAGGCTCAACAAAATGCAATAATATCGCGTTTTAGACAAGGGGATGTTTAATTATATTATAATATATGGTAAAATATTAATATATATATATTTCCAGTGTGTTATGGTGTAATGTATTTTTTTCATGTGTGTCAAGTTATTTAATGTATTTTTTTGCATTTTTTTTGTATGTGAGAAATTATTAATGTATTTTTCATTTGTAGAAAATTTGAGAATATATTTTTATTTGTCAATTTTAATATTTTTTGTATATTAAAAAAATTTAATAGTAATTAAATAATGTTGAATAAAAAAATAATTATAAAGTGTAGTAAAACATAGAACACCACTCCATATGACATACACACTCCAAATAAAGTGTAGAGTCACGTCATCACCCACTCTCCAAATTGCTGACGTGGCACTACACTTTATCAAAAAGTGTAAAACCACCCATAACACACCACTCCACATGCTCTTAAACAATATTTTTTTTTTAAAAATGATATCTCAATTGGTTCGATGGACTCCTTTGACTACGTGGCCACCCACCAGCTTCCTTGGACTTTTCCCGAGGCAACCTAGTAACATTTATCTTTTTATTAAATATATTTTTTTAAATAAAAGATAACACAAATAGCTGGAGCTTTGGATTTACCTCCTCGGGAGTTTCCCGAGACAAATATGATTTTGGTTGCGTTTGGGAAGGCTTTTTTATTTGAAAAGTCCTTCATAAAAATGAGGTCTCAAAAAGTTCTTTAAGATAAAAAAAATATGTTTGATAAACCTCAGTTGAATACATACTTTTGAATAAAAACAATTCCTTATGTGTTTGGTGACAAAACTTTAAAAGTCCTTTCACAATTAAAATAATTTTTATTTTATATATTTACCCTCAGTTCATAATAATTACTACATATTAAACTTACAAAAGAACTAATAAAAAACCAACATTATTTTTAGCGTTGTTTAATTATGCATAAGTAACCTGCCAAAATTCAGAATTCATATGTTAAAAATACAATTGTTTAAAAACAAAAAAATCAACATTATTTTCCTCCAAATAATTTTTGTCTTTTTATCTTGCTTTTAGAATATTAATTGAAACTAGAACCAACATTCCACTAGGCGAGGGGAAGGACAAGAAATTAGTAAAGCAATAAAAAAATACATATATGTTCATTTCACTATAATTATTTTCAGTTATTCAAATTTCTCCGAAGTAAAATTCAAACCACAAAATGAGAACTTTAAACCTATGGAAAACACCACACATCCACACACTACACAATACTTTCACTTTTAGGAGTAATGATGACACATGCATGAATCAATCTCCAAAAAAGAATTCAAAGAGTAAAGAAAACCCATAGTAAATAGCAAAGATCATAGAAAATCCACTTGAAGAGAGTTGGAAAGAAGTGGGTGCCTGACCTTCTGCTGTGAGCCCTATTTGATGCAACTAAAATTTTCTTGTAGTGAGTCACTGTTTTTAATACACACATCTGTATATATATATACACATACTATTAAAGTTATTCAACTTTTTGGTGAATAAGAATCCAAATATTATTAAACACTGAATAGGATTCCTCATTGTTATATAATAGACTATACATATATACAATATCCAATTGTTATTGAACACCGAATATGATTGAGATAAACTTTATCACACTCCAAAAGATCACAACAAAACCTATCACACTTATACACATACGCTTATGTATATATGTATATACAATATACAATAAACCATACATAAATACAACAAACAATGAGCTAACCATCATAGCTTAAATAGGAGAGTACGAACCCTTGATTATTCTCTTGAGAACTCTAAATACATATACTAATACTTGAAATTAGTGGATAACGCACACCTATTGTTTATGCATTTTCCCCCAATCTCACGTATCAATAAATATCGGATAATCTTCAAACCCTAATTGCTAAATTTTGGCCATATGAGAAATATTTTTCTCTTTTTTTACATATTAGAGAGAGGAAACTTGCGATTGAATAGGATGAGAAGATATTGATGTACCACTAGAATTTTTCTGACTTCCCGATCATGAAATGAGTTGGGGAAAAATTGTCAACTTTAAAATTAGATTTTAGCTTCCTAAAACGTAAATTTGAAAAGCAAGTTTTTGAAGCTTTTTTGAAACGGACTTAAAACCACTTCTGCGTTTGTCAAAAGTCATTTTTTATTCCATCACCAAACATTCAAAAAAATTTAAAACGGGCTTTTTGGGCTCGGAAGCCCGTTTGGAGGGGTTGAAAAGCTCCCCCAAACAGACCCTTTATTTTTCCTTTTCTTCTTCTATTCTCACAATGTTTGTGAATTCCCACAATTTTGATCTAGAAAATCAAAATTCTGATGAATTTGAATATAATAGTAGGACTCATTTGTCAATGAGGCCTGATCAATCGGGACAATCAGCCATCGCCGAAGGTGACTTGGCATACATCCGTGAAAAATACTCGTTCCCTGCCACTATTCATCTCCGTGTCCTCTCCCAAGATTAAAAATTTTCTTCCTCTTGCCCTAGAGAGGTTTATTTTTTTGAATCAGCTTTTTCATGTGGCTTACGCTTTCCTCTTCATCCTTTTATAAGGGACCTATTTTGTTATTTTAATATTGCCCCCTACCAACTTATTCCTATTGTTTGGAGAGTCGTTATTGGGTGCATAGTTCTTTGGGGAACTTGTGGTAATGGTAGTATAACTGTTGACCAATTTATGTCGTGTTACTTTCCTTGGTTGCAAGGGAAGTTCTGGTGCTTCACACGTAGAGAGAAAACCAATGATCTTATAGTTGGGAAACCAGATAATAATAAGCACTGGAAAAATAGATTCTTCTTTGTTTCTGGTAACGGTTGGGAATTTTCTTACGATAGTGATTCTGCACGGTCCATCTCGAATCCTTCTAGTGAGTTTGTTCCCTTATTATTTTTATTATTTTATTATAATCTATTTGTATGTATGTATATTTATTATTTATTTACTTTGGATTCGGGCATATGTGAAGATTTTAAGAAGACACCCACTATTTTCGAGCCAGAAAAATCATGTGCTCAAAATGCATTCCGCTATTCAAAGTAAAAAAGAAAATATGACACTCTAAACGGATCAGAATGTGAATTTGTACGGCTTAAAGCTTAAACCAAGATCTAGTCCTATTACATCTGAAAAAGGTACGCATATATTTTTATTATAAAATAAAGTTTTATTTTATAATATAAGGTAAATAATAATAATTATATTTATAAATTATTCTATATTTATAAATTGCATTTACAATATATTTTAACAGTACCTTTTTATTATTATTCCTATCATTTGTAGGTATGAATAAGGAAATAGACTCAAGGGCTACTGTCAAAGCCTTAGGCAACAACCTCTTTTTTGGAGGTTTGAGCAAGTCTATCAACAAAGGGATCCTTGCTCAAGCAAAACGTAGTAATCTACCATCAGGGAGCCTAGGTAAAACAATTGACAAAGGGATCATTGCTCAAGCTCAGAATAACATCTAATTTTCAGAGTCTGTCTACAAGAAGCAAAAGGTGGGGAAACTACCCTAAATGATAGTTCTAACTCATATACGTTTGTCCAGCTTGCTCCTGCAAACTTGGGTTTTAGTACTTTCATATATTCATCTAAGGGTTTTAGTGGGACCAGTTCATCTCAAATGTAGATTCATATCCAAGATTATGGGAAAATGAGTTTTTGCAGATTCAAGGGCACTTGTGACAATATATACAAAGAACTCCCGAAGGATGACCTTGCAATGCTAAAATCTATATATGTTAATGAACTCTCGAATAAATATTTTCATTTATTGGGCATGGTAAGGAAAAATATAAATTTATATATATATATTTATTTATTTTTTATTTTTTCTTATATTTGAATTTTTCAGGGCACTCCACTTATAATGGACCTGGTTTCCAGAGCCACTGCCGGAGAAGCTCACGTGCAAGAAATTCAGTCTTAAGTAAAAAATTACCTTTCTTAAAGAGAAATATGAGAAGGATTTTGCAGCAGTAAAGGAGAATCTTACTAAGAAAGATGAAGAACTTAAGAAAGCACAAGTTAATCTTGTAACAACTCATGCAATATTCAAGGAAGAGAAAGAAGCGCTTACAGAGAAGAGATCTGATGATCTTGCTCATGCACAGTCAGCTGCTGTTGAAAACTTCAAGAAGACAACTGAACTCCAAATTCTCAAAGTACTAGCATATTGTGAAGGATTTGATGCATGCAAAGCTCACGCAATTTCTAACCATCCACACTTAGACTTTTCAGAGTATGAAGTAGAGGCTGCTGATGAAGAAAATGCTCCAAATAGTTGAATAGTTATTTTCTTTAGTAGTTGGTTATTTATTTCATTTATTATGTAAGCTTCACTCAGCCCGTCTTTTTAATAAAAGACTATTTTTTTTACGATATTCACTCAGCTCGCCCCTTTTATTTAAGGGGTAAAATTTATTTTTATAATAAAGTTTGTCGATTAACCATGGAAACCTGGTTAGTGTGATACACATAAACAAGTTGGAGAAATAATATTTCTTTTATTCAAAGAAACTAGTCGTCTTACAAAATGAAAGTGGAATTAAACAAGTGACTTGGCTTTATTCATTAGAATTCTCCATTTAAGATAAAGATTGCCAGTCGACATAATTAACTACTGGTAATACTTTTGTAGATTTTCAACATTCCATGGATGCTCAACTTGTCTTCCTCCTAGCGTCTCCAACCAATATGCCCCTGGCCTGTTTGTCTGTATGACTTGATGGGGTCCTTCCTATTTTTCCCCCAACTTGCTGGTACTTTTTTCTTTTGTAGCTAAAGTAACTTTGCGTAGTACCAAATCACCCACTCGGAAGCTCCGCGGCTTAACTCGGGCATTGTAGTATCTTGCCATCGTCTGTTGATACGCTGCAGTCCTCATCTGAGCTTGATCTATTTTCTCTTCAATTAGGTCCAGGCTTACTTATTGTCCTAGAGTATTCTGGGTTGGGTCATAATGTTTCGTTCTGAAGCTAGCAATCTTGGTCTCCACTAGTAAGAAAACCTCACTTCCAAAGGTTAACATGAAGGGATTTTCCCCTGTATAAGTCTTCATTATAGTTCAGTAACTGTTCTTGCCATAAACCCTTGGCCTTACTAAGGCGAATCTTGAGCATTGTTAATATTATCTGATTGGTCACTTCTGTTTGTTCATTGGCTTGAGGATGACTTGGAGAGGAATAGTACAGTTTTATGCCAAGTTTGACACAAAAGTTGGTAAACACACTTCCTTCGAACTGCTTGGCATTGTCGGTGACAATCACACTGGGAACTCCAAATCTGCAAACAATGGACTTCTAGACGAAGTTTTTAACGTTTACTTCCTTTATTTTGGCTAGTGGTTCTGCCTCTGCCCACTTTGTAAAGTAGCCCACTACTACTATGGCAAACTTGATATGCCCTTTGCCCTTTGGAAAATGTCCAATGAAATCCATCCACCATTTAGCAAATGGCTAAGGTCCTGACATAGGGGTGAGCTCTTCCGAAAGTTGTCTTGGGATGTTAGAAAACCTTTGACATTTATCGCATTTTCTCACAAAATAAAATGCATCCCTCTGCATAGTAGGACAAAAATATCCTTGTCAAACTGCTTTATAAGCCAACGCCCTTCCACCAGCATGATTTCCACAAAGACCTTCGTGTATATCTTTAAGGATGTAGTTTGCCTCTTCTGTACAAATGCACCGCAAATGTGGAAGAGTAAATGATTTTTTATAGAGTACTCCATTAATAAGAGTGTACATGGCTGTCCTCATTCTCACCTTTCGTGCCTCTGTTTGGTCTGTTGGAAGCTCTCCATCTTTTATATATTTGATAATGGGTTGTGCCTATTCCATCCTTTGAACAACTATAAATACCAAAAAATGCACAACATCACAATCCTCTTTTTATTAACTTTTGACTTTCCTTATATACATTTTTTTATTGGGCTTGAGACCCATTAGGGCAATACCACCTTGATTACATCACCATGACATCACTACTTCTATTTCCTAAAGAAATACAAAAATAAAATGGGTCTAGTTATTGGAGTTATAAAAGTCTTATTGGGCCAACACCTTGATGAGTCTGGTGCTTGATGGACGTAAGTGGGCTTGGACAATTCCACTCTTACACATGCCCGCTTCTTTATGATGGGTCGTCGGGCGGTCAGGCCCATTAGAGAGAAGATAGAGTGAAGAACAAGGTATATTACCCCTGTCAGGATGATGTGGCAGATCTAATTAATGCGACGGCTGTACCATCATTCAAATACTTGAAACTTACGGTCCGGGTGGCCTCGATTGGTAAGAAGGGGGCTGAGGAGGCGCACGTGAAGCGAGGTGACGCTTCGCTTCCCGAGCGCACGGCTTTTCAGGCGTTTCAAAGACGTCTATAAATACCCACTACATATGTTGAATGTTCATTCCATTTCAAAACCTATAGCTTTCAGAAAACTCTCTGCACTTGAGCTCTTTGCTTATCATTGTCAAAATACGCTCATTCTCCCAGGAATACTCACGAACTCTCATCGGGATTCATCCTAGAGTAAGTTCTCTTCCTTCAGTTCTTCTACCTTTCTGTTGGTATGTCTGATAGTGATGACACCTAGTCGGGTAGTGACCATCTCCCCTCTTCTGTGGACCCAGATGCTTCTCTCAGCTCCCCATCGGTAGAGATAGTTAGGACGGTCAAATCCAGTCCTCCTGAGATTACCCAAAACGTTGCAGCGGGTGGGGGCCCGGTTGTGGGGAGATCAGGAGATCAATTTTATGTCGATCCTCTCCCTCCTACACATAGGGTAAAAACGGTATTGAAAAGGATGAGGGTTAAGTGTGGGATACCCAATGGGGTAATCATTAAAAATTATCCTAAAAAATACGATTTCAGGAAAGGTGAGGGGGTTATGGATCATCAGATTCTGCTGTCAGCCTTCCACCTTCAGGTTCTTAGATTCCCGATTCAACCTTTCTTCCTTTATACCCTAGTCACCCTTGGTCTGGCTCCGCTTTAGGTGGGGCCTAACTTCTTCAGGATCTTGGTTATGTTCCTGATAATTAATCGGGAGCTGGGTCTAGATTTCGGCCTGGCCGAACTTCTGTTCTGTTACAAGATACATGATCAGAAGGACTGCAGGGGCCGGTACAATCTTTTTCTTTTGAGCGGGAGAAAGATTTGTGATGGCACTGAAAAGTCCAACAAAGGGTGGAAAGAAAGAATGATCCTAGTAAGCGGGAATTGGAGGTTTCCTGCATCATCGGGATTCAAAGTCCCCAGTGAATTCGACTGACCCTTATTCCCTTCCTTCAAACCATTTCATAGGGGTCGTGTTATTGCAATCAGTGCAATGATAAGTTGGGCCTTCATGTGCTTGAGTTTCTGGGAGCACCCGATAACTTTAAAACTTCAACTTACATCAGATCCCGGTTTGAACTCCTTAAATCTAAAATTTTGGGACAACCACTAAGGATGAGTAATAATTTCCTGACGGGTTCCAATTTGCAGGCCTTGTCAACAGAAATGTTGAGAATCCCGCAAGCTGTGCTAAAAAAGAAGGCCAAGCGAGCAACCGGCCCTCAAGCGATACCTTCCGTACCGGGTGAGGTTCAAAACGGTCAGGGGTCACAAAGTGCTCCAACTCCCCGGTCCGGGGCTGCTCCTCCACCACCGGTGGAAAACATTCCGGTAACTCCACCTCCCCCGATGGGAAATATTCAGATCATTCCGACCCCTCCTTTAGGATCAGAGGAGGTTGTTCCCCCTTCAGGAGACATTCCCATTCTTGAATCCCGACTGATTGAGGGAGAAGCTAGTTTGTCGGGGACACAACATCCTCGATCATAGGAGGTTGTACCCGACCGATCGGTCAGGCCCCGTCTGACCACAACGTCGTCTCCAATCGTAGTAGAGGACAGTAGGGTTGCAACTGAAGAGGAGCGACCCGTCCCATGGGCTCCAAAGATAACACTTCCTGGCGGTGGCTTTTTGGTCAGGGGGAGCGAAACCGTCGACAATGACGAAACCCTTCGGGTAATGGGTGCCCAGATTTGGACTTCTGCTGATAAGAAGAAACTGAGATAGATCGACCGGGCAAAACTGACCTTAACTGGTCCTAAGATTGCCATGAATGTACTTTTTCAATATATTGTCTCATCAGTGATACTTGGTATTTTTCTCCTTTATTCTTTAATCAAGCTAACACTTATTATTTTGGTAGATGCTTTATCTGACCCAAGCTTATAATGCGAAGATGGAGGAGGACGCTAGGCTGTTTCGCAAATCTAACGAGCTTCTGAAGGCAAAGGAAGATGCCAGGCAAAAGGTTGCCTCCTTGTTGTTAATATCTAATGAAAAATTGGAGGTTCAAACAATGAGGGCAATCACTGCTGAGTAATAGCTTCGGGTTGCCCGTGATCAGATCCAGGAGATGGAGGCGATACGTCGGGCCCTATTTTCAAAAATGGAAGCCCTGAAAGCTGAGAATGCAAGCCTGAAGACTGAGAGTGAGGGCCTGAGGGCTTCCAAGGCAAAACTTCTGGAGGAGAAGGCTGAGACCGAGAACCTCATTGCAATGGAGAGGTCGATGGTGGATATGTGCCACCGAGGTGGCAATGAGATGTACAAATGCTTCTGTGACACCTCCCAGTACCGAATCGGGTTTGGATGGAGGTCATGCTTCAATGACATACATAAACCCATTGAGGAGAAGGACTTTGCTTCAGTGGAAAAATTGGATGAGAACTTGGGCATCGCCCCACCTTACGATGATCCGGTTGGAGGTCTAGATGATGTTCGTTTCTGTGAGTTCCTGACCAAGCCTCTCCCGGGGATGAGTATCATGCCCTACTCTGATCCTCCAGCTCCTGATGGGGCCATCGTTCTAGTGAACTCCAACAAGGCGGGCACTGGTGCTGGCCCTTAGGATTTTTTGTTTGTAAAACTTATTGCAAGCCTTGGCCACTGGGGCCCATTTTTGAATGAAGGATCATGGTTTTTGTCCAGTTGATTTTTTCAATGTTTATAATATTTTGATATGCAATATTATGATTTCTCCAGGATCTGTGTTGTGTCTTTTGGGCACTTCAGGCCATGCGGTAGACAAAGCAACACTTGGTTTATTTTTTGCAAAATTTTATGATCTCTTCAGGATCAGAGTTGCACCTTAGGGCACTTTAGGCCATGCGAGAGACAAAGCAACACTTGGTTTATTTTTTTCAAAATTTTGTAATCTCTTCAGGATCAGAGTTGTTTCTTCGGGCACTTCAGGCCGTGCGATAGACAAAGCAACACTTGTCTTATTTTTTGCAAAATTTTGTGCTTTAGGATAAGAGTTGTGTCTTCGGGCACTTCAGGCCATGCGATAGACAAAGCAACACTTGGCTTATTTTTTGTAAAATTTTGTGATCTCTTTAGGATCAGAGTTGTGTCTTCGGGCACTTCAGGCCATGCAACAGACAAAGCAACACTTGGTTTATTTTTTGCAAAATTTTGTGATCTTTTCAGGATCAGAGTTTTGTCTTCGGGCACTTCAGGCCATGCGATAGACAAAGCAACACTTGGCTTATTTTTTGCAAAATTTTGTGATCTCTTCAGGATCAGAGTTGTGTCTTCAGGCACTTCAGACCATGCGATAGACAAAGCAACACTTGGCTTATTTTTTGTTTCAGTAGATATTTACAAGCTATTTTGCCATAAAAATGATTTTATACTAATCAGGTGCTATAACCTTTTTAGAAAAAGATCAAAGTAAAAGCAAAATTAAGCAAAATTTGGCCCTTTAAGGAGTACCTCTTCAGGCGAGAGGTGTTCTGGGAGTTTGGTTCCATTCCGCCATCAATATTTCTTCGAACGCGGTATGCCCCGCGACCGATGACTTCGGTAATGGTGTACGGGCCCTCCCAAGGCTCCCTGAGCTTGCCTACGAGCCCAATTTTTCGCCTAAGGACCATGTCACTGACATGGAACTCTCTTATTTTGACTTTTTGATTGAAGTAATTCTGGATGCGCTGTTGGTAACCTTTTTACAAAAAGATCAAAGTAAAAGCAAAATTAAGCAAAATTTGGCCCTTTAAGGGTTGTACCTCTTCAGGAGAGAGGCGTTCTGGGAGTTTGGTTCCATTTCGCCATTAATATTTCTTCGAACGCGGTATGCCCCTACGACTGATGACTTCGGTAATGGTGTACGGGCCCTCCCAAGGCTCCCTGAGCTTGCCTACGAGCCCGATTTTTTGCCTAAGGACCATGTCACCGACCTGGAACTCTTTTCTTTTGACTTTTTGATTGAAGTAATTCCGGATGCGCTGTTGGTAGGCGGCTAGCCTAATCCCGGTGGCTTCCCTTCTTTCATCCAGTAGATCAAGATTTTGAGCTAGGTGCTAGTTGTTTGGTCCTTCAACCCAGGCCTAACTCCGGAGGGTTGGCACCCTGACCTCCGTTGGGATCACAGCCTCAGTTCCGTATGCCATGGCAAAGGGGTCTCACCAGTGGGTTGTCTGGAAGTCATTCTGTATGACCAGAGGACTTCAGGTAGTTTCTCTAGCCAGGCCCCTTTGGCTTTTTTAAGTTTTTTGGCCAAGGTGTTGAATATGGTTCGATTTTTCCTTTCCGCCTGCCCGTTCCCTTGCGGATACCCGATAGAAGACGTATTCTGGTTGATACCATGCTTGACAAAGAATGCTCTAACCTCTTTGTTGTCCATATTTGTCCCATTATCCATCATAATTACTTTGGTAGCCCGAATCTGCATATTATGTGGGTCCATATAAATTTGATGATGTGGCCACTCTTGATGGTGGGATAGGCTTCAGCCTCCACCCATTTGGTGAAGTAATCAATGGCCAGAAGGACATAGACATTTGACCGGATCGCCTTCGGGAGAGGTCCCACTATATCTATTCCCCATCGGGCGAATGGGTGTGGTACTATGGTGGGATGTAAGAACTCAGGTGGCCGATGGATAACGTCTTCGTACATCTGACATGGCTTGCACCTTCGGACGTATTATTCGGCATCCCGCAACAGATAGGGCCAGAAGTATCCTTGGGAGAGTACCTTATGGGCAAGGGATCTACCCCCGGAGTGGTTCCCATAAGCTCCACTGTGAATCTCCTGCATCACTGCTCTTGATTCTGATGGCGTAATACATTTCAAGTAAGGACCTGGAAAGGATTTTTGATAGACTTTCCCGTTTATAACTGAGTATCGGGTTGAATTCCTCCTGTTCTTGTGAGCTTCAGCTTTGTTCTTTGGGAGTGCTCCACTTCGTAGGTAATCCATCAGGGGATCCATCCATCTGGGTTCCCATGGGACAAGCATCACTTATTCGAGCTCCTGAATACTTGGCCTGATTATAAAATCCACCAGTGCAACCCGGGTCAGGTCCTCTCCGGCTGAGGATGCCTGACCTGCTAGGTGGTCAGCTACAGAGTTTTCATTCCTTGGGATCTGTGTGAAGGTTACTTTTTTAAAGCTTTCTACTTCTCTTAACACGAGTGCCCGCTAAGACTTTATTTTTGGATCCTTTGCTTCGTACACGCCTTTGATTTGCCGAATTACCAGTTGAGAGTCGTTGTGGATTGCTAGGGACTGAATCTGGAGGCTTCAGGCTAACCTCAAGCCAGATACGACGGCCTCATACTCAGCCTCATTTTTCATGGCTGGGAACTGTAATTGCACTGACATATGAAGGCGTGTCCCATCAGGTGTCAAGATTTCCAAACCGATTCCTGATCTGGCACGGCTGGCCGATCCGTCCACAAAAAGCTTCCAGGTGTCAGGTTTAATTTTATGGTCTGGCTCTTCGGTTTCACTTTCAAGTAGAAAGTCTGCCACTACTTGCCTTTTGATGGAAACCCGGGGTATGTACGTCAAGTCGTATATGCCCAATTCGATGGCCCATTTGGAGATTCTGCTTGAGAGGTCAGGCTTTGACATAATAACCCGTAGGGGCGTGGCTGTCGGGACAATGATCGGGTGAGCTTCAAAGTAATGCCTTAGTCGTCTTTTGGCATTCACTAGTGACATAACCAATTCTTCTTGCCTGCTGTATCTGGTCTCTGCTTCAGCCAAGGATTTGCTGGTGTAGAAGACTGGCATTTGAAGGTTTCCATCCTCTCTGATGAGGGCTGCGCTGGTCGACACAGAGGATACTGCTAAGTACAGATGCAAAACTTCATCGGGAGTCGGTGTGGATAGGATCGGGGGCATGGTCATGTACTCTTTTAACCTCGCCAGGGCTTCAGACTGTTCAGGACCCCATATTTCTCCCTTCTTTGCTTTGATTGCCTGAAAGAATGGTCTGCACCGATTAGGAGTCATGAAATGAATCTGCTAAGTGCAACCACTCTTCCCGTCAAGACTTGAACATCTTTATGTGTCCGAGGCTCATTCATTTCCATCAGGGCCTTGACCTGTGCCGGGCTGGCCTGAATTCCGGTTCGGTCCACGATGTGCCTCAGGAACTGCCTGGATGATACACCAAAAGAGCATTTATCTGGATTAAGCTTTATGCCATGTGACCTGAGGGTGTCAAACACTTGGTGCATGTGGGTAAGATGGTCTCCCTTCTTCCTGCTCTTGACCACAATGTCATCGATATAGGCCTCAATTACCGTACCCATCATCCCCTTAAAGATCCTGTTCACCAACCTCTGGAAAGTGGCACCTGCATTTTTCAGTCCGAAGGGCATAACTTTAAAGCAATAAGTACTTGTCTCAGTAATGAAAGAGGTCTTTTCTTCGTCCATCGGGTTCATTTTTATCTGGTTGTAACCTGAATAAGCATGCAGAAAAGTTAGACGATCGTAGCCAACGGTGGCATCAACCATCTAGTCGATCTTTGGCAGTGGAAAACTATCCTTCGGGCATGCCTTGTTCAGGTCAGTAAAATCAACACAAACCCTCCATTTGCCATTCTTCTTCTGCACGACCACTACGTTGGCAAGCCATTCGGGATACCTGACCTCCCTGATAAAACCAACTTGGAGCAATCTGGATACCTCATCTGCTATAATTTGGTTCCGATGTGCCCCCATGCGCCTCTGTTTTTGCCTGATGGGTCTGACATTCGGGTCAACATGCAATGAGGGCTGGGCAATATCAGGATCGATCCCCGGCATGTTTGTATGCTCCCATACGAAGATATCGAAGTTGTCCTGTAGCAATTGTGTTAGTTCCTTAAATTCAGGGTCGGTTAGGTTTGTACCTGCAAAAGTAACTTTTTCTGGGCTGTCGGGTACAACATAGACTGGCTGCAACGGTTCGATCATAATTTGGGTACCCAGATCCCCCTCCTTTAATTGCTATTTGGAGCCTGAAGACTGCTCATTGGAGTGGGGCGCCTTTGGGACTTTCCCCTTCCGGATCTCCTTCAGGGTGACCACGTAACACTCCTTGGTGGCCACCTGGTCACCTTTGATGTCAACGGTACCTAGACCGTTGGGGCTCATGCATCTCATGACTTGGTGAAGAGTTGAGGGCACACCTCGTATTCGGTGAATCCACCCCCTTCCCATGAGCAGATTGTACGAAGGTTTGGCATCCACCACAACGAACGTCTCAGTTAGGGTCCTTTAAGTAGAATATACCGGTAACTGGACTTCCCCTATCCGCTCGATTTTCCTTCCATCAAAACTTGTAATGGGACATCGGGATGCCACAATCTCGGTTGGGTTGATCTCGAGCTTTTCAAAAGCCCACTTGGTGATAATGTTAGTGTTGCTCCCAGGATCTATCATGACTCTCCTCACAAGGCAGTTGGCTACCATTAGGGTCACAACCAGAGGGTCATCATGCGGGGTCTGAACATCCCGAAAGTCCGATGTTGAAAAAATGATTTTCGCTTCCCCTGCCCTGTGGTGGATCTCATTGATTCTTCTCATCCTGTGGGCTCTCCGCCTGTGACTCCGGCGTGATCCTTTCGTCTCCTTGGAGGATGGACCACCATGAATCATGTTAATGATCCTGAGCGGCTGTGCGTTTGAGGAGTTCCGAGGGGCGCTAGGGGTACGTTGATCGGTCCTCAGTCTATCCCGTTGGACGTAATCTCAGAGTTCTCTGCGAAGCAGCAATGCCTCCACCTGTTGCCTGAAATCACCGTTGGACGACACTCATTTGTGATGTGCCCGAAATCACCGTGGAAAACACAGTGTTTTGACTTGTCCCTTTGGTCAAGTGGTTGTCTGATGGTTGGGGGTTGTTGGAAAATTTCCTTAGTTTTGTTCTCCTGGTAGAGCTTGGCAAGGCTGACCTTTAGGGGTGTCACCCTCTCTTCGAATCTGGAGCGCTTGAATGGTTTCGGGACTGACGATCCCGATGGAATTGATGATCCAGATGAAGTCAAACACTTTCGATCGGTTGCTCGATCCCTTGATTGGGTTTCAACGCTGACCAAGGCCGCCCTCTTCTGTCTGATGGTCTCCTCTTCTTCAATCCTCAAGTACCCCTGAGCTCTGGAGTTTAACTCCCCAATGCTCGATGGTGGGCGCTTTACCAGAGATTGGTGGAACTTAGTCCCTGGAATGAGGGCCATTCGGAAGGCCTCAATAGCAGAGTGCTGGTCACAGTTATCAACAGAAGAAGATTTGATGTTGAATCGGGATAGAAAGCTTTTCAGTGACTCTCCTTTCTCCTGGATCATGGTGAAGAGGCAGGATATGGTATTTTTTTGTCTCTTGTTCCCATAATACTGGGCAATGAAGAGCCTAGTCAACTGTTGCCAGTTGGCGACGGATCGGGACGGCTGCTTCCTGAACCATAATAGAGCAGCATCAGCAAGACTAGTGGAAAACACCTTGCTGAGCAAGGACTCGTTTTCGGCGTACATAGTCATCTTCTGGTGGATCTGATAAATGTGCTTTTCAGGGTCCTTAGTGTCATCGTATGGGGTGAATTGAGGCATAACAAATTTCTTTGGGAAAGGCTCTTGGGTTATTTCGGGGACGAAAGGTGACTGTATCAGCTCGGTCGACGCTTGGATGGCCGTGTCATCAGTAGATCGGGCCATCAAGTACCCGAGGACTTTCCTTTGAAATTCATCAATCATTGCTTGAAGTTTTTGGGGGGTCATGGACTCGTCGGCTGCGGGAGCCTTTCCTGAGCGCTGGGAAGACTAGGCGTGCTCTTCCGGTCTGTCGCTATCTTGTTGGTTCATGGAATGGTCGAGCGCCTCTACCGGAGGGTCGGGTGCAACTACCGGAGGGGCAGCTACTGATGGAGCCAACCTCGCCATGAGCTCCGCATTCTATTTTTCCAGGGCCAGGTTGCATTCCTCAGCAGCTACCAAGCGTTGAAAGATTTGCTCCATGGACTGGGGACCTCTCGCATGACTGTCCGTAGTGGTTGGAACGTCTGTTTGTGAACGAGTGACTGTCATCTTTGCCCGAGAAGTAGTGGGTGAAGGTTTTTAGAAGGTGGTGCAAGATCTTTAGGTTTAACAAACAGACTCAACTTAATGAGATGGGAAGAAGGAGGCGATTTTACAGATCCCGAAGGGTAGATTTGAAAAATTGGGGACTCCTTGAACAAATTTCCCACAGACGGCGCCAAAGTGTAAATACCAAAAAATGCACAACATCACAATCCTCTTTTTATTAACTTTTGACTTTCCTTATATACATTTTCTTATTGGGCTTGAGGCCCATTAGGGCAATACCACCTTGATTACATCACCATGAAATCACTACTTCTATTTCCTAAAGAAATACAACAATGAAATGGGCCTAGTTATTGGACTTATAAAAGTCTTATGGGGCCAACACCTTGATGGGTTTGGTGCTTAATCGACGTAAGTGGGCCTGGACATTTCCACTCTTACAACAACTTGCTGAACTTCATGTGATTCGTCTCTTGCAGTGATTGGGCTGCTCAAGTGTTCTACCAATATTGCTTTTTTTTTTTTTCTGTTGTAGCGAGTTTGGCATGGGCATTTGTTTGCTGATTACTTTCTCGAGGGATATGCTAGATAGAAAAGTCTTGAAACTGACATTTCATCTCACCTATCTTCCGGAGGTAGGTTTTCATCTTTGGCTTCATATTCCCCTTGAACTTGCCCAACAACAAGTTGAGAGTCAGTGTGAGCCTTTAGTTGTTTAGCCCCAAGTGCCTTCACCATCCTTAGCCCAACCAGCAAAGCTTCATACTCCACTTCATTATTAGTTGCTTTGAAGTCAAACCTAAGAGTATACTTAATAATCTCTCCCTCGGGAGAGATAATCACCAACCTCACTCCACAAGCTTGTGTGTTGGCCGACCCATCTACATACAATGTCCAAGCAGGTTTTGTCTCTGTCTGTTTGGCAGAGTCGCAACCGTCTTTTGGAGAATGAGTGAATTCTGCAAGAACATCTGCGATCACTTGGGCTTTGATGGCAGTTCGGGGTTTGTACTGAATATCAAACTTTCCAAGTTCTACTGATCACTTCATGAGTCGCCCTGAAATGTCCAGTTTGTGAAGGACTTGTTTGAGCGGCTAGTCTTTTAACACAATGATGGTGCGCGCCTGGAAGTAGGGTCTGAGTTTTTTGTTTGTGACAACTAAGGGGAAAACTAACTTTTCAATCTTCGGGTGCTTTACCTTTAAGTGCCCGACTGGTATAATATACTGGTTTCCGGGATCCATCTTCATCTCAACCAACACCGAGCTCACCACCCACAAAGAAACCGCCAGATAAAGATATAGTTATTCTCCTGGAATTGCACGTGATAAGAGCGGGGGTGAGGTGATATATTCTTTGAGATTTAGGAAAGTATGCTCACATTCAGGAATCTAATGAAAGCCTTCTTGAGAACGTGAAAGAAAGGCAAACACCTGCCAATTGCTCGAGAGATGAGTCTGTTCAAGGCTGTAATCCTTCCAGTCAACCTCTGCAACTCCTTAGTCGACGATGTAGAGTTCATAACGAGAATTATTTGGATCTTTTCTAGGATGGCTTCAATACTCCTTCTACTCACCATGTAGCCGAGAAACTTTCCTGAAGATACTCCGAAGGCACATTTACTATGGTTGAGTTTCATGTTGTGAATTCTGAGAACTTGGAAAGTTTCTTGTAGATCAATCGAGTGATGTTCAGCTTTCAGGCTCTTTACCAGCATGTCGCCCACATATACCTCCATATTTATGCTAATTTGATCTTTTAACATTGAATTGACAAGCCTCTAGTAGGTTGCACCAATGTTTTTGAGCCCAAAGGGCATTACTCTATAGCAGTGTAAACCTTTATCGATTATGAATGACGTCTTTTTTCTATCAGGAACATGCATGGGAATCTCCACTTGCCATTGGATTTTCTTACCAACACCACATTGGCCAGCCATTCTGGATAGTGGACCTTTTGGATGAAGCCATCCTTAAGGAGTTTGTCAACTTCTTTAGAGATTGTCTGGTTTCTTTCTACGGCAAAGGTTCTTCGCTTTTGTCTAACAAGTTTGTAGGAAGGGTCCACATTCAACCGATGCTCCATTATGGCTGGATCAATACCTGACATGTCTTCATGTGTCCAAGCAAAGACGTCTTGATTTTGTTTGAGAAATTATATAAGCTCATTTCTGAGGTAGGAAGGAATGAGAGACCCTATGCTCACCTTTTTAGCAGGATCTTCCCCATTTAAACTGATTTCTTCAAGGTTTTTAGTTGGCTTAGCTCGTTCTTGTTCCTTCTCCTCCACCTCTCGGACAACCAATGTCTCTTATTGTTTTCCTGGCTTGAGAGATGAAGTGTAACACTCCCTGGCAGTGATCTGGTCCCCTCTCTGTTCGCCCACACTGTGCTTCATTGGAAAGTGCACCAAGAGATGGTAGGTAGAGGTCACCGCCTTTATCGCATTTAAAGTTGTTCTTCCCAAGATGACATTGTACGTAGATGGACAACCAACAACCAAGAACTCTACTATCACTATAATCCTTCTTGGTCTAGTTCCGGTTGTCACTGGAAGGGTAACTGCCCCCAATGCGTACACCTTGTCTCCTGAGAATCCTATATTTAGCGATCTGGTAGGTTTCAACTTTTCACGTGCGATTCCCATTATGCTGAAGGCAACAAGGAAAAGGATATATACGGAACTGCCATAATCTATCAGAATACGCCTTATATTGTAGTTGACAATCACCATAGTGACGACCAAGGGGTCATCATGAGGCTGTTGAATTCCCTTAGCATCTTCATCTAAAAACGTGATGACAAGTTCTTCAAGGCGTGGTATTTTTGAGGATGGAGTTGGTACCCCTACCTCAAAAACTTCACATCGTAACCTCCTGGCATGTGCCTTGCTAGCTAAACTGGACTCACCTCCCCCTGCATAACCGCCAGCGATAACTTTGATTTCCCCCACGGGTGGTTGCTCTACTGGACAATTGTCTTGACCTCCTATTGAGGGGTTGGTGACATCCCTATTGTTCTTGATTGTAAATATCTTCAGGTGGCCTATTCGAATAAGACTTTTAATCTGATCCTTGAGGTCAATACAGACTTCTGTAGTATGCCCATGGTCGCGATGAAATCTGCAATACTTATCACGAGGCCTGTTTGTGGGGTCTGACTTCATCTTTGATGGCCATTTCAGGGACAGATCATCCTGAATTTGCAAAAAGACTTGATCTATAGGCATGTTCAAGGGGGTATAACTGGCATACATATCAGTGCTTCTATAATAGGGGGTTCTCTCATTCTGAAAAATAGAGGTTTTTTTTTGTATTTGGCATCATTCTCTTCCTTGGTGCTTTGAGTTGGTCTTTTCTTGTTATCATTCTTCTTTACTTCGATCTCTTTTCCTTTCCTGGCATTCATGGTATCTTCAGCATTCATGTGCTTCTGGGCTCAGACCAACAACTGCGCCATAGTGGAGGGAGGTTCCTTAGCCAATGAGAGCAAGAACCTAGAAGTCTACAGGCCTCCCATAAAGGCTGTCAATGCCACCTTATCATCTGTTTCCTCCATTTGTAACATCTCAGTATTGAATCGACTGATGTAATCCCTAAGGAATTCTCCCTTTTGCTGCTTCACTGTAAGCAGGTAGGTGACTGGCCTCCTTTGCTTCTGTTCAGCTATGAAATGTCTAACAAATTGTTTGCTCAACTCCTCAAAGGTCACAATGGATCCTGGTTTGAGTTTGTTGAACCATACCCGTGATGAGCATTTGAGCGTTGTTGGAAAAGTGCGACACATGATGGCATCTGGTACAACATGTTGATGCATAAGTGCTTGGAAGGTCTCCAAATGGTCCAAAGGATCTTCAGTTCCATCAAAACTCCCAATAGTGGGCATCTTGAACTTATCTGGAAGATGGCACTGCATGACAACAAGGCCAAACGGCAAGTTAGTCCTATGGACCAAATCTTCTATGGTAGCAGAACCCTTTCATCTCATTGCCCGCATCACATTATCCATTTTTGCTCTAAGATCCTGGATCTGCTGGTCAACGTGAGTGACTTCCTTTGTCTTCTCATCAACACAAACCGTGATTTTTTCTTGAAGTTGAGAATTTTGTGGAGGCTGAGGGGGAAATCTCTTCGTCGATCTCCAATTTGACTTTGCTTTACCTCTAGATCATTCCTTGGGAGATTGCCATCTCTCCCTTCCACATTCTCGACCCAGTCATCCGGGTTAGGGGGATTCTAGTGTCTGTTCAGCATAACGTTGTGAGGAGATGGGCAGGCAGGGGGAGCCAACCGCTGCAAAATCATCGCATTTTGTTGGATCAACTGGTTCATCCCTTGATGCAAGGCTTGAACCTGTCGTTCCAATGCTACAACGCGCTCATGATCGTTTGGGTTGCCCGGGTGTTCCCCAAAAACTTCCCTTTGACCAGAGGCCTGCACCGATGGTTCCTCGCCTGCGGCCAACCCAGATTGCAACACCACCATTATTTCTTAGGCAACTAGATGGTTCCCATAAATGGCGCCAACTTATGAGGGGTAAATTTGCGCGATCTAGAACGACGCCGTATCCTACAAAACAAATTGAAGTCAATTGGTGACACTGGTGTGGTGCCGGCCAAAGACTCTCCGATGGTCAAGTTAGTGTTTTACACTTGGAGTAAATGACTGTTGAATCTGAGTGATTTTTCTCTCATACCTTTTCCATTTGGCTGGCCATCTATTTATAGTGATTGTTGAGCCTAGTCGTTGCGATAGCTGGTCCGTGGATATCTCAACCAATTTCTTCCTGAAAAATCTCACCTGCAATTCAAACCTCAACCACCCTTATACTAGGTCAGCCTGTCAAGGGTCTTTAGGCCAACTTAGAGTTAAAGATAAACCTGAATTAATCACATCCCATCAGTTATCTCCCTATTTTCCTATTTGGAACAAATATGAAAATACAACATCATATATATACACTTTTTTTACTATTATTATTTACGTATTTTACTAAATCCTCTATCACCTATATATTATATATATATATACAATATTCAAAAATATATGCACCCTTTTTTTTTTGTGTGATATGTTGAATGGAACAACTTTAGGCAGAAAACAATTAAGGGATGTATTATTTATATATATAGGTGAGATTTTTAGTTAGGGTCGTTAGGTCAACTTAGAGTTAAAGATAAACCCTAATTAATCACATTCCATCAAAAGTTGTTGAATGGAGTAATACAATTTCAGGCAGAAAACCAAGCAGCATAAGAAAAACAAAAATGTACAAATAGTATACTAACCTCAAAATTTTTGAACTTTCGATATATCTTGCCACAAAGATGATAAAAAACCAATGAGATTTTTGAGCCCTGGAGGATGGTATTTAAATAAGAAGAATGAATATTACAAAAAAAATCAATTTGAATTGTAAATATAATTGGATTGTAATGATGGAATTAATATACATTAGGATTATTAGAATTACTCTAATTGTTCAACATTATAATAAGTGGTGATGGGGTGAGCATATATATTTACACCAATTGAGTTTAGGACTAGTAAATTGTGCAACTAATCCTAACAGATTGTGCAGGATTATCCCCTATACCATTAGGATTAGGATTACTAATTACAATCAAATTTGTAATTTTTATATTCAATACAATTTAATTCAATTAAAATTCAATTAGATCTTAGTTATAGAATTTAGATCCATAATTCATACATAAATACGTGTTGTTGCTTTCAAATAGGATTATAAAGAGTTATGGAATTTAATTAAATATTGTAGTTATATTCAACTAGAAATTGAATTAGAGTTATAGAATTCAATTTAAATTTGTGTTTATAATTCAAATAGAAATTGAATTGAAAAATCACATAGCAATTTTTTACCATAAATACTGAAACACCTAAACTTCTTCACACTTTTAATAATACTAGTAAAAATAATTTAAAGTCTACTTACAAATAAATAAATATATTACTAAAACAATTAGTACAAAATAAGATTAATCATATCACAAATTATCAAAATACAAATATTGAAGAAAATAGTATCTCAAGAATAATGGTTAATAAAAGTTTATTGAAATAGTATTGTAAAAAAGTTCATATAAATTTAGGTATTAAAAAAAACAAATAAATTAAGTTTGATCAAACAACAATATGTATCAAGATATATATATCGCAACTAATAAATAAATATTAAATTACAATAAAAGAAAGATAGAAAAATAAATACTAACCTAATTGATATAATTGCCCTAAACAGATTCACAAAAAAAAAAAAAAAAAAAAATAGAACAACATAAATACAATCAAATAAACAACATAAGTACAATAAATATAACATAGTTAAAATTAAAGTCTAATAGAAGAATTACAATGGGGGCGGAGAAAAATTACACTATAAATACTGAAACACCAAACTTTTTTCACACTTTTAATAGCAATATAGATATAAATATAGATAATCAATATGATATATAAATAATAAAAATATTTATATCGATAGAATTTGAGGAAAGAAATAATTCTTTCTATCTTATAACTATTATAGGAGTCTTAATGGACTTAAAAATATTCCTATATATTCAATAAATCTCAAAATATCTTCCTATATATATTATTTAATTAAGCTTTTAGTTTATCTAATTAATTATAATTAAATGTGAAATATAAATATATTTTGTAATTTAAATATAGGTTACAACATTAGTAGTGTATATTTGGTATAATTAGTTTTGAAACGAGTGGTATATTAGAAAATAAAAGTATTATTCAGTTAGAAGTTCAATAGTCAAAGAAGTTTAGGATCCAATTCTTTGGTCGTGCTTACCTTTTTGATAAGGATGAGTTATAAAATGAATAGGATTACAATACAATACAAAAGGATGTAATCAAAATTAAATTAGATAGTTTTGAAATTAAAATATAATTTAATATTAAAAATTAATAGTAGTATGGATAGATAGATATGTGTCGAAAACAAACAAATTCACAAGAAATACAAATTAACAATAGGTAATTAACTACACTTTGATGAATGTAATGTAATAACAAGGAATAATAGGGCTAGTAATTAATAACAATGAATAATAGGCCCCATTATTTTTCTTTTTCTTTTTTGTTGGCCTTCATAAGCAAAAGGAAATGCATAAAAAGAGAGGTCATTATCTATTACATACATTTATTTCTCATTTAATATAATCCGTACCGTCGATCTGTGCAAAACATTCGCCTAGGGATTGGTGAAAAGAGACTAACCCTAAATAAAAAATAAGTATTACTCTAATAAGTATTGATCATGTAACTTATCAGATTAAAATAATATAGATAACTTAATTAATAAGAACTTCTGAAAGGAATGATTCTTTAATATATATATATATATATATATATATATATATATATATAATTGGTCCAAAATTTAAAATTTTGGAAATAAAATTCTACTTTAATTAAAATTTTAAATATAAAAATACCTTGAAATACTTCACAATTCAAAATAATAGTATAGATATATTATATGTCACTATTAAAAATAAAACATTTTATTTTAGAATATATGGTTTATTTTAATTATTTTATTCTTCAAAAAATATGATAGAAAAAGAAATAGCATATAAACTTTTGAAGAACAATTGAAAATGGTGCGTTTGGAAAACCTGTTTTTTGTATTTGTTTTCTGTCTTCAAATATAAAAACTGTTTTTGTATTTGTCTTTGTTTTTTCAAGAAAAAACTAAAAACAAAAAAATGTTTGGATGAAAGTGTTTTCACCACTTTTATTTGGTGAAAATTGTATTTTATGAATTTGGTATTTTCATTGTTTTTACCACCTAAACAGTGAAAAAACTCAAAAAACAACTAAAAGTTGTATTTGGTGTTTTCATCACTTTTACACACTATTCACAGAAAACAGTTTTCTTGGGGAAAAAACAGTAAACAGTAAACGCGTTTGCCAAACGTGTTTTTTTTTAGTCTTGTGAACAGTAAAAAAACAAAAACAAAAAACAGGGTATCCAAACGGACCGTTAGTGTGTATATGTTTATATATTGGATTTATAATGATAGAAAAAGAAATAGCATTACACGTGTTCGATATATAGAGAATAGATTTAGTATATAAACCATTGTAAAGAAAGCTTAATAAATACATAACAACGATTAGCAGTTACAGACACTGAAAAAGAAAAAGCTCCCATTTCCCGCTTTTTTCCAATCTCTAAAACTCTTCTTCTTCCTCTCTCTCTAAAACTCTAGCTCCCATTTCCCGCTTGTGTCTCTCTCTAAAACTCTCCTTCTTTCTCTCTCTAAAAATCCTCTGAATTTCTTGGAGCTCTCTTCCGTATCGAAGATGGCGATGAGCAAATGGGTCTTTCTGGCACTTATTGCGTCCCTTGCTGTTTCTCTGAGAAACCCTAAAGGTGAAACAGAGCCCTCTGCGGCACCACAGTCTTCAATCGATTCTTGGATTTCTACAGATTTTCTTGCTGGTATCGAAGGAGCCCTCAATCTCAACTACGATTTCTACAGCGAAACTTGCCCTAATGCTCCCGAAATCATCAGGGCCACGATGAAGCGGATTGTATTGGAGCACAGGAACGCCCCAGCTCAACTACTACGTCTCTTGTTCCATGATTGCTTCATTGAGGTTTGGATTTGTCTATTTTCTTGAATCGCAACTTTATTTCAATTGGGTTTTAGCTTTCTTCCATTGTTCTTGGTTTTGTGAATGTGTGTGTGTTTGTATCGAGTCTCTTGTTTTACGATTGCTTCATTGAGGTTTGAATGTGTCTATTTTTCTTGAATTGCGACTTTATTTCAGTTCGGTTTTACGTTTTTTCATCTGGGTTTTGAGAATTCCCTTTTTCCCCTTTCTTCCATTGTTTTTTGTGTGTTTGTATTGATTCTCTAATATTTATAATCTGGGCACCGAGTTATTGTTCTTTTCGTTTCTGTATGCAACACTTTCTTTGAATGTTCCTCAGCAAATTTAATTATCTGGGCATTTTGGGTTATTATTTGTTCTTAGGTTTTGAATTCCTATTATGCTGATCATGGTATTATAGAACTTTTCTGATTGTGTATAATTCTGGGGGTTTTCTTCTTTACTTTCATCTGGTACTGATTTATTTGTTTCACGATTGCTTCGTTGAGGTTTGAATGGGTCTATTTTCTTGAATTGCATCTTTGTTTCAGTTGGGTTTTACGTTTTTTCATCTGGGTTTTGAGAATTTCCTTTTCCCCTTTCTTCCATTGTTCTTTGTTCTGTGTGTCTGTGTTTGTGTGTGTGTGAAACGTATTGATTCTCTAACATATATAATCTGGGCAAATTGTTCTTCTCATTTCTGTATGGAATACTTTCTTTGAAATGTGTTGTTCCTCAGCAAATTTAATTATCTGGCCATTTTTGGTTGTTATTTGTTCTTAGATCTTGAATTCCATTGTTCTTGATTGTGCATAAATGGGGGTTTTGTTCCTTTTCCCCCGCGTTCTATTGTTCTTTGTTTTGTGTGTGTGCGTGTTTGTGTGTATTGATTCTCTGACATTTATCATCTGGGCACCGAGTTATATTGTTTTTTTCGTTTCTGCTTGCAACACGTTCTTTGAAATGTGTTGTTCTTCAGCAAATTTAATTGTCTGGGCATTTTGGGTTGTTATTGTACTTAGGTTTTGTATTCCTATTATGCTGATCATTGTACTTAGGTTTTGTAGTCCTATTATGCTGATCAGGCTACTATAGAATTGTTCTTGATAGTGTATAATTTGGGGGTTTTGTTCTTTAGTTTCATCCGGTACTGATTTATTTGTTCTTAACCTTCTGGTTTTGATTTTTGGTCTCAGGGTTGTGATGCTTCAGTTCTATTAGATAAGGGGAACAATAATCATTCCACCGAAAAAAATGCAATACCGAACAAAACCTTGAAAGGTTTCAACTATATTGATATAATTAAGGACGAGCTTGAAAAAGTTTGCCCAGGGGTGGTTTCCTGTGCTGACATTCTTGTTCTAGCCACTAGAGATGGTGTTGTTATGGTATGCACCGCCCTTGATCTTCATTTTTTCTTCCCCCTTTGGTTTCATTTATATTTTTCTATTTTCTACTTATATGATATGGTCATATTGTTCGTTTATGGGCTTGCTTCTGTTGTATATATAATCACTTCTGGAAATGTAGGACTGTACCTTTTACAGATGAATTAAATTTGTTGTGGTGGTTTTTGCTTTTGAAGGCTTAGTATATCTTATCTCAATGTATTTTTTTGGTTCCTTTACAACCATTCCTTGTTTTGCAATGGCTGTTATTATTCTAATTGTTCTTCCTCATTTCCAGCTAGCTTATCCTAGCCAAGATTCATATTGATCGTTTTTCTGAATATTTTAGTACTTTTGTTTTACTTGACTCATTCTCTGATTTTAACCTTGCATTTTCTACCAATTTAGCCTGGTTATTAGGTTGTTTGAATCGCTATTCCTGCAAAAAAAAAAACTATGGTTTTCAGATCATTGATATGATTGTTTTTTGTCGAAATTATAGGCGGGTGGCCTATACTATCCTGTGTTGATGGGCAGGAGAGACAGTGACTCTTCCTACTATCTAAAAGCCATGGCTGAGATCCCATCGCCAGACGGGAATATCACTGAAACACTTCACTTGTTTGGCCTCAGAGGATTCAGCGAAAGGGAGACTGTCGCACTTCTAGGTATCCACTAAACTTAATGGTTCTCACATTCTCAAAATTGTACTTTCTTGAGCCAAATAATTCATGGTTTAATTGGGTTTTTTTTTTTTTTTTGGCCTGAAGGTGCTCATAACATAGGTAAGATTGGCTGCGAGTTCATTCAACCCAGACTTGACAATTACTTGGGGACAGGGCAGCCAGATCCCACAATTGCCGCTGATTTCATTGGTGATATGAAATCTTTCTGTCAAGATGGTAACATCAGTGCCAGGGACGAGGGTCTTTCGCCCACCGGATCAAGGGATGGGAGTATGTCAACTCTGGGGATGAGTTACTACCAGGAACTGTTGTCTTCTATCTCATCGGGATCAGGCTTCGACTCTCATTACTATCAGACTTTGCTGAGAGGGCGAGGGCTCCTATACGCTGACCAGCAGCTTATGGCAAACGAGAAGACTGCTGAAGCCGTCAGAGACTTCGCTTCCGATGCTGCCATATTCAGGATGGATTTTGCCAGGGCCATGGTGAAATTGTCGAGCCTCGGAGCGCTTACCGGATCTAAAGGACAGGTCCGTCTCAACTGCTCATTGCCTATAGTGCCTAACAACCACAATCTCCCAAAGTAACACTAATTTTCTTTCCTGCTCATAAAAACATGATCTGGTTTGTACAAAATCCAGCAGTCTTAGTATTTTTTTGTTCTTTCATTGGGAAGTTTTACGGTATATGCCTAGTTTGCGCAGTATCAAATGCCTAGCAGCATTTGCTTTTTTGAAATTCTTTTCATAACAGTTGTGAATATCCTCGCATTGGATGGCTTTTGTTCTTGCTGTTTTTTCTTTCTTTTCTATTATTGCGTCTCCCTCTTTTTCTCCACAACGATGCAAGGTCGATTACATTACGCTTTTATTTATTTTTATTTTTGTTGTGATTATTTGTGAACAAGAACTATTATTGTGTGGGATGTTGAAAATCTTAATTCCTACCAGAAATCCTACAGAGATCACTGTTTTTCTGAGCTTCTCTGTGCCTACTCCTCCTTTTCAGTTCAGATCTTGACCTTTTTACTTGGGGTGTTTCGAAAGCTTTCATGGTTATGTTAATATTATGAGCTCTGTAGCTTAATTATATGTGTTATGTTGGATTCAAACGAAGATTTCAGATATTAGTTAAATTTGGATGGATTGACGAAAGTGACTGTTCTAAGACACTGTTTTATTCAAATGAGTGTGATTCCCTTGGATACAAGGAAATAAGGCAGTCTCTTCTGGCATGGGCTATAGCTGTATGTAACTGTTCTGTTTCTACATCTAGATATATAAACATCAATCGTAGACATAATAAACACATTCACCCGCATATACACATAGATATGTGTATATCTTCGCATATAGATCATGGTTCCCTGTCGCGATAACGGGTGTAAGGGACTCGGACAATGGGAACACCATGAATCCTATTATCTAATGACAACTATATACTATATACATAAGTAGGAAAGGAATTATCACGAGACCCCAAACTATATACCACACAACCTATTCGCTCTATCATGATTCTTGTCTGATCAGAATACACGTAGAAGAAAGCAAGCACATATGATTATACAGAATATATACATATATACATAAATAATTTCAAAACCGAAGAGAATGTAACAGAAAATACCGTAGCACAACTTGATGATGAGAAAGATTTCTGGCAAACAAAAGAATGAGAGAAACCACTTTATTATCTTGATGATGGGAATTGCCAATCATCGGAAGCTGAATCTCCCACCACATATGCCATTTCACAACTATATATATATATATATATATAGGATATGACTTTTGGGTGAGAGACTTCGCTTCCGACGGCAGGCATGCCCCATGACAAACTTCTTCAATCCTTCTTCCTTTCTTCCTCTAACCCTCAAATCAGCATATAGTGTGTATATATATATATACATACTTAGTGTGGGGTGCTAATTGCTTAAGTTTGAAGCTAATGCCAATTGCTTAAGTTTGAAGCTATATATAACGTATATAGCGTATATATACACATAATAAAAAAATAACTAAGTGCATCTAAGAAAATAAACTTATCCACATAATTCACTCCTTCTTCCCAACTAATTAGGCCCGTTTGGGAACTTGGTTTTGGTCTTGGTCTTAATTTTGGTCTTGATTTTGGTCTTGGGTGGTCTTGATTTTGGTCTTGGTATAATAAATATCCCTTATCTTTTACAACAGATTGATTCCTAATTTTTCTGCCATCCATATCTATCGGGGTTTTGTGAATATAAGATTACTTATTTCTACTTACAATAAATTAAATTTTAGATAAGAAAAAGGGCTATTATCATAAAACCCCCCTATGATTTTTAAATTGTTCAAAAAAATCTATGTCGTTTCAAAAACCCTCATATGATTTTCAATTTAATCAAATACATCTTGTCCTCTATAAGATTACGAAAGTACACTCTAAAACTCTAATTTAAATCCCAATTAAACTCTAATTCCTTCAATTTATCACAAACCCACTTTCTCTCATACATTTACTCCAAAACTCTAATTTATTCCATTTATCACAAACCCACTTTCAATTTAAATTCTAATTTCAACCAAATTCAACTTAATTTATTCCATTTATCACAAACCCACTTTCAATTTAACTCATTTACTCCAAAACTCTAATTCCTTTCATTTACCACAAACCCAATTTCAATTTATAATTATATATATATATATATATCTCTATATCACTATATATATATATACGTATATATGATTATAACTATATATATAGTGATATATATATTTATGTATATATAATTATATATGTATAAATAAGTACATATATATGATTATATATATATATAGTGATATAGAGAGAGATATAATTATAAATTAAAATTGGTTTGAAATTGGAATTTAAATTGAAATTGAGTTTGAGATAAATGGAATGAATTAGAGTTTTGGAGTAAATGGGTGAAAGAAAGTGGGTTTGTAATAAATGGAAGGAATTAGAGATGAATTGGGTTGAAATTGAGATTTAAATTAAAAGTGGATTTGTAATAAATGAAAGGAATTATAGTTGAATTGAGATTTATATTGAAAGTGGGTTTGTTATAAATGGAAGGAATTAGAGTTTTGGAGTAAATGGGTGAGAGAAAATGGGTTTGTGATAAATGGAAGGAATTAGAGTTTAATTGAGATAAATGGAATAAATTAGAGTTTAATTGAGATTTAAATGGAATGAATTAGAGTTTTAGTGGGTATTTTTCATAATTTTATAGAGGGCATGGGGTATTTGATTAAAGGGTAATTTTCAATGAACCCCCGAGGTATGGGTCAATTCCACCTAATGGTCGGTCAAACTTCTTTTTAACAGAGACACCCTTGAGATTTGTAAAGTGTTGCAATAACACCCCTTGAAGGCATGAAATAACTTTAGTGCTCTTGATTTTATTAATTTTCATATGAAATGTCCAAGTTACCCCATATCTAAACCCTACCCTTCACCCTTCCTTATTATCTATATCTATATCTCTATCTTTATAAAAGTACATGCGATTTTTATTTTTTCTATACATTTTAAATTATTTATTTATTTAAATAATTATAATCATTTATTTACTATACACTAAGGGCCTGTTTGGTAGAGCTGTGTTTGTGTTTGTGTTTGTGTTGAAATAAACAAAAATAACGTTTTTTGTTTTTTCGTTTATTCATCCAAAAACATAAGTATGTTTGGTAGAGATGTTTTTTGGGTCGAAATTGAAAAATTAAAAATCAATAAACACGTTTGGCAGAGTCCTGTTTTTCATAACAGAAACAGAAAAACATGTTTGGATAGCCCTGTTTTTCCTAACATAAACAGAAAAACATGTTTGGCAGAGTCTGTTTATTCTGAATTTCAGATAACAGAAACAGAAAAACACGTTTGGTGACTTCAAATGTATTTTTTTTTGTTTTTTGAAAATACAAAAATTAATGATGTCAAATTTTTGGCAATTGAAAGACACTTCTTTACCAAATATTTTCTATGACAAGTTGGTATTGTTCATCATGGACACTTTTGAAAATGAAAAAATTTCGGCAACACCTCCCCATGAGTTGCCAGGTAAGATTACATATATCAGAAATTAAAAAATAGAAGAATTTTCCCTGGCTATATATATAAAAAAAAACAAATGAAAAAGAAAATAAAGTTGTATGTTTGACTATCAACCTCATTGTCATTTCTTCGAATTCATCTAAATTAATTTGAATTCACCTAAATTAAAAATCCATCCAGTCACACTATTTATTTTCTCATCTCGAGTGCATAACTTGTGGCATGTGTCAGATATACTTGTCATGTTCATAAAATAAAAATAAAAGGTAGAAAGAAAAAGGAAAATGAGGGTAGATATATGTAAATATCACCACAATCTTTTATTACAATTGCCAAGATAGAGAAATACTCGTTGTTCAATATAATGGAACAAAAATTATTGTCCATAAAAGATGATTCAAGTCTTTTGCTTCTAAATAAATCTCCCCTTAAAGCTAATTCATCTCATTTGTATTTCTGAAAGAAATAAAAATTACATGCTCACATCCTTCTTTTTTGGCCTCTCCGGCTAGAGAATCGTATATTCCATATGAACTGTGGCTGGTTGCTGATGGTGCGCACATTCCAAATGTGCAACAAGTGCTTCAATCTAAGCCTCTTCTAAATGAGGAAAGCGGATCGAGCTTCAAGGTGTTTGTTTCTTCCTATTGTACATCACCTTCCAAGAGACAAACATCTCTAGAGTAGAAGCTGATAACATCAACTGCATTGCAAACATTGCCTAGAAAAAACCCACACCCCTCTAGCCAATGGACACTGCAATAAAATATGACTCAAAGTGGTAGTAACTATAGCAGACATTACGACAATATATTACAGCTGCAGCTGATGTATTACATGTTCTCTGAATCATCAAAGGAAAATAACCATCTCACCTTGGATAATCTTTTCATTGGATATGCTTGATCAGCCTTAATTGTGTCTAAAGCTGCATCAACTCCAGCAATTTGTCCTTGCCAAAAAACATCCTAAAACATATTTAGTACATAATTAGTCAAATGTGCATTACAGCCTCTATATCAATAGAAAAACATCAAATGTGCATAAGGAAAGACTGGAGACGCAAGAGGAAAGAGAATATGAGATTGAGAAGAGGTACAAGTGGAAACTATTGAAAGCGAGATAGAAGGAAGAGTTCCAAAAGGACAAGAGAAAGAGGAGATGAGACATAAAAAAAAAAAAAAAAAAGGGTGGAAGTGTAGAGCTGAGAAACAGAGAGGTTATAAAACTACATAAAAAATGCATTAATTTGAAGATGAATCCTGGTTTTGTCCCCGTGTAGTCAATTTACAGGCTTAACAAAATCCTAAAACAAACAGAAACAAGATTTTGTTTGTTTTGTTTCAATGACAATTGTATATGGATGTTGTTGAAGCTATAAAACTCTCAAACTGACAATTTTCCACGATTTCAGAACTAGAACCATGAGCAAATAGTAGTAACAAGACCAGAGTACAAAAAAGAAATATGAAAGGAAGGGAAATCCTGAAGCTAAGAGTTCAATAGACTACCAAAAGAGAGTTTTGGGTCGGTCATAACTGAAACAACCTTATTCCAAATGTAAAAAATGCTAACAGACTACTACGCAGACAAAAATGCAAAACAACGTCCACAAATTGTAGCAATTGCAGCTGAGATACACTATATTCAACTTCTATAATTGTTCGCTCCAGAATTTCTGGATTTTCTCATTTAAAATTGTAGGAATTTTCTGTCTCAAACCTGTAGCATTTGAGTGCACAAAGACTATCTTCACCGTTGCTGAAACTATCTAACAAAACCACTGAGGCTAAAACTATCTTCACTGGTCATCTGACGTGAGGTTGATGGGCCGAGATCAAATGGTCCCAAAGAGTCGTTCTGTATTCAGCCATCGCAAAAACAACAGATTAGCTGTTAGCATAAAAATAGAATATATATATATATATATATATATATGCTAGTAACATTTCAAATACCCATTTGATTCCACTCAGCCCAAGGCTGCCTTCGTCATTATGTAATTGTGAATGTGGCGTCAAATTTTTGTTGGATTCCTGAACGGAAGAACGTTGCACTAGCCCAGTTTGGTTGTTGAGCTACAAAGGACAAAACAATGCTAAGATACGTACAGGGAGGTAGAACTCGACAGCCAAACAACACACCATAAAAATTAAATAAAATAACCAAACAAAAAAAAAAGATCAGATATTATGGGCAGGGCAGATGATCACTCAATATAGGCCCAACTAAAATACCTTAAGAATGAGCTGCACATATTACTTTTAACAAAATATACTCACATAAGTCGAAATCACAATGGCCAAGGTCAATGCAAGAGATATCATGTAGTGAAACAACCAAATCAAATTTGAGTGATGTTGATTCTACACAAATCTTGAGGTAATACAGAACTTTCCTGAACTGATAAATATGAAATCAAACATATGGAGAGCTTCTAAAATAGAAGTTGAAAATTTGTCCCCAGTGTATTTATACCATTATTGAACTTTCAACAATTACCAAAGAACTAGTGAATGTTGGGAAAATTTCAGGTAATTAATTCTGATTTTTAGAATATTTAAGAATCAATAGATATCTGTAAAGATTCTACCATTTTATCAAACTATCGGAAAACACATGGATCCCCGGAAAGGCTTGTTCTGATTTCAAGTAGTTGTTGGGGTCCTAAATTCAGAAGACGTGCTCTGCTACCAGCAGATTACCAGCATACCTTGTGTGAGGGTGGTTTGGAATAAGAACACATAATTCCTTGGGGAAACAAAGCAGAAAGAGAGGAACGAAAGGGAGAGCACAAAGGGGATGACGAAAAAGGATTTTCAAGAAACTGAAGGAGATAAGGAAAGACTGGAGACGCAAGAGGAAAGAGAATATAAGATTGAGAAGAGGTACAAGTGGAAACTATTGAAAGCTAGATAGAAGGAAGAGTTCCAAAAGGACAAGAGAAAGAGGAGATAAGTGTTGGAAATTGGAACATAAAAAAAAAAAAAAAAAGAGGGTGGAAGTGTAGAGCTGAGAAACAAACGGTGGTCTTTTTTCAGACTTTGCCATTTGTTCCTAATCACAGTTGGAGTATACCCAGATCCGAGTTTAGCTTTAACACCTTCACGAATACGGGTCCACCCAATTTTTGTGAAAGATCCTTCTATCTTATAACCCAAATTGACTTGTTCCTCCATCAAACTGAACAATATATCAAGTGGCCCTTTCCCCCAAACTCGAAGATGATCTACCTCCTCGTTCATGTTAGTGGTATCCATTTAAATTTTCAATAAGACATATTGCAAGTCCATCACTAATAAATATTATAAGGTAATCAGATACCAATTGATAATACCATTGAGTATAAACAGACAATATTTTAAATTCTCAGGCATAACTAAATATTTATGTTCATTCATTATTAATTTGCAAATGAGTTTCAAGTTATATTTTTCTCTAACTAAGGGATCTTAATTCAGAACCTTATATGTAAGTGAAGCAATACAGATGCAAATTGAAGTGCAGAGAAGACTCCACGAGCAACTTGAGGTATATATACATACATATATGTAAATTTACCTCAACTAGAGAAAGAGAAGAAGCTACCACAAGGGTATAAACTGCCTAATTTTGCACGAAAATAATGCTGCATCAGTTTGCTTTCATCTGAGAGTACATCAAATCTGATTCCAGAATGTGGAAGAATAGCATTGAGCATTTCACCAATATTGATCTAATCCATTATTATTATCAGGTTGCTTAAAGGGCCAAGAAAGTACCACAAGTTCATTGAAATTCATCATAACCTAAAAAGTAAGTATAAAAACAAAGAGAGACAGCCTGCGGGCAATGAAATAAGGATGCAGAAACATGCACATCCTTTACATTGGTTCACTTGGTCTAAACACAATTACTTATTCTTGATACAATCAGTTTCTTTTTACTCGAAGAACACTCCATGTGTATAATCAGAACCATTACTGTAATTCAAAAAAAACATTGTCCATATAGGCCAACTATAAGCAAACCAGGCAACAACCATGTATAAATGTCTCGATTTCTCAAGTTAACAGTAACAAACCATTGGAACAGGATTTAATGTGTTTGATGAACACTGAATTTTAAAGATTATTGTATAGTCAGACATTAAATGATTTAGTGGGAAAGTGAGGCAAAAAATAAGGCCTAAATTCCAAAGACAGTCTCCCCATAACCTAGAAGCCAAAATGATAAATCTTTTAAAATATTACACAAATCGACCCAACAACTCGATCCCAAAAGATAATTTTTTTAAAATATTACACGAATCAATCCCACATGGGTAATATAAATATGTGCATTAATGTCATGAAAAAAAGGGCATTCAATGCCCAGTGACACAAGATCCTAATATGTTATAACAGTAAAGCATAGAGTAAATTAAGCATATGCTAATAATATGCCACTGTGTCACCATAAAAAATCACAGCAAAAAGATACACCACTCAGATCACATTACAAAATCAACCACATTCAGAATTGTCTTTACAAAATTCACATTAGCCAATTAAAAAGAAAAAAGATCCGGTTCATGATAGTGCCCAGTACACAAAAGTAGTACAAGCATGACCTTCACTTCCTTATCCTTTATAACCAAAAACCAAAGGAAAATGAGGCTTCCAAAGAGAGGATTGATTGCTTATCATCACCCTCTTCTTCATATCTTACATTACATATACATTATACACACTACAACAATTACTTGCTCCTACTAACTTTATTCATCACTCACTCACTCTCCATACCTTTTTTACAGTCTCAAGACTCTCTACGCAGAGATTTACAGAACCCAAAAAAAAAGAGGGAAGAGACTCTGTTTCTAACTTTATTCTCTCTCTCTCTCTCTCTAACTAATGCCCAGATGAACCATGGGCTTCTTCTTGGAGCCACACCATCTAATTGAATACAAAAGTTAATTACTATATATATATATATATATATAAACGAAACAGACCTTGATACCATTACTGCACCAAATCCATCTAGGGCAATATATCACATAAACATTTATATCATCCGGTGCAAAAATAAGCAAAATCATGAAAATAAAAATCATGTATCACAAGACAAACAATACACATACGATATATCTATAGCGAAACTCACATAATTGGGGGTGCGTGACTCCAAATTTGTTGCTTCTGTACTTATATCAAAAGAGTATTATTCATATTTTACATACATACGAACCTGATATGAGCTGAAGATCTGGAATTCCCAAATCAATCGAAGTCCTAGATGTTGCGAGCTTGAAGATGATCGACGAAACCCTAGAATCGAAGAATAGAAGCCCTTGGAGGGGATCGAGGAAACCCGAATCGCCTGTGTGTCGCCGCCTCCCTCTTCTCCTGCACAAACCCGATGCCGTCGCGAGCTTGAAGAGGATCGACGAAACCCAAGAATCGAACAATAGAAGCCCTAGGAGGGGATCGAGGAAACCCGAATCGCCTATGTCGCCGCCTCCCTCTTCTCCTGCACAAACCCTAGGCCGAAAGAGTGAAGAGAGAAGTGTGTTTCTAAGATGTTTTTTTCTTTCATTTTTTGGTTGTTTTTATTTTATTTTATGAGTTGTCCATGTGTTTTGGACAGAGTTGGGAAAAACACCTTTTTGGTGTTTATTGGGTTTAGGCTGAAAATAGGCTAAATTGGGATAAATGTGTTTTTAGTGTTTATAAACAATTTGGCCCAAAAACACTCTACCAAACATGTGTAATGGATCAATAAACATAAACACAAACATAAACGGGCCAACCAAACAGGCCCTACATGTTAGAATACTCTTATGATATTCTCATAAAATATATTAATTATTACTAAATCTCACTAAACTATATGCTACTTATACAAATCGAAGCAATATTTAATTTACTATAGAATATTTTTGTTTTGTTTACTTTTGTTATTAATGTATAACAAATTTTTATTTTTTATACAATTTTTTAGTTATTTATTAAAATAATTATATTTTAGATCTTTTTGTATTTAAAATAAAATTATATATATTGTATATCTTATATATTTATTATAATATTTTTTGATAATAAGAATATGGTAATAAAGGTGATTAGGGTAGTGGGTGAGGTGTAAGATTTAGGTAATGGGGGTAATTTAGATCTTTCACATGAAAATTGAAATAATCTAGGACACTAAAGTCATTTTATGCCTTAAGGAGATGTCATTGCAACAATTAACAAATCTCAGGGGGTATCTCTGTTAAAAAAAAGGTTGACCGGCCATTAGATGAAATTAACCCAAACCTCATAAAATGTCACTCAAATTATCAAAATTAGAATTCATTGGAGATTTTTGAAACTACAAGATTTTTTTTCTTTGTTCTGATGATAGCCCTTTCTATAATCATCCATTTCTATCAGCTGTCTATATGTCGATGGCAAACGAGATAAATAGCAGCCCTACATGAATGCTAGCTTATTAGCTTGGTAGGTGACAGAAAAACTTGCTTTCCCTTTCAAAAAAAAAAATGAAAAATGAAAAACTTGTTTCCTCCGTCATAATTTTAATTTAAGTGTGCTCCGTTTGATTTTTGATATTTATTTTTTTTGAAGTGTCAATTTTTGTATTATTATTATTATCACTAATTGCAAGTGCGCATTTGAAAAGCCAATGTACATTAATTCGTAGCATTACCAATTTGACATTTATGCATTAAACTTATAATGCATATTACCCATAGGATTTTTTCTGCAAAGTTACAAGAAATTCTTCTGAACTACTGTAAGGCCCCACGTTCTCTTCCCTTTTCATGAAATTTTCTTTCGATTTTTCTTCGGTTCGTGACGTCACTTCCTTGCATTCATGACGTATCTCGGTATTTTGTACGTGAATGTTTTTTCACAATTAGCGGGACAACTTGAGGATTTTTGTTATCGGCTACATTATTTCGTTGCGACATTTTGTGTTTTGGTGCTTCGGCGGGCTCGCGACACGCCCGGTGTCCTTTTTATTATTTATTTGACTTATTTTATGTGTATTACTTGCTCTCTTTGACACTGTACTCCTACGTGCATATATTTCATTACTTGAATATTTTTTGGATTTATTTTGCATTTACTTATTTTTGGAGTTTTATTTTTGGGCCCGGAATGCTACTGATGGTCCCAATGGTTAGGTTTAGACCCGAATGCGAATATTTATGTTTTAATAATTTATTTTATTTATGTATATATTAAATTAATTTAAGGAATTAGTTCCGGAATTTTTACGTTAAAGGGTAATTTTGTAAATTCACTAGAAGTTGGAGATGGTGGGAAATCTTGGAAAAGGCCAAGTGTTGGTTCCTACACCTTATGAGTGGCATTATTGCAATTACATTGCAAAACTTTGGTTAATTAGGAAAGTGGCATGGTTGTAAATTATTTGAACAAGCATGGGTTACTAAGGAAGTAGGAGAAAGTGTAAAGTCTCTCATATCCCTCTCCTTTCTTCACAAAACCCTTTGGTCAAAGGGCATCGAGTGTATGGTTGGCAATTCACGTTCATAGGTCGTGTTCGTGTCGGATTGAAGTGTGTTATGTTGAAAAAGAAGTGGTTTATATACGTGTTAAATATGTTCAACTCTAATATTCTCGTGTCGTGTTCAAAAATCATCTTTGTAAAAGCTTCCCATATAGCATCTAGTTCTTCACAAGGTAATCCAAATTTGAATCCTAATGCTTAATCCTATGTTAAAAGAACTTATAAAAACAAACATTTCTTTATCTCGAGATATCCCAATAGGTCGACTGATGAAGTTCAAAGGTTTGTTTCTATATGTCACCACTGTGGAGTAAGAGGTCACATTCGACCTTTGTGTTCAAAGCTAAAAGGAAAAACTTTAAAACCGATGAAGGAACAAGACACTCAACAAGGAGACTGTGTTCAAAATTAAATTAAAGTGTTGAGTGAAGAGGTGAATAATTTGTCAAGAGTGACAAATAGAGTTTCGAAGCTAAAGAAGGCATGGGCCAGGAAATGTGAGCTACACTGTTTTTTAGTTCATACGGCACTTAGAGCACGTGATTCTAGCTCCTGGTATCTAGATAGTGGATGTTCTAGGCACATGATTAGAGATAAGTCATTGTTTGGGTTTCTTGAGGAGTGTCATGGTGGAATAGTTGTTTTTGGTGATGGAGAAAAGTCGAAAGTTCTAGGAAAATGTACTGTTGTGGCTCCTGGCCTACTTAGACTAGAAGATGTGCTTTATGTTGAGGGTCTAAAAGCTAATCTGCTAAGTATAAGCCAGATATGCAATAACAACCATAATGTCAATTTTTCTCCCGATAAGTGTTCGATCATTGACTCTTCTGGAAATTGTGTTATGGAAGGTATGCGTTCGTCTAATAACTACAATTGCATTGTTCTTAATTCTAAATTATCTTGTAAGAGAGTTAAACTTGATGAAGTTGAGATTTGACACTAGCGAATGAGACATGTTAATTTTCGTGATTTAATAAAAATTACTAAAAGTGAAATTATCAGAGGTGTCCCTAAGCTTGGTTATGGAAAATGGATTGTGTGTGGACCATGTCGAAAGGGTAAATAAATTAGATGTCAACATAGGAAGACAAATACCATTGGTACTTTTAGACCTTTAGAACTGTTGCATATTGACTTAATGGGTCCCATTAGGACCATGAGCAAAGGAGGCAAAAAGTATAATTTTGTCATGGTAGATGATTACTCTAGATTTATATGGGTTGGATATCTGAGTGAAAAGTCCGAAACTCCTGAAAGTTTTAAGAGTATTTGTTTAAGAATTCAGATTGAAAAGAATTATCTCATTACTAAAGTAAGGAGTGATCATGGAAAAGAGTTTGAAAATTCATAGATTGAAAGTTTTTGTGATGAAAGAGGAATAAAACATGAATTTTTAGCACCACGGACTCCACAATAAAATGGGGTAGTGGAGAGGAATAATAAGGTTCTTTAAGAGATGACCAATGTTATGCTACAAGGAAGGAATGTTCCAAGGTATTTTTGGGTCGAGGCGGTGAACACGGCTTGTTACACCTTAAATAGAGTTTATCTTAGGAATGACACCTTAAAAACTTCATATGAACTATGGAATGGTAAGAAACCGAATGTGAAATATTTCAAAGTTTTTGGAGCAAAATGTTATACTCTTAGAGATCGTGAATCCATCGGGAAATTCGAGTCTAAGAGTGATGAGAGAATATTTCTGGGTTATTCATTGACAAGTAAGGCATATAGGGTTTTAACCTTAGAAGTCAAACTATGATGGAATCTACCAATGTAATGGTCGATGACTCATGTGTTGATGGGCCTCCTATGTCTACAGAGGAGGGAGATTGTGAGCCATTTTTTCCTTTAGATAATGTTTCTCTTATTGGTACTGAAAAGGATAACGTGATTCATGATGATACTCCTAGTCCTATAGAATCCCTTAATCTATCTCATGATGTTCAGCCTACTCCTATTAAGGAACCATCTGCAAGGGTTAAGTTGAACTATCCTTTGGATAAGGTCATAGGATCAGTCGATCAGATGATGGTGACCCTTATAAAGGCTAGGAATGAAGTCTCATATGCATGTTATACATCTTCCTTAGAACCTAAAAATGTCAAACAAGCTCTTCAAGATAGTGAATGGAAAAATGCTATGCAAGAAGAACTTCAACAGATTGTTAAGAATGATGTGTGGTATCTTGTGTTTAGACCGAAGAAGATAAATGTGATTGGTACAAAATGGATATTCAAGAATAAAAATGATGAAAATGATACACTTGTTAGGAATAAAGCTAGGCTTGTTACTCAAGGTTATACTCAGTTGGAGGGTATAGACTTTGATAATACTTTCGCTCTAGTGGCTAGGCTTGAATCCATTTAGATTTTATTTGCTATTGCGTGTCATCTTAGATTCAAGTTGTATAAGATGGACGTGAAGAGTGCATTCTTGAATGGTATTCTTCATTAGGAGGTATATGTGGAGCAACCCAAAGGATTTGAAGATCCTCATTATCCTGGTCATGTTAATAAGCTTAAAAAGGCTCTGTATGGGCTAGAGAAAACTCCTAGAGTTTGACATGAAAGATTGGTCGACTACTTGTTAGGAACAAGTTTTACTCGAGGGGGAGTGGACAAAACTCTATTTAGTTAGAAAATTGAGAGTGATATAGTTATCGCTCAAATATATGTTGATGATATAGTGTTTGGTTCCACTTATGATTGGCTTGCTCATTATTTTGGAGATCAAATGACACATGAATTTGAGATGAGCATGATTGGTGAATTGAACTTCTTTCTAAGGCTTCAGATTAGGCAATTAAATGATGAGATTTTCATTTTCCAAACTCGTTATGCCTTAGAATTAGTGAAGAAGTTTGGTTTGGAAAATGCTAAAGATGCTTGCACTCCTATGAGTACAAGTGTCAAGCTTAGCATAGATACTAAAGGCAAAGATGTCGATCCTACACTTTATAGGAGTATGATTGGGAGTTTGTTGTACTTGACTGTCAGTCGACCTGACATAGATTTTAGTGTTGGTGTATGTGCACGTTACCAGGAAAGTCCAAAAGAGTATTATGTTATTACTGTAAAAAGAATAATCAAATATGTTAAAGGTATTGTAAATTATGGACTGTGGTATCCATCAGGGACTAATATTGATATCACATCTTTTTCTGATGCTGATTGGGCTGGTAATCTCGATGATAAAAAAATAAGTACTAGTGGATAGTGTTTTTATTTAGGTAATTGCTTAGTTGTTTGACACAACAAGAAATAGAATTGTGTCTCCCTTTCCACTACTGAGGCTGAGTATATAGCACTTGGTAGTTGTTTGTAAAGACATAAAAATGCTTAATACTATTTCGAATCCCCTTTATTAATTTTCGGATTCCCTTTATATACATTTTCTAAATGGGCTTTATTACTGGATTCATAGGAAACTTGCTGGCCCAGAAGCTTGATGGGCCTGATGACAAATGGGCTCTGATGGGCCTGATGACAGATGGGCTCTGATGGGCTTGATGACGGATGGGCTCTGACGGACCTGATGACAGATGGGCTCTGATGGACCTGATGACAGATGGGCTCAGCTGGGCTGGACATTTCCACTCTTACACAGGCCCTATCCTTTGTGATGGGTCGTCGATCTTCCCGGCCCATTAAAAAGGATACAGAGTGGGGATAAGATGCATCACCCCTGATCGGGGTGACGTGACTGACGCAATTAATATGACGGTTGTACAATCATTGCAACGTTTGAAATTCGTGGTCCGGGTGGCCTCGGTAGGTGAAAAGGGAGGCTGTGGAGGCGCACGTGAAGTGAGATGACGCTTCGGTTCCCGAGCGCATGGCTTTTCAGGCCCCCCTGAGATTTCTATAAATAATGACTGCAGTGCTATGGATTCATTCCGTTTCACAATTTAAAAAATTCTAGAGAACTCCCTGCACTTGAGATCTTGACTTATCGTTGCCAGAGTCCACCTTCTCTCTCAGGAAAACGTCATAAATCCTTCGGGATTCATCTTAGAGTAAGTTATTTCTTTCCATCTCAACGTATTTCTTTTCGAAATGTCTGATAATGATGATACCCGGTCGGGTAGCGACCGTTTACCTTCCCCTGTAGACCCGGACGTATCCCTCAGTTCACCCTCAGTTGAGGTGGTTAGGACAACTGTGCCTAGCCCACCTGAAGTTAACCGGAACGTCGCAGCAGCCGGAAATCCGGTTGCGGGGGTTTCGGGAGATCAGTTTTATGCCGATCCCATTCCCCCTTTGAACAGGGTAGAGTCGGTATTAAAAAGGTCGAGGGTTAAATGCGGGGTACCCGATCGGGTGATTATTAAAAATTATCCTAAAAAGTATGATTTTAGGAAGGGTGAGGGGGTTTTGGATAACCAGATTTTGTTGTCGGCCTTTCACCTCCAGGTCATTAGATTCCCGATCCAGCCCTTCTTCCTTTATGTCTTAGCTACCTTAGGTTTGGCCCCACTTCAGGTGGGACCTAACTTCTTTCGGGTCTTGGCCATGATCTTGATGATTAATCGGGATCTAGGACTTGACCTGGGTCTGGCGGAACTTCTGTTCTGTTACAAAATACAGGTCCAGAAGGAGTGCAGGGGCCGGTACAACCTTTTTCCCCTTAGTGGGAGGAAAATTTGTGATGGTACTGAAAAATCCAATAAAGGGTGGAAAGAAAGGATGGTCCTTGTGAGTGGGAGTTGGAGACTCCCCAGCTCATCCAGATTCAAAGTCCCCATAGAGTTTGACCAACACATTTTCCCTTCTTTCAAGCCATTCCATAGGGGGGCGTGCAATTGTGATCAGTGCAATGATAAGTTAGGCCTCCATGTGCTTGAGTTTCTGGGGGCGCCCGACGAATATAAAACCTCAAATTATATCAGAACTCATTTTGAATTGCTTAAATCGAAAATTTGGGGACAGCCTTTGAGGATGTGTACCAGTTTCTTGACAGGTTCCAATTTGCAGGCCCTATCTACAGAAATGCTGAGGATCCCGCAGGCGGTGTTGAAGAAGAAGTCTAAGCGGGCAGTTGGACCTCAGGCCTCAAAATCAGCCTTCGGTGAGATCCAGATCGGGCAGGGATCACAAAGTGTTCTAACCCCTCCGGCTGATCCTGTTCTCTCGCCTCCTGTAGAGAATAGCCCGGTAACTCCATCTCCACCAATGGGAAATGTGCAAATCGGCCAGACTCCTCCTCAATGATCAGAGGAGGTTGCTCCATCCTCAGGGGATGTTCCCGTCCCTGAATTCCGGTTGGTTGAAGGGGAAACGAGCCTGACGGGGGCGCGACATCCACGATCGGAGGAGAATCTACCCGAACGGTCAGTAAGGGCCCGAACGGAGACACAATCATCTCCCATCGTACTGGATGACAGTGGGGCCGCAACTGAAAAGGAGCTACCCGTGCCCTGGGCGCCGAAGATTACACTCCCGGGCGGCGACTTTCTGGTTGCGGGGCATGCGACGATTAACAATGACACTGCCCTACGGGCTATGGGATCTCAGATCTGGACACCCATAGACCGAAACAGGCTGAGAACCATCGATCGGGAGGAATTGGCTCTGACAGGTCCAGAGATTGCTATGAAGGTAGTGCTTGAATCTGCTGATTTCCCAACTGCATTTAATATTTTATTTACTTTATCATCAGGCTAACACTTAACCTTTTGGCAGATGCTCTACCTGACACAGGCCTATAATGCAAAAATGGAGGAGGACACTAAGTTGCTCAAGAACTCCAACGAGCTCCTGAGATTAAAGGAGGAATCCCGGATGAAGGTCGCCAACCAGCTGTCCATATCTAATGAAAAATTGGATGTCCAGACCCGAAGGGCAGTCACTGCAGAGCAACAGCTTCGGGCGGCTCAAGAAAAAATTAAGGAAATGGAGGCAGTTCGGCGGGCCCTCTTTGCTGAGACGGAGGCCTTGAAGACTGAGAATGGGAATCTGAAAGCTAATAATGAGAGCTTGACGGTTTCCAATTCGAAGCTCCTGGAGGAGAGGGCTGAGATGGAGAATCTCCTTGCCACAGAGAGGTCGGTGGTGGAGATGTGTCACCGGGGTGGGAACGAAGAGTATAAGCGTTTCTGCGAAACCTCTCAATACCGGATCGGGTTTGGTTAGAGGTCATGCTTTAATGACATGCAGAAACCCGTCGAAGAAAGGACTTTCGCCTTGGTGGAAGAGCTGGATGAGAGTCTGGGCATCTCCCCTCCGTACGACGATCCGGTTGGTGGTTCAGACGACGTCCGTTTCTGCGAGTTCCTGACCAAGCCTCTCCCAGGAATGAGCATAACCGCCCCTCCTGATCCTCCGGCTCCCGATGGGGCCATCGTTTCAGTGAACCCAAATGTACCGGGCACCAGCGTTGACCTTTAGTATTTACTGTCTATGAAATGCATTGTAAGCCTTGGCCACAGGGGCCCATTTTGAATGAGATATAATAGGTTTTGTCCATTTCACTTTTGACTTTTACAGTTATAACGATTCTTGGTTACTTTGTTTATTTTTTCAAAGTTTTGTGACTTCGGGCTCTTCAGGCCATGCGAAAGTCAATGCAACACTTAGTTTATTTTTGGAACAATGATCTCTTCAGGATCTGGGTTGTGACTTCGGGCTCTTCAGGCCATGCGAAAGTCAATGCAACACTTAGTTTATTTTTGGAACAATGATCTCTTCAGGATCTGGGTTGTGACTTCGGGCTCTTCAGGCCATGCGAAAGTTAATGCAACACTTAGTTTATTTTTGGAACAATGATCTCTTCAGGATCTGTGTTGTGACTTCGGGCTCTTCAGGCCATGCGAAAGTCAATGCAACACTTAGTTTATTTTTGGAACAATGATCTCTTCAGGATCTGGGTTGTGACTTCGGGCCCTTCAGGCCATGCGAAAGTCAATGCAACACTTAGTTTATTTTTGGAACAATGATCTCTTCAGGATCTGTGTTGTGACTTCGGGCTCTTCAGGCCATGCGAAAGTCAATGCAACACTTAGTTTATTTTTGGAACAATGATCTCTTCAGGATCTGGGTTGTGACTTCGGGCTCTTCAGCAGATTTTATAATAATCATTATAATGATTTTTACCGACCAGTTGCTGTTGCCTTTTTACAAAAAGATCCAAGTGGAAACAGGACCTGACCCATCAAGGGTAGTACCTCTTGAGGTGAGAGGCGTTCAGACTCGGTATGCTCCGCGATCGATGACTTCAGAGATGGTGTACGGGCCCTCCCAAGGCTCCCTGAGCTTGCCTAGAAGCCCGATTTTGCGCCTAAGGACCATGTCTCCGATCTGGAACTCTCTTCTTTTGACTCTTTGATTGAAGTGGTTCCGGACTTGCTGTTGGTAAGCGGCCAGCCTGATCCCGACGGCCTCCCTTCTTTCATCCAGAAGATCAAGGTTCTGAGCCAAATGCTGGTTACTTGGTCCTTCGACCCAGGCCTCACTCCGGAGGGTTGGAACCCGGATCTCAGTCGGAATTTACAGCTTCAGCACCGTACGCCATGGCAAAAGGGGTCTCTCCAGTGGGTTGTCTGGGGGTCGTTCTGTATGACCAGAGAACTTCGGGCAGCTTCTCTAACCAGGCCCCTTTGGCCTCCTCAAGTTTCTTGGCCAGAGTGTTGAATATAGTTCGATTTGTCCTTTCCGCCTGCCCATTCCCTTGCGGGTAGCCGACGGAAGACGTGTTCTGGTTGATACCATGTTCGGCAAAGAATGCTCTAACCTCCTTGTTGTCCAGGTTTGTTCCGTTATCCATCATGATCGTTCTTGGTAGCCCAAATCTGCATATAATGTTGGTCCATACGAATTTGACGACGTGACTCCCTTTGACGGTGGGATAGGCTACGGCTTCCACCCATTTGGTGAAATAGTCGGTTACCAGAAGAACGTACGCATTCGACCGGATTGCTTTCGGTAAGGGTCCCACTATATCCATTCCCCACCGGGCGAATGGGTGCGGTACTATAGTGGGATGCAGGAACTCAGGTGGGCGATGGATAGCATCCCCGTGCATTTGACAGGGCTTGCACCTTCGGACGTATTCCTCGGCATCCCGAGACAGGTAGGGCCAGAAGTACCCTTGAGACAGTACCTTATGGGCAAGGGACCTGCTACCGGAGTGGTTTCCACAAGCCCCACTGTGAATCTCGTGCATCACTGCTCTAGATTCTGACGGTGTGATACATCTCAGGTAGGGACCGGAAAAAGGACTTTCGGTAGAGTTGCCCGTTTATGATTGAGTACCGGGCCGAATTCCTCCTGACCTTGTGAGCTTCAACTTTATTCTCGGGAAGAGTTCCACTACGTAAGTAATCTATCAGGGGATCAATCCAACTGGGCTCCCATGGGATGAGCATTACTCGTTCGGGCTCTTGAATGCTGGGCCTCTGAATAAAATCCAACAGAGCCACCCGGGTTAGATCCTCTCCGGCTGAGGAAGCCTGATTGGCCAGGTGGTCAGCTTCAGAGTTTTCATCCCTGGGGATCTGGGTAAAGGTGATTCTGTGAAAACTTTCTGTCTCCTTCAAAACTAGCGCTCGATACAACTTCATTGTCGGGTCCTTTGTTTCGTATTCTCCGTTGATCTGACGGACGACAAGTTGAGAATCACTGTGTACTGCTAAGGACTGGATCTTAAGGCTTCGGGCTATCCTCAAACCGGATACGATGGCCTCATACTCTGCCTCATTGTTTGTGGCCGGAAACTGCAACTGCACCGACATATGAAGGCGTGTTCCATCAGGTGTTAAAACTTCTAGGCCAATTCCTGAGCCGAAGAGTTGGCTGACCCATCCACAAAGATCTTCCATGTATCCAGTTCACTGTTCTGGTCTGGCTCCTCAGTCTCACTCTCGAGCAAAAAGTCCGCTACAGCCTGTCCTTTGATGGAAACCCGAGGTATGTATGTGAACTCATATATGCCCAATTCGATGGCCCACTTAGAGATTCGTCCTGAGAGGTCGGGCTTCGACATAATAACCCGTAGGGGTGTAGTTGTTGGGACGACGATCGGGTGGGCCTCAAAGTAATGCCTTAGCCTTCTTTTGGCGTTCACCAGTGATAGAATCAGTTTTTCCTGCCTGCTGTATCTAGTTTCTGCCTCAGCCAAGGATTTGCTGGTGTAGAATACTGGCATTTGAAGGTTCCCGTCCTCTCTGATGAGGGCGGCGCTGGTTGAAGCGGAGGATACTGCTAAATAAAGGTATAAGACTTCATCGGGGGTTGGTGTAGACAAGATGTGGGGCATGGTCAGGTACTCTTTTAACCCCGCCAGGGCCTCCGATTGTTCGTGACCCCAGATCTCTCCCTTCTTCACCTTTATTGCTTGAAAGAATGGTCGGCACCGATCAGTGAGTCGTGAGATGAATCTGCTAAGTGCTACCACTCTTCCCGTCAGGACTTGAACGTCTTTATGTGTTCGGGGCTCTTTCATTTCTATGAGAGCTTTGACCTGTGTCGGGCTGGCTTGGATACTAGTCCGGTCCACGATGTGCCCTAGGAACTGTCCAGATGATACACAAAAAGAACACTTTGCCGGATTAAGCTTCATGCCATGGGACCTGAGGGTAGCGAACACTTGGCGTAGGTGAGTGATGTGGTCCTCCTTCTTTCTGCTCTTGACTACAGTATCGTCGATGTAGGCTTCGATTACTGTGCCCATCATACCTTTAAAGATCTTGTTGACTAATCTCTGGAAGGTAGCACCTGCATTTTTCAGTCCGAAAGGCATAACTTTAAAGCAGTATATACCTGTTTCAGTAATGAAGGAAGTCTTTTCCTCATCCTTCGGGTTCATTTTTATTTGGTTGTAACCTGAATAGGCATCCAGGAAAGTTAGACGGTCATAGCCCGAGGTAGCATCAACCATCTGGTCGATCTTTGGGAGTGGAAACTGTCATTTGGGCATGCCTTGTTCAGGTCGGTAAAATCGACGCAAACCCTCCATTTGCCGTTTTTCTTTTGAACAACCATGACGTTGGCAAGCCATTCGGGATATCTGACTTCGCGGATGAAGCCGGCCTGGAGCAGTCTGGATACCTCATCTGCTATAATTAGGTTCCGATGTGCCCCCATGCGTCTTTGTTTTTGCCTGATTGGCCTGACGTTTGGTTCAACATGCAATGAGTGCTGTGAAACGTCAGGATCTATTCCCGGCATGTCTATATGCTCCCATGCGAAGACGTCAGAGTTGTCCTGCAACAATTGTGTTAGTTCCTCAAATTCAGAATCGGTCAGGGTTGTACCTGCAAAAGTAACTTTTTCTGGGTTGTCGGGCACGACACAGACCGATTGTAGTGGCTCAACCACAATTGGGGAGCCCGGCTCCCCATTCTTTAATTGCTATTTGGAGCATGAACTTTGCTCCTTCGATCGGGGTACCCCTGGGGCCTGGGCCTTCCGGATCTCCTTCAGAGTGAACGAATAACATTCCTTGGTGGCCACTTGGTCGCCCTTCACATCAATGGTGCCAGTACCGTCAGGGCCCAAGCATCTCATGACCTGGTGAAGAGTCGAAGGCACACCTTACATTCGGTGAATCCATCCCCTTCCCATAAGTAGATTGTATGAAGGTTTGGCGTCCACCACAACAAATGTCTCGGTCAGGGTCCTATGAGCGGCAGACACATGTAACTGAATTTCACCGATCGGCTCGATTTGCCTGCCGTCAAAACCTGCGATGAGGCATCGGGATGTCATAATTTCAGATGGATTGATTTCGAGCTTTTCGAAAGCCCATTTGGTGATGATGTTGGCACTGCTCCTTAGATCGATCACGACTCTTTTCACAAGGCAGTTGGCCACCATTAGGGTCACGACCAGAGGGTCTTCATGCGGGGTTTGGACTCCCCGGAGGTCCGACACCGAGAAAGTGATGTGAGTTTTTTCAGCCTTGTATCGGGCTTCACTAATTTCGTTGACTTTTCTCATTTTGTGGGCTTTCCGTAGATAGCTTCGACGCGATCCTTCGGTCTCTTTGGGTGGGGGGCCACCATGAATCATGATGATGATTTTAACCGGCTGTGCATCCGAGGGGTTTCGAGGGACGCCGGGGGCGCGCTGATCGGTTCTTGGCCTGTCTTGTTGGACGTAATCCCGGAGTACTCCGCGAAGTAGTAATGCCTCCACCTGTTGCCTTAGATTGCGGCATTCGTTCGTGATGTGCCCGAAATCACCATGGAAAGCGCAGTGTTTTGTCTTGTCTCTCTGGTCAAGTGGTTGTCGCATGGTAGGGGGTTGCTGGAAAATTCCTTTGGCTTTGTTCTCCTGGTAAAGTTTTGCAAGGCTAACCTTCAGGGGTGTTATCCTTTCTTCTAACCTGGGTCGTTTAGATGGCTTTGTGACTGATACTCCCGTTGGGGCTGACGATCCCGGTGGAATTAATCGCTTCCGATCGATCAATCGATCCTTGGACTGGATTTCAAGGCAGACAAAGGCTGATCTCCTTTGCCTGATAGTTTCCTCCTCCTCAATTCTCAAGTATCCCTGGGCCCTAGAGTTTAGTTCCCCAATGCCCGATGGAGGGCGCTTCACCAAGGATTGATGGAATTTTGTTCCAGGAATGAGGGCCATCCTGAATGCCTCAACCGCAGAATGCTGGTCACAGTTATCCACAGAAGAGGACTCTATGTTGAATCGGGATAGAAAAATTTTCAGTGACTCTCCTTTCTCCTGGATCATGGTGAAGAGGCAGGATATGGTCTTCTTCTGTCTCTTGTTTCCATAATACTGGGCGATGAAGAGCCTGGTCAACTGTTGCCAGCTACCAATGGATCGGGGTGGCTGCTTCCTAAACCATAATAGGGCGGCCTCAGCGAGGCTTGTGGAGAACACTTTACACAGCAGGGAGTCGTTCTCGGCGTACATGGTCATTTTCTGATGAATCTGGTATATGTGTTCTTCGGGATCCCTTGTGCCATCATAAGGGGTGAATTGTGGCATCACGAACTTCTTTGGGAAAGGTTCTTAGGTTATTTCCTGAATGAAGGGCGACTGTATCAATTCAGTGGACGCCTGGATGGCCATGTCGTCCGTAGATCGGGACCTCAAGTCCCCGAGAACTTTCCTTTGGAACTCGTCCATCATTGCTTGAAGTTTCTGGGGGGTTATAGACTCGTCGGCTGCCGGAGCCTTTCTTGAGCGCTGAGAAGATTCGGCGTGATCTTCAGGTTGGTTTAGAGAATGGTCGATCGCCGCCACCGGAGGGTTGGGCGTAACTGCCGGTAAGGCAACTGCTGGTGGAGCCAACCTCTCCCTGAGCTCTGCATTCTGTTTCTCCAAGGCCACGCTACGTTCCTCAGCAGCCGCCAAGCATTGAAGAATTTGTTCCATGGTCTGGGAATCCTCTGCACGATTGTCCTCAGTGGGCAGAATGCCTGCCTGTGAACGAGTGACTGGCATTCTCGTCCGGGGAGGTAGTGAGTGGAAGTTTTTGGAGGTGGAGGGTCTTTTGCCTATCAAACCGACTTAGCTTTTTGAGATGGGAAGAAGGAGGCGATTCTACAGGTACCGAAGGGCATTTGAAAAATCAGGAATTCCTCCTTTGCTTCCCACAGACGGCGCCAATGTGTAAAGACATAAAAATGCTCAATACTATTTCGAATCCCCTTTATTAATTTTCGGATTCCCTTTATATACATTTTCTAAATGGGCTTTATTACTGGATTCATAGGAAACTTGCTGGCCCAGAAGCTTGATGGGCCTGATGACAAATGGGCTCTGATGGGCCTGATGACAGATGGGCTCTGATGGGCCTGATGACGGATGGGCTCTGACGGACCTGATGACAGATGGGCTCTGATGGGCCTGATGACAGATGGGCTCAGCTGGGCTGGACATTTCCACTCTTACATTGTTGTACTCAGGTATTGTGGATGCGTCAGATGTTGTAGGATGATTGTGTTCTATGATAACACGAGTGCGATTAATATTTCTAAAATCCATGTTCAACACTCTATGACAAAACATATAGATATTTGACATCATTTCATTAGAGATCTTGTTGAAGATGGTATAGTGTCTCTAGAGTTTATATCCACAAATTTTCAGTTGACAAATATTTTTACAAAACCATTAGATTTTCAAAAATATGTTAGTCTTAGGAAATCTATTAGTATGCTTTCTTTAGAATACATATCTTTTTATCTATCATTCTAGGAACACATTTCATTATTTTCCTACAATTGATAGTTTATCATGCATTTGTATTATATTTATTCATGCATACATTATAAAATATAAAAAATATTTTTTTTATGAGCTTGGCTAAAGTACAAAAATTTTTCATATTTTACTTTATTCTCATATTTACTTGTCTGATTATGCATATGGGAAATAGAGGTGTTAACTTGACCTAAGGATTTTGAATGTTCTTTTGACATGATTATTTTATGTTAAAACACCTAAATCTTAGGTGCTTGTTTTACTTCGGAGATGATTGGTAATGCCTACTGAAACTGTTAATCCTTTTCATTTAACCCGAAGTGATATGCATGTTCATGAGCTAGGCTAGATTGATCGATACTTGATGTATTTTAAAATATTACTCACAAGCGCACGAATCAATTATAGTTTAGGTTATGCAAGAACGAGGTCGAATCTAAGGGAATGCTTTAAAGAGACTTAATTAAACTCAAATTAATCTAAAAATAATCTAGTTTCTCAAAGTTTATTTGTTGAAGTGATTTTTATACTAAACATGCAATATCGAAATACAAATAATTAAAACGAGATTAATCGGGAGAAAATACTAAGGTGTTGGAATCCGCCACCACTAATCCATAAACTTTTAATTATTCCTTTATGAATTCCAATTTTAGAGTAGTAATTTAGAAATAAATCTTATTACTTTCTCAAGATTTAACAATAACGCACTAATGAAATAGATTTTTAAGAAATAGATTTTTCTTCGTTTTAAAGTGTAAAATTCTAAGCATCCTATGTATGCAATTTACTGGATCACATAAGATCAAAGATTTTTACTTATAAGTTTATCAAATCCAATCTTGATTAATTGTGATAAGAATTCTTAACTACTATAAATACATGATATTTATAGTGAAAGGAATTTAAAAAAATTAATACTATGAGGCGAAAATCATAAGCATTTAAACCATACATATGGAAATTGATAAAAGATTAAAAGGAATTTATTTCATAAATGGTGGTTTCATCCTCAACCTTAGTTGAGAATTTAGTTACACATGTTTAAAAGAAAAAACAAAGTAAGAACAATATAACCCAAAATTGAAGATGATTTCTTCTCCTCTTTGGTGTCCTCCTTGCTCTTCTCCTTCCCCTTTTCCTCAAAATGTATCTATATTTATAGAGAAATATTGGAATCAAATTACAACTTGTAAAGAGAAATGGAATATTCTTTTCTTTTATTTTTCTTTGAATATACATAATTTTCCATCCCATTTTGTTCTTTCTCCATGTGTATTTGAATCTTCCAACTTTCATCTATGTGCATTTGATTCATTTCTCACTTTACACCTATAAATGAAAGACACACATGTAGATATAATTTAATGACATTGAAAATTATTTATTCAACTATTTTATTACATAAATTAAGTTTTGTGCATTTATCATTATTACACTTCTAAATTAGTTAAAATAAATAGTTTTACCTACTAACAAATATACATTTGGGGATAAAATATGTATGTAAAATGAACTTATCAATACTTTTGAATACTTATTGCATGCTCATGAATATTGTGGTAATTTTGAAAGAAGAAAGAGAATGAAGTATATGATTGTCTCTTTAAAACCCATTAGAGCAATGGTCCGTCTGTTGAGTAATCGGGTCTTAGTACCTCAGCAAGCATTGAGTATTCGCGTAAAAAGGCGGATGTGATTATCTCAAAATTTCAACCTAAGTAACTGGGCCTCTTGCCACAAAGCAGTGAGTGTTCGTGTAAAAAGGGAATAAACAAAATATATGTAGGGGTGCAAAATAAAACTTCGAGACAAAAAGAAAATAAATTGTGTTCCCCTTAATTATCAATAAGGTTTGAGTTAAAGAGTTGACTTTTAGCTTAGGTTTTGGACTGAGTTATCATCACGTTTGGTGAGAAGATTATCAGAATTAGTGTGTATTTCTTTCATCTTACCGGAAATGCTTGCACATGAGTATGTTTATATATATATGAATACTATGCAAGAATTGACTTGTGCATTCTTGAGTTTACAAGGTATGTGTGCTGATTTTCTTCACTACCGTGTGTATAATGACTAAGTTAGATATGAGAATATGATGTGTTAATGATTAGACTATTGTCCCTTCTACCTTACTTACAGATTTCTAAAATAAATGTTTTTCATTTATTCTTGACATTCTGCATTCATGCATTAGTAGTAAGGTCATGCATTGTAGAGATTTGTGTTTACCTGAGAATCTGGATATGATCTGTAAGAGTCCTGTATCTTAAATAAATATTTGAGTACTTCCTTACATCTCTCTAAATTATTTATATTGTACTCTCTTTGCTTGACATTTCAATGACAAAAAAAGGGAGAGATATTTAGTTGAGAGAGAGATATCTTGTTAAGGGGAAGAGTTTTTACTTGAGGGGAGTTTATTCTCAAGGGGAGAAGTATTAAGTAAGAGGGAAAAGGAGTATTTTTTTCTATGATGATCATTATGATGTCATTGATATTGTGTTATTCTTACGATCATTATATTTGTTTTCCATATTTGCTTTTCATGGTATATTATTTAGTGTTGTGGTTACAAGATTGGAAGATCTTCATGAGGGAAAACTAATATTCTATGTTTGTGTTTGTGGGTGTGTGTTCATAGGTATAGATATTATGTTGTTGTTCGTGAGGATATATTTGTAAAACATGGTTTTGTCTCAGAAATGTCAAGGAGGAGATTGTAAGAACATTTGTATATTGTTCATTATTGCCATGTTTTTGACAATAATCATGTTGAGTGACTTGTAAGGTTGGGTAGGTTTAGGAAAATTAAAGTGGTCAAACAAAGACATCAACAAGCTTCATCAAATTCAAATCAAGCTTGAAGTAGTGAAGAAAATAGTTTTATATTTTCGGCACCAGAGTGCACCAAAAGAATAAGTCCTCGCGCATAGCGCTCCGAGGGATAATACATAGAATGTAAACTATCCGGCTAACATGGTAGCCGACAAAAGAATAAGTTTTAAATTCACTTGAGTTACTTAATCAAAAGAAGCACATGTATACGTTTTCATCTATGCTCTACAAAAAGAAAGTAGTCCGCCTCCATAAGCACAAAAGGAGCGGAAACAACTCCGTACCTCCTACAAGAGACTACGGGCCTCCCGTAGTGGGATCATCACCTGAAAAATGTATAAAGTCATGGGGTGAACTCACTAGCCCAGTAGAGGAAGCGTCATTGCCTCAATCTCGGTAGTCCGAGTAGTACAACCCACCCAAGGTACATGCTACTAATCCTAGGTCGGTCTTTTGTCCCACATGGCTCTCACGCCAATCCGGGACCCCATCGAACCCAACAAGCAATTTCCCCAACATGTTCATATCATAATTGTATACAAATATAACATGCTTCAACATAGATATCACAATCACATATATGGCAATTTAAATGCAATGTGACTCGACACCACCCATGGTACACACACTAATCACAGATATAAGTTGTCGCCAAGTTGTTCACTTGAAGAGAATGTGCACTCTCTATCAAGGAAGCTCAATGCACAACCCGGCTGTGACTTATGATCTAAAGATCGAATGCACGAGCCCAGCTCGCGACTTTGAGGGTGGCGCAATCCAACCCTATACCACAGTTCTCAGACATACTAGTTTCCGTAAGTCGTGAAAATACCCCCTGGCCAGTCATTGCGACGATCCGACTCAAGTCTACTCACACATGGTTATGACCCGTATAGACCAACACCAATGTACTCAACATGACAAGGCGTACTCAATATGCAAAAATGACCTCAATTAAAACCATGCCTCATCATAAGACATGATTTATATCATTATGCAATATATTATATCCAAATTATCAAAATGCTCATAAGCACACACATATAAACAACTTTCCACAATAAGCATTATTATCACACAATCATGTTTTTCAAGGGCCTAGTTTCTCATCTACGTTATCAAGACTCAACAAACATATATACATCGCACATATATACATAAACGCACACACCCTCGTATAAAAATTAAAACAACTCATTTTTCCCCTACCTCAATCCAAGCAAGGTCAATTCAAGAGGTGCAAAAGGCGCAAGCAACCACAAGCCCAAGAGTTCAAAAGAGAGCTTCCAAGAGAGACAAGGGTTGATTCACAATTCCTCGAAAACTATCAATACACCATTTAATGAAAACAAGATTACAATGGTGTTATAGACAAGCTTTAATTCTCAAAAGTGGCTCTAACCACAAGAATTGAACCAAACCCTAATGATAGCTAAACTAGGGTTTCATGACAAAGAATTCAAATGAGCATAAAATTGTGAACTCACCACTAATTTCTTCACAAGATGAAATTAAGAACCACTACAAGTGAAACCCACTTAATGGTTGGAAGCAATGTTCAACCTTCCACAAGAATGAACAATGGGAGAGCAAAGTCAATACTAGCATATGGAAACTCAAGAAATTGAAATCTAGGGTTTTTGTAGACAAAACCTTAAATGAGAGAAAGAACTTACCCAAATGGAGTTCAAGAACTTCACACCAAGAGACCCATCACAATTGTTTACCACCCACCAAGCATGGAGAGTAGAAGAGAGCAAAATGAAGCAAAAATAATAGGAGAAAGGGGTTGGCCAAAATTCCCCCCTTGTGTAGAGAAAGTGTGTATGTGTTCTTGGTGAGAGTGGAAGAAGAGATGAAGATGGTTGGTAAAATGTGTTAGAGATATTAGGGTCGTAGAGATTTTTTATCCAATGGCTAGGAAAGAAAATGGGTGAAGGAAGACCATCCAATGGCCACCATCATGACAATACACATGTGTACCATCATCTAACACTCACTTTCCAAAAATGCCCTTAGGGTTATCGCTTATTCACAAGAGTACCATTATGACCCCAAATTTACCCATTTAACCCAAGTCTTCCATCTATTTACCACAATGCCATACACACACCAACACTTAACCATTTCTTTACAAACTCAACTAACTCTTCCACATGTGAAAATACCAATTTACCTCTTGGTCACTAATTTTCCCCGAAATCATTTTCAATACTTTTCATTATTCATGAAATGCATGAAAATATAACATGCAACTTGCAAATTTAAATTACAAATAAATCACGTAAGTCATGTTAAACACATAAATATATTAAACACATAATCACACAAGCACTTAATCATTAATAAAAAATTTATTTTAGACATAAAAATACCGGACGTTACAACTTCCACACCTTAGGAGATTTCATCATCGAAATCAAGACATACCTAAAGTAGGAAATAAGTTCGGGTACTCTTCCCGAACTTCACGCTCACGCTACCAAGTCGCCTCCTCGACGCCGCGGTGGTGCCATCAGACCTTAACTAACAGAATGGTTTTGCCTCGCAAAACCTGCTCTCTCACATCCAAGATCTTCACTGGTCGCTCCTCGTAGGACATGTCCTCGGCAACATCGACATCCACCCAACTCAAGACATAAGATGGATTCGGCTCATACTTGTGAAACATAGAGACATGAAAAACATTATGAACTCATGACAAATCCGGTGGCAATGCTAAACGGTACACCACATCACCGATACGAGCTAGAATCTCAAAAGGCCCAATAAATCATGGTGAAAACTTGCCGCTCTTCCCGAACCGTATTAATCCCTTTCGAGGTGAGAATCTCAGGAACACATGATCACCTACCTCAAAGAACAAATGACATCTATGCCGATCCACATAGCTCTTCTGTCGGCTCTGTGTTGTAACCAAATGCTGTCGAGCAATACTAATCTTCTTGGTCGCCTCATGAACCATATCGGGTCCCAAAAGTGCAATATCACCAACCTCGGCCTAGCAAGTTGGTGAACGACACGGTTTATCGTACAACGCCTTAAAATGTGCCATCTGAATACTGGACTGATAACTATTGTTGTACACGAACTCTGCCAAATGAAGATGATCCTCCCAATTAGCTCTGAAATTGATGGCACAAGCACGAAACATGTCCTCGAGAATCTGAATGGTCCAAGACAGTCTAAAAAGCCTGCCAAAATTGTGACGTGAATTGCGGATCCCGATTCAAAACAAAAGTAACCGGAACCCCGTGAAGTCTAACAACCTCTTTCACGTATAACCTACTAAGAACCTCTACATTATCCATATCACGGATAGGTAGAAAACGCGCAATATTCGTCAATCGATCAACGATCACCCACACTACATCCTTTTGATTCTTCGTCTTCGGTAACACTGTCACAAAGTCCATGCAATTGTGCTCCCATTTCCACTCGGGAATCGGTAACGGATTCAACAACCCGGCAGGTCCTCGGTGCCCAACCTTAACCTACTGACATGTTAGACAATGACTTGCAAAATCTGCAACAGATTTCTTCATTCCTTGCCACCAATAGTGACGTTGAAGATTGTCATACATCTTTGTGCCACCTGGGTAAACTGTAAGTCTGGAACAATGAAACTCTCGCAAAACATCATCACGGTAAGTATGCGGTACATAAAGTAAACCCCCGAAACGATAACCTCCGTCGGAGTGCAAAACCCAATCATCGACAACCTTGCCACTAGCAATGCGAGTGCGAACCGAAGCAATGTTGTCATCCTATTTCTGAGCCTCAATCACACGGCCCACAAGTGAAGGTTGTGCCACGATGCTAAACAAAGTCACTAGTGACTCACCACTATCGATATTCCTGTAAAAAAACTATGGTTTTCAGATCATTGATATGATTGTTTTTTGTCGAAATTATTGGTGGGTGGGCTATATTATATTGTGTTGATGGGCAGGAGAGACAATGACTCTTCCTACTATCTAAAAGCCATAGCTGAGATCCCTTCGCCAGACGGGAATATCACTGAAACACTTCGCTTGTTTGGCCTCAGAGGATTCAGCGAAAGGGAGACTGTTGCACTTCTAGGTATGCACTAAACTTGACGGTTCTCACATTCTCAAAATTGTACTTTCTTGAGCCCAATAATTCATGGTTTCATTGTGTTTTTTTTTTTTTTAGGCTGAAGGTGCTCATAACATAGGTAAGATTGGCTGCGAGTTCATTCAACCCAGACTTGACAATTTCTCGGGGACAGGGCAGCCAGATCCCACAATGGCCGCTGATTTCATTGGTGATATGAATTTTATCTATCAAGATGGTAACATCAGTTCCCGAGACGAGGGTCTTTCGCCCACTGGATCAAGGGATGGGAGTATGTCAACTCTGGGGATGAGTTACTACTAGTGTAAGTGTCAAATTTCACTCACATCAAAACATATCTTTATTCAGGCTCAAATGGCCGTATTTATACATTTTTATGCTCTTGGATCATGGCCTAAGTTCATGGGATCATGACCCACTCTCTTAATAACTACCCACTCCCTTTAGGTAATGGGTTGTTGCTCCCTTTTTAAGAGAATGACCTAATGTTGATGGTCCCACTTATATTTGGTGGGTTCAATATATGGCTATTCAATATTTACATTTTACATGGGCTGGACACATCTTGGGCCTAATACATGGGCCTAGGCCTATAATTTTCACAATCTACACTAGCCCCATTCGGGTCTGGCATACGGTTTGTGGGCCTGGCCCGAATTCAATTGAATTGATTGATGACAGCCGTTTTTTATGACGTCAGCGTCATTATTGTGGAAAGACGTGTCATTTCAAATTTGATAATGGCGGCCGTCGGTTCGCTGTATTCGAGGCATAGGGAATCGGCGCACCTCTTCAGCCTTAATGATGTCTGTTGGTATGCCGTGTGTATATAAATCCTTGTGTGGCCTCATTTTCATTCTCTATCATTTTCAATTCTTGTAAGCAATCTTTAGCATTGTTCAAACTTTGACCGCCGATTGTACCTTGGTTGCCGGAGGTTCTTCTTTCTTCTCGCCGGTTCTCTGTGTAAGTTGTCATTTTCATCATGTCTGATAGTAGTGCCACAAAATCTACCGAGGAGGCGACTCATCAAGAATATGGGGGATATGTGGTTCCCAGCCCCCCTTCTGCAAATCCATCTTCTTCATCCTTTCTTCCTCCTCTATCCTTACCTCGTCGTCCGGACCTACCTGGCTTGGGAGCAACTGCTTCGGAGATAAATAACCAGGCAGATGTCGCTGATACTATTCGGATTGGGACTTCTATCATATCCAACCCGGTTGGGACCGATGCCCCTGGAGGCGCTCCCGTTGGATCCTCCATTGAATCAGCCCCTTTCGTGGCAGAACCACTTGAAGCGCATAAAAGAAAATCTGTGAACCTTAAAAGTCTGAGGAGGGACTGTAGGATCCCAAAAGAGGTGATCTTGAAGGAGTACGATCATTCTCTTGACTTCAGATTGGGCGACGGAGTGGGTCCGGACGAGGTGTTGTTGTCGGCCCTTCAGATAAAGATGTTTCGATTTCCTCTTCATCCTCTTTTTCATTTTATCTTCTTCACCCTAGGAATAGCCCCTTTGCAAGTCAACCCAAACTTCTTCAGGATAATTTCCATGTTAATCCTGATTAACAGAGAGAAAAAGCTATCCATGGGTCTGGTAGATCTTCTGCTTAGCTACAAGATTGTGGGTCTGAAAGATTGTGAGGGGAGGTACAACTTCTATCCATTCAAGGGTCGGGTGATCTGCCAAGGGACTGAGAAAACAGAGAAGTACTGGAAGGAGAAGATGGTTTTGGTAAAGGGGGCTTGGTTTTACCCCTATTCTAGGAGATGGCCGATCCCCTGTGTTTTCAAGCATCTAGCCCTTCTTCCTTTTTCATTTATTCATAAGGAATCTTGCCTCTATTCCGGATGCGACCAGCTCAGGGCGGATTTTGTTTACAAGTCTTTAGGTTATAGGGATACAGATATAGTGGCTCAGGATGTAGAAGCCCGTATTTCTTTATTAAAGTCCAAGGTCTGGTCGGACCGTATGTCATGCGCTGACCTGCTTACTCCTGCCAATTTGCAGGGTATATCCAGGTTAGGAGCCAAGTACAAGATCATGATGGATCCGATCAGACCAGTGATTGAAGACGACGATGATGATATGGAGGAACTGGCTGCACCCTCAACTGGTCAAGGACAGATGCCTCTGGATCCTGATCCTCAGGCTATGACCGTCGCCTTGATGGGTGATGCTTCTGGGTCTGCACTTGTGCAGACCACTATTCCTGAAATGCTTCATACTTCCTCTGTCCGAACCAGATCGGCGGGGGAAGAGAGACCCAGTAAGAAGAGGAAGCGTAAGGGTAAGGAGAAGAGTTCTGCTTCTTCTGACCAGTCCACCTCCAGCCTTACTTCCATGGCTGCCATGATAACTCGGGCGCAGGGGCTCTGGACGCCGGAGGAGCTCGAGGCACAGAGGGATGCTGACCCTGACCGCATTGTGCGTAAACTCCGGGGTTGTTACTGGGGGTACGTCTTTGTTTAATCTCATGTTATATTCCTACTTTTGTATATATTACTGACCCATTTTGCCTTGCATTTTCCTTCTTAGGCTCTTTTCAGCATCAATGCGTTATGCCTTGCCCACGAGGAGGGTGTGAAGGAGCTTGAACGTCTGAAAGCTGACCTAGCTGAGAAGGACGATCAGGAGAAAGAGCTGAGAGCTCAGCTATGAGACCTCCCATCCAGGGTTGCTCAGTTGGAAGAAGAACTGGCTCAAGCAAAAGAGCAAAATGCCAAGCTATCCAGTGAGAAGGAGAAGCTGGCATCTGACCATGAGGCTCTTCAACACCAATTCGGCATCTCTCAGTCAGCCCTAGAGATGTGTAAGAAAGGAGGGCTTGATATGCACCAGCACTACTCAAAGATGAATAGGATTGTAGCTGGTGAATTCTGGAGGAAGGGCTTTGTTGTTGGAGAGAAGGATCCAGCAAGGAGGAAAATCAAAGACCCTGATGCCATGGATAAGGCGTTAGGGGTACAGAGGCCATATTCCAGCCCCGAGCCTAGCCATGCTCAGAATCTTTTCACAGAATTCCTTAAGGGATATCTTCTTGCTGACCCTCTCGATCCCTCCATAGAATTCTTCCCTCCGACCACGCATGTAGATTCCTTAGGAAAGGATTTTAGTGGTTCAGGCCCAGCTTAGGCTATTCCATATTCCTTTTGTAGTGCTGCATTTTGTAACATGCCCTTTAGACAATTTTGTAATACAAAGCAGCAATTTTTGTTTATTAATGGAATATGTACTTTTCTGTCATCATTACTTGGAATTATTTTTAAGCTTATTCCTCTAAAAGAGTGAGTCAGGCATATGAGCCTCTGTCATCTCACTACTTAGGAATTATTTTTAAACGTATTCCTCTAAAAGGGTAAATCGGGCTTATGAGCCTCTGTCATCTCACTACTTAGGAATTATTTTTAAACGTATTCCTCTGAAAGAGTGAGTCAGGCTTATGAGCCTCTGTCATCTCACTACTTAGGAATTATTTTTAAACGTATTCCTCTGAAAGAGTGAGTCAGGCTTATGAGCCTCTGTCATCTCACTACTTAGGAATTATTTTTAAACGTCTGGCTGTTTGTTTGCAAGAAGGATGACCATCTTTTATTATACCCATGAAATTACAAAGATAACAACATCTGACTGAGTCAGGATAACAAACATGGAAATTTTAAAGATATCTATAAAGCTAGGCTCAGATGCCTCTGTTTAATTATTCTGAGAATGAAATAAATCTCAAGGATAATACCTCTTCAGTCGTGAGGCATTATGTGAATTGGGTTCCATATTGCCGTCATTATTCCTGAGGCTGTAAGCCCCACGTCCTATGTCCTCCGTGACTATGTATGGTCCTTCCCAATTTTCCCGGAGCTTTCCAATTAACCCGATCTTCTTTCGTAATACCATATCGCCCACCTGGAATTCTCGTCTTTTGACTTTTTTGTTGAAGGTGTTCCTGACCCTCTGATGGTAGGTTGCTAGCCTGATGACAGCTTGTTCTCGTTTTTCTTTGAGTAGATCGAGTCCATCAACCAGCTGTTGGTCGTTCAGTTCTTCCAGATACAGCTCTGTTCTGGCTGTCGGCACTACTTGCTCTGTTGGAATGACTGCTTCTGTCCCATACGCCATTGAGAATGGTGTTTCTCCTGTAGGGACTCTTGATGTTGTTCTGTAAGACCATAGTACCTCCGGAAGCTTGTCAGGCCACACTCCCTTATGCTCTTCTAGCTTCTTCTTCAGGGTATTCAATATGGTTTTGTTGGATCTTTCGTCCTAGCCGTTTCCTTGAGGGTATGCGACCGATGATGTTCTCAACTGGATCCCATGTTCATTACAGAATTGGCTGGTCCACTGATTATCCAGATTTAATCCGTTGTCTATCACTATCGCCCTCGGCACTCCGAACCTGCAGATGATATTGGTCCATATGAATTTGATCACGTGTATGTGAGTGATGCTGGAATAAGCTTCTGCTTCGACCCACTTTGTGAAATAATCAGTTGCTATCAGTGCTTGATTTACTGATCTGAGAGTCATGGGAAGTGGTCCAACTGCATCAATCCCCCATTGCGCAAATGGGTGCGGGCTGAATATGGGGTTAAGCAGTTCTGGTGGCGGATGGATGAAATCTCCGTGGAATTGACACTTTCTGCACCTTCTGACAAAGGCTTCAGTGTCATGGGAAAGATAAGGCCAAAAATATCCTTGGCTTAGTACTTTATGGGCCAAAGCTCGTTCCCCTGAGTGATTTCCGCATGATCCTTCATGGATTTCCTTCATTATGGCCGATGCCTCTGAAGGTGTGAGGCATCGAAGGTAGGGTCCCCCAAAAGATCTTCTATATAGCTGGCCGTGTAGCAAGGCATATCTGGCCGATTTCATGCGAATTTTCCGAGCCTCTGCTTTATCCTCAGGGAGTGTACCATTCCTGAGATACTCTGCTATGGGGTCCATCCAGCTCGGCTCCCAAGGTATTGCGCACACCATATCTGACTGATGGATGCTTGGAACATCAAGATAGTCGGTCGGGGCGATTCTGGTCAGGTCTTGATCATTGATTGAAGCCATGTTGGCCAATCGATCCGCATTTTCATTTTCCTCCCTGGGGACCTGGCTGAGGGAATACTGCTCCAGTCTGTCTAGCTCCATCTGAGCCAACTTCTTATAGGGCTGCAGCTTTTCTCCTGCGTCGTACTCGTTTTGAACTTGTTTCACCACCAGCTGTGAGCCACTGAAAATACGGAGCTTTTTAATACAGAGGCTCTGAGCTAGTCGCAGCCCAGCTAGGAGTGCCTCGTACTCAGCTTCGTTATTGGTGGCGGGAAACTCCAGGCGCACTGATTGCTGGATTCGAGTTCCATCTGGTGTTATAATTTCGAGCCCAATTCCCGAACCAACTGATCCGTCTACGTAGAGCGTCCATTCGGGTTCATCTAGATCTTGGAGGATTACCTCTGGCTCTGCCTCTAGGAGAAAATCAGCTAAGGCCTGACCTTTGATAGCTGTTCGCGGCACATATGTGATGTCGAATGTCCCGAGTTCCAACGCCCATCTGGTTATTCTTCCCGTCAGATCGGGTTTGGACATGATGGCTCTTATCGGAATGGTGGTTGGTACCACGATTGGATGAGTCTCAAAATAGTGCCTCAGTCGTCTCTTTGCGTTGATTAAAGAGAGAACAGCTCGCTCCGCTATGGTATATCTGGTCTCCGCATTGGATAGGGACTTGCTGCTGAAGAAGACTGGTTTCTGGCACTTTTTATCATCTTTTACAAGCGCTGCGCTGGTTGAGGTTGCTGATATGGCAAGGTACAGATGCAAGGGTTCTCCTGGATTTGCTGAGGCGAGGATCGGTGGATTTTGGAGATACTGCTTCAATTTCTGGAGGGCCTCTGCCTGTTCCGGCCCCCATATGCTTCCTTTTCCGCCTTTAATTGCCGTGAAAAATGGTCTGCATCGGTTTGTCAGTCGGGACACGAACCTGCTCAGTGCGGCTACCCTTCCTGTCAGGATCTGGACCTCCTTTTGCGATTTCGGCTCTTCGCTGCTTATCAGATCCTTGACTTGCGATGGGCTGGCTTCTATTCCTGTTCGGTTGACTATATGTCCGAGGAACTATCCGGATGAGACTCCGAAAGAACACTTGGCTGGATTGAGCTTCATCCTGTACCTGCGGAGTGCCTCGAACACTTCTTCCAAGTGCTTTAGGTGGTCGCATTTTCTCCTGCTTTTCACCACCATGTCATCTATGTAGGCTTCAACCGTTTTGCCCATCTGATTTTTGAATATCCTTCTGACAAGCCTTTGATAGGTGGCACCTGCATTTTTAAGTCCGAAAGGCATAACTCGGTAACAGTACGTACCTTCTTCGGTAATAAAGGTTGTTTTCTCCTCATCCGCTTGACTCATTGGGATCTGATTGTCGCCGGAGTACGCATCAAGAAAAGAGAGTCTGTCATACCCCGAAGTGGCATCTACCATCTGATCAATCTTTGGTAGGGGAAAGCAATCCTTCGGGCAAGCTTTGTTTAAGTTGGTGAAGTCCACGCAGACTCTCCATTTCCCGTTCTTCTTTCTGACTACCACCACATTTGACAACCATGATGGGTACTTCACTTCCCTTATGAATCCGGCTTCTAGTAGCTTTTCCACCTCCTCAGATATGATCTGGTTCCTTTCTATCCCGAACCTCCTCTGCTTCTGCCTTACCGGTCTAACATTTGGATCAACGTTTAGGTTATGCTGAGCAACCAAGGGATCAATGCCCGGCATGTCGAGATGAGACCAGGCGAACACGTCTGAATTTAGCTGGAGAAAATGAATCAGCCTGTCCTTTTCCTCTTTCTGGAGGTACGAGCCGATGAATGTGACTCTGGTGTGATCCGTCAAACTAACTTTCACTTCTTCTAGGGGTTCCGTTGTTGCCTGAGCCTCCTGACCCTCTGAGGAAGGGTCTGACTGTAATTGCTATTTTTCGTTGTACAGGGACTCTTCTGGCGCCTCCAACACTTATTTATTTTTCTGGTTCAGGTCCTTCATGGATATCGAGTAGCATTCCTTCGTTGCTACTTGGTCTCCAGGAATATCTGTCACGTCCACTCCATTTGGGTCGAGACACCCTCGTCCCATCAGCAGATTGTAAGATGGTTTGACGTCTACCACAACGAAAACTTCTTTCAAGGTTCAGCGTGCCGCTGATACTGGCAAGTTGACTACGCCTATCGGCTCGACGCGTCGTCCGTCAAAGCTGGCCAGAGGAATCCGAGCCGGGTGAAGCTGTGACACATCAATTCCGATTTTGTCGAAGGCCCATTTTGTCATGATATTTGTGTTGCTTCCTGGGTCAATCATTACGCGTTTGATGAGACAATTAGCTACCAGAAGAGTGATTACCATAGGATCTTCGTGTGGCGTCTGAATATTCTGCATATTGCTTCTACCTGTCTTCGGAGATTTCTGCAGTCGTTTGTATGATGACCATACTCACTGTGGAAGGCACAGTACTTGGTCATGTCCCTCAGCTCCATCGGTTGTCTGATCGGTGGAGGTGGTCTGAAAATCCCTTTGTTTTTATTTTCTTGGAAGAGCTTTCCAAGGCTGGTTTTGAGCGGAGTGGTTCTTTCTTCTGTCCGTTGACGCTTGTCTAAATTCCTGGATGATGAGGTTTGCCGAGTGGGATCGGGTCGTGGAGGCCGCTGATCCTTCATCCTTTCTTTGGATTTTGCCTCCACCGTTACCAGATAGGCTCTTCTGCGTCTGACTGCCTCCTCCTCTTCTATTCTGAGATACCCTTGTGCTCTGGAGTTGAGCTCACCGATGTTGACAGGGGGTCGTTTCACTAGTGAAGAGTGGAATTTCGTGCCTTGGATGACCGCCATACGGAATGCTTCTACCGCTGACAACTGATCGCAGTCGTCGATAGAAGACATTTCGACGTTGAATCTGGTTAAGAAGTTCTTGAGGCTTTCCCCTTTTTCCTGGGTCATGGTGAAAAGGCTTGATATCGTTTTCCTCAGCCTCCGGTTGCTGAAGTATTGACCGATAAAGCGTCTGCAGAGGTCATTCCAACTGCTGATGGATCCAGGAGTTTGCTTCCTGAACCACAAAAGTGGTGCCTCCGTCAGACTGGTTGAAAATACTTTGCACAAAAGTGCATGGTTTCTCCCATAGACAGTCATTTTGGTGTGCACTTGGTAGATGTGATCAAGCGGGTCTTTTGTACCATCATATAGCGTAAAAGTTGGCAGTACAAACTTCTTCGGGAATTCTGCTGCTTCAATTTCTTCTGTGAATGGAGATTGAGTCATATCCGTTGTCGCGTGGATTGCCAGATCGTCGGGGGTCTGCAACTTCAAATCTTTCATCACTTCTCTCTGGATTTTGGCAGCCATTTCGTGCAGGTCGTTCTGGGTCGGGGCCTGCATCCTTGGCATTCCCCCTGTTATGGGGTGAGATGATTCTTCTTCTTCCCTCGGGACTTTATCTCCTCGGGCAGCGGATGCATCTTGCTCGTGATGAGAGTTAAAGGGCTCTGGCTCTGGCTCTGGCTCATTTGCGCACTCTGCTGGATCGGAATTTTGGAGAGGAAAAGAGCCCTGAATCACTCGATGGAGCAATTCGGTATTCTGCTGCTCGAGGGCCGCATTTCTTTGTTCCACAGCCTCCAGCCTCCTCATGACTTCTTCGAATCTGACTTCATTGTTTATTGACCGTGTGGACACCATTTTTTGTAAAAATAAAACTCGTTGTGAGTGGAATAATATTATCTTTCCCACAGACGGCGCCAAATGTAAGTGTCAAATTTCACTCACATCAAAACATATCTTTATTCAGGCTCAAATGGCCGTATTTATACATTTTTATGCTCTTGGATCATGGCCTAAGTTCATGGGATCATGACCCACTCTCTTAATAACTACCCACTCCCTTTAGGTAATGGGTTGTTGCTCCCTTTTTAAGGGAATGGCCTAATGTTGATGGTCCCACTTATACTTGGTGGGTTCAATATATGGGCTATTCAATATTTACATTTTACATGGGCTCGACACATCTTGGGCCTAATACATGGGCCTGGGCCTATAATTTTCACAATCTACAACTAGAAATTATTGTCTTCTATCTCATCGGGATCATCCTTTGCTGAGATAGAAGACAATAGTTTCTAGTAGTAACTCTCATTACTATCATCCTTTGCTGAGAGGGAGAGGGCTTCTATATGCCAACCAACAGCTTATGGCGAACGAGAAGACTGCTGAAGCCGTATTCAGGATGGATTTTGCCGGGGCCTTGGTGAAATTGTCAAGCCTTGGAGTGCTTACCGGATCTAAAGGACAGGTCCGTCTCAATTGCTCATTTCCTATAGTGTCTAACAAGCACAATCTCCCAAAGTAACTATAATTTCCTTTCTACTCATAAAAACATGATTTGGTTATTTCATTGGGAAGTTTTAGGGTATATGCCTACTTTGCACAGTATCAAATGCCTAGCAGCATTTGCTTTTTTGAAATCCTTTTCACAACAGTTGTGAATATCCTCGCATTGGATGGATAAATAGCTAGAAAAATTTGCTTGCTATTCATAGAACCAAAAGTTGTTAGCATGAAAAGAGGCATTGGCTTTTGTTCTTGCTGGTTTTTTCTTTTCTAGTTTTGCTTCCCTCTGTTCTGTTTCTACATCTAGATATATAATCATCAATCCTAGACATTATAAACACATTCACCCACATATACACACAGATATCTTTATATCTTCGTATATAGATCATGGTTCGCCGTCGCGTTAACGGTGTAAGAGACTCGGACAATATTGATTTTAGACATGACGAACCATGATATTGATGTTAATGCATTTTTGTCATAGGACTGCTCATTCGAATATCTTCACGATAGTAAAAATAGCATGGCACTATATGAATCATATTATACAATGACAACAATATACTATATACACAAGTAGGAAAGGAATTATCATGTGAGACCCCAAACTATATACCACACACCCTATTTGCTCTATCATGATTATTGATGATCAGAATACACGTAGAAGAAAGCAAACACATATGATTATACAGAATATATACAAATATACATAAATAATTTCAAAACAGAAGAGAATGTAACAAAACATACCGTAGCACAAGTTAATGATGAGAAAGATTTCTGGTAAAACAAAAAATGAGAGAAACCAGTTTATATTGATGATGGGGAATTGCCAATCATCGGAAGTTGAATCTCCCACCACATACGCCATTTCGCAACTATATATACACATATATATATATAGGATATGATTTTTGGGTGAGAGATTACGCTTCCGACGCAGGCATTCCCCATGACATATTTCTTCAATCCTTCATTCTCTGACCCATTACGTACGTTCCCTAATCTAACCACTCAAATCACGCATATATGATATCTATATATATATATATATGGGTAAATGGCACAAAACACCCCTCATGTTTCAATTTTGTGCAAATAACACCCCTCCGTGTTTCTAAACACCCCTGAAGTATCAAATCTGTGCAAGTTGACCCCCTCCGATCACTTTTACAGCCAAAAATAGGTCATGTGAAAAAAACGTGATTGAATTTTACTTAAATGCCTAAAATACCCATGACCGGTTACGAAAATACCCTCTTATATGAAATTTATATAAACTTTACATCCTCCACTCCCAAACACGAACCCCATCGGACATTTTTTTTTCCTCTCCAACTTTCTCACTCTTTCTCGAGAAAACATTGTAATTTTCTTTCCGTGTAACAATGAAACCCAGGGACGAATCATCATTTCCTTCCTCAAAACCTCCTTATTCTTCGTCTTCGCCACCTGGGTCAGACTCGGAAACGAACATTTCAGCTCCAATTGTTTTGCCTACCTCTTCTTTCACTCAATTCCCATCTGGGTTTTCAACGATTTCACCCAATTTTTCTGCAATACCTTCTCAACCATTCCATGTATCGATGGGTTTCGCTGGGTCTTCTTTATCTGAACCCTATATGTTCGATGAATTTCCTGAGAGAAGACTATCATCATATACACAAGGGTCTATATTGAACGAGCTTTCAGTTGAAACAGGAGAGAATTTGGGTGTTCCTCAGCCGCTTGAATGTCTACAGGGAAGTCCAGTCCCTCCATTTCTATCGAAAACTTTCGATCTTGTGGATGATCATATTTTGGACCCAATAATATCTTGGAGCTCCACTGGGCAGAGCTTTGTGGTTTGGGATCCTATGGAGTTCGCCAGGCAAATCCTTCCTCGTAATTTGAAGCACAACAATTTCTCAAGCTTTGTTCGGCAACTGAATACATATGTGGATATTGTATGAGCACAGCCAGCAATGGCTGATCTGGTCTCTATGTAATTTTTTACTTTTTAATTAGTTTTCTTGTTTCCTATGTATATTTTTTCCCCTGTCAATTTGCTTCTTATGTATATTCTTGTATTTTTTTTTCTTTTTTTGTTTCCTTGTATTTAATTGTTCATCTTTGTAATTTTGACAATGATCAATCCTTGTAGATGCTGCTGGGGCCAAATTTTGTAGCTACTGAATGTAATTATATATCAAATATCTCAAATTCAGACGGCTAGCGATCTTGTCTCTCATTCTGTTGCAATGGATTTTGTGCTATTGAGCTTGTATATACATTCTTATTGTTAACTGCTTGGTTTTATCTTGATCTCTTTGAATTTTGTGGAAAAACAGGTGGAAATGAGCTTGTTAACATACTGTTTATTTTGTGTGTTCCTTTGAAATGGAAATTCTTCTTGTCTATCGTTATTGATGTTGTTCTCTTGCTTCATGTTATTATTATGTTGATGTTCGTAAGTGTGAAGCATAAACTATGATTGAGAATATCATAAAGATTCTTCATTCATCAATTCGGCTAGGGTTGAGAAGCTACAATTTTCGTTCAGCCAATCCTTCTCCTCAAGGAGTGGGAAAGTCCATCTTGTAGCAGGTAGAACTTTCTGGTGTAACATTCATCATCATGTATCTTTGTTCAATCTCGCATCATTACTTTCCTTACAAGCAATGTAGCATTATCCAGATGTCCCTGTGTGGTGAAATGCTGCTCTTTCTATGTATGAGATATGACAGCTTCGGTTTGTCTTATGTAGCAACTTCGTTGATGATTCAAATAGATTATCCTTTCGCTTTTGTATTTTGCATTATCCAGTTTCTAATCACTTTGGATTGATTGTATTCGGGGATTTCGCAAGATTGATACTGATAGGTGGGAGTTCGCAAATGAAGGTTTCATGCAAGGGAAGAGGCATCTACTGAAGAACATGCACAGGCGCAAGTCTTCTCAGACGCAACAGATTGAGAGCTATGGTGGCTCTTCTACTGAAACAGGGAAAGCTAGATTGGAAGGTGAGTTAGTAATGTTAAGGAGAGAGAAGAGTTCGATGATGAAGGAGGTGATCGAATTGCAGCAGCAGCATCGTGGGACAGTTCAGCATATGGAGGTAGTGAATGAGAGGCTCCAAGCAGCAGAGCATAAGGAGAGAGAAGAGTTCTCAAAACGACATCGTTTTTAGGCAAGGGTCATTTATGGTATTTCGTATATATTAATCTTTTCTTTAAATTTCAAAAATATAAATATAAGGATATTTAAGTAATTTTACACCTCAGGCACTGGAAAACAGCTTGAGGGGGTCAACTCGCACAGATTTGATACTTCAGGGGTGTTTAGAAACACGGAGGGGTGTTATTTGCACAAAATCGAAACATCATGGGTGTTTTGTGCACTTTACCCATATATATATATATATATATATTCATGGTGTGGGGTGATAATTACTCAAGTTAGAAGTTAGGAATAATTTCTTAAGTTTGAAGCTAGTGATAATTGCTTGAGTTTGAAGCTATATACGTATATAGGGTATATAACTAACTGCATCTAAGAGGATTGATTCCTAATCGGACACGGATCGTCTCCATTCAACATCTCACTACCAGTCACTAGTCGCCTATGTGGCAAGACAAGTGGTCCCCAGTTGTTTGACTTATACACAGTTATACACACCAATTTACACACACAAACGTAACTCCAAATATGTTAGAGTTGCAGATTTTGAAATTTTTGAACGAATTTGAAATCTTTGGAACTGTTTGAGATCTGAAATTTGGAACAGTGTTTGGGGACTTAATGGACTTTTTGATTATATTCCTTTTATCTATATCTTCTTCTCTTCAATTTCTTTAGGGTTCTAAAGCAACAAATGAGCAAAAGCCCCAAATTTAATTTGTGAGGAAGAACCCGGCCGTGAGGAATTATATTCCAAGAAGGGATCTATATTTTCTTCCCTTCAATTGTTTTAGGGTTCTAAAGAAAGAAAGGAGCAAAAGCCCAAAATTTATTTTGCGAGGAAGAACCCAGCCCTACAGTTTTTCAACGATTTGACCACGAGCTTTATGATGAAATCCCCTAGATTGAAGAACGATTTGGAAGAAATACCCTTAATTGCAATAATGAAAAGTGTTGAGGAAGATAAAGGGCAATTTACTGATTATTAAATTTAATTATTGTTAATTTATCATCTTGTCCTTTACTTAATTAAGCCGTTTGGGTGGGAGTGTTGGGGGGGGGGGGGGGGGGGGGGGGGGGAGATATGCAATGTAAATGAAAAGGGGGGAACACTGTTTATCACTGTTGTATATATATATATATGTTTTTTTTTTCTTTTTGGGGTCAAACTGCTGGGGCCCATTTTTTTGCCACGTAAGCCGCCATGTAGACGACTGGTGACTGGTAGTGAGATGTTGAATGGAGATGATCCGTGTCCTTCCTAATCATCTATATCTATCGGATTTTTTTGTAATATAAGATTTTACTTAATTTTTACGAATACATTTTAAATAAGAAAATGTATATAGGGTGTATATATATAATAAAAAAATAACTAACTGCATCTAAGATTGATTCCTAATCATCTAGGGATAATAATAATTTGGGGACTAAAATCAAATGTAATTGGTAATAAGGGACCTTAGATTTTCAAAAAGCTACAAAGGGATCAAAATCAAAAATTATTTGCAGTTTAGTGACCATTGATGTTAAATTACAAACTTATCCTTTATGAATACAAACATATGCAAAATAAATTGAGGATAGTTTGGGAACCCATTTTCCTCTCCCCTTCCTCCATTGTCGTCGCACCGCCACCATTTCCACTTTCCATCTTCATTTTTCTCTCACCTTCCTCCTCCTCTGCCCACTACCATCACTCCTCCATTTTCAAAAATCTGCAAAGTATATATATATATATATATATACATACAAAAATACAGTAAGGGAAGCTTCCATACCATGGGTTTGGTTGTATTGATCTTATCTAGAAAAAAGTGATGTGCTTTTTTTTCTGGGTTTTGAAGCTGTGGACAAGAGGGTTTTAATTGAAGAGTGATGGTGGCGGATGAGGAGGAAGAGGGGGAAGAATGTGATGGTGGTGGTGGTGGCAGTGGCAGCGGCGACAATGGAGGAGGAAGGGGAGAGGAAAATAGGTTCTTAAACTACCCTCAATTTCTTTTGCATGTGTTTGTATTCATGAAGGGTAAGTTTACAATTTAACATCAATGGTCACTAAACTGCAAATAAGTTTTTATTTTGGTTCCTTTGTAGCTTTATGAAAATCTAAGGTTCCTTATTTCCAATTATTTTTTATTTTGGTCCCCAAATTTTAATTATCCCAATCATCTATATCTATCGGATTTTTGGTAATATAAGATTTTACTTAATTTTTACGAATACATTTAAAATAAGAAAAACTTGCTTCAGTCATATTTTAATTCAAGTGTTCACCTTTTGTTTTTGTTTTATTCAAAAGCGTCGGCCATTTTTTCTTTTCCTATTCCAAGGGGGAGCTTCTAAGAGTTTTCAAACAGGCTTCCAAGCCCAAAAAGGCATTCCTAAATAAAAAAAAGTGCTTGGTGGAAAAAATTAAACGGATTTCTAAAAGAAGTAGAAGTCTTGAAAAACCCGTTTAGTTGAAGGACGTCCCTAAACGTGGGGAACTTTGTAACTGAAATCTAATAAGATTATTGGTTTATCCCTATATATTTATTATATAGTCTATATTAACCTTCGATGACTAGTTTATTACAATCACGATACTTCGACTATTTTCTTTCAAAAAACACATTGTTTGATGCATTGTTGTATCAACCATATGAATGAACTCATATATAACAAAAAGAAAATAAGAAATCATATTTGATATTATTATTATTATTATTTCTTTTCTGGATTATATTCTTCTTGATTATATTCGTATATGATCAATCTACTGATAAGATCATAAGAGGAATCTGTTAGTAGGGCTTTAGAAGTCTATATTTCACGTGTGTTTTAATTTAGGAGATACAAAATATTCATGGAAACGAAGGTTTTAATATACAAATATATGCATTCATATGTATGTAATTATATATATATATATATATATATATATATATATATTTAATATTTTTTGAACAACTAAAAGTTGTACGTTCTTGTTCTCAGCGTACTATTATAACTTCAAAATTATTAATTTGTGTGAGAGAAAATATATTTTTTGTCAAAAGGAATTTAGAAAATAAACCCACCAAAAATGTTTTGGACTTAAATGAGAGGAAGCTCCCCCAAACACTACCCAAGTGTGCCATTTGAAAAGCCAATGTGCATAAATTTGTAGCATTATCAATTTAAAATTTACGTATTGAACTTATAATGCATAGTACCCATATATATATATATACATATGTGTGTGTGTATATTCCATAAATATTCACTGTCCCATGCACTCTTGAAGGATAATATTTTTTTAGTATTTCTTTTTTTTGGAAATTGATCCAATGGATATTAGAGATGTGCGCGATCTTATGAACATTATTTGTTTTTGAAAAAGAATTCACATTTTTACCTGGCCATATATAGATTAGGTTTAATTAATGGATTTGGTGGGTTGGTTTTTGAGTTTTTTTTTGGGCCTAAAAACAAATACGTAAATTTAGGTTTACTGGTCTATATTAGGACAAGTAAACAAAAATATTTGAGGCCTCCTTTGCCGAGGCCTAGGCAGACATTTACACTTATTTGAAAAATCTAAAAATTAGAGGAAAAAAATATGGTTCAAATAATATTAAATATGGTCTATTTTAAGGATTCATAGTTCAAATATTCCCGCCAATGACTAGAGGTTCATAGTTTTACATAAGCAATTTGATCAAATAATTTTCACATCACATGGTATTGACTTTGACCAATTTTATTTACATTGATGAAAATTAGTTTGAAGTTGAAATTACCTAGGACATAATGGAATAAGTCAGGGGGGGTTAATAGGTTTTTTTATCGATTTAATGATCAATTAAAATTATTTACGAAATTTTCAATTTTAATTAGTCACAAAACCCTAATTCTCTAACAAGATTAATCAAGCAATAATGAATATGAGTGCGAAAAATAAACAATGAGACGATACAGGGATTTATACATGGAAAAACCTTAAAAACGTTCCAAGTAAAAAACCACGGATATCACCAATACCGATGCACTATGAATTGAAGAATTTGTACAGACTCTATGAAGACAAGACTTACAATAGCTTTGATTTTTCGTTGTCCACTCGACGTCTAAAGTCTTGATCCACTTGCGCTCCATGAAGCTCTCGCTCCGATCTTTATACTCTGACGGCTCCGCTTCTCAATGGATTAAAGTTCTACTAAGGTTCTCGCTCCGATCTCCGTACTCTGACGACTCCCCTTCTCAATGGATCGATGAAAACACGTTGCAATTGATGGTGTGATGATCTTTCAGCAACTAGATCATTCAGTTGTGCATAAAGATTTCAAAAGTTGAAGCAAAATTGAATAACCTTCACAAACTAGAGAAACCCTTGATATAGGATGATCAAGCAATCTCTTTTTCTTTCTCTTTGCAAATGAATCTGATTTATGAAATAATCGCAGAGATCTCACAAAAGCCACACTCAAAATCTATATTGAATCCTTTTATTTATAAAGAGAGGAATCATACTTTGAGTATACTTGTTTCCTTCTTGGACTAAGATTCTTCTTTAAGTGTTCCTCTTTTATTTTGGAGTGAATCTAGTCAATTTTGGTGTAAATATACTTTATACACGTAGGATGTTTTGGAGTGTAACCCATGTCACCCCCCGAAATTCCTAAGACCCCCACCCTGAGAATCGGCGAATCCTGAGGTATGACGTCAGTGTGAGCAACCACTAGAATCAATAATAACAAGAAATACATGGAACAATGTAATAAATAAATGATTTCATACATAGCTGAATGATAGTGAACACAATAGAATACTCAAGGCACAAGGAGGTGCCAAACAAAGTACATCGATACCAATGCTATATAAGTACTGGGATATATAAAAGGGATGCGCCAATAGAATGGCTTCCAAGAAATACAATGAGAATTCTAAGAGTACAAGGGGATAAATAAAAGGAATTAGAAAGGACAATAACTATCTAGGCGTCCCAAACCACCCGAGCTGCTGCGCTCCGCACATTGTCCTTCATCCATCTGGAACCTGCAACTGATTGGGGGGGGGGGGGGGGACCTCGAGTGCCTAGTAGGAAAAACCCTAACTGCCACATCTTATGACCGTCCAAGTAGTGTTAACCAACCCGTGTACATGCATATAACCTAGGTCAGTCCGTTGCCTCGTATGGTACTCACGCTAATTCGAGATCCCCGATTAAAATTCCTCTAATCCCATACCATGCATAAGGAGACAAGGCACATAACACGTAATAAATCTTAACACATAATCACACGGCACACACACACGCACATATATATTTATATAAATAGATATGTGTACACACACACATATATATATATATAAGAATACATAACATGGGTCTACCCAACGCACAACTAAGACTATCTTCTTGCACTCTATCATCGATAGTCTAAGTTACACACATCACCATGTACCAAGTGCACGATCGAGAACTCCAAAGAGGCTCACAAACCACTGCCTAAAACCACATGAGGAAAACACTAACATCCATGCATAGCACCCCGAGCCTGATCATAATCTATATGCCATCATCAATCCACCCTTAGAGAGATCCACTCTCATAACAATTCACCTCAATCTCATAACCTTTGCAGGGTCACTCAAGGTCACTAACACTTGGACCACGGATAAGGAAGGTTGATGAACATGATAAAGGATCACATGAAGACAGCTCTCATCATCAACCACTATAAGAATGTCAATGGAACAAGGGCGAGGACTCAATATCACACCAAATCAATAACCGAAGTGGAAAAGATTAAAAATCGCACTACGTGTGCGCATGCCAACTATCACGTCTCATCTCCGAGACTAAGAAAATTAAATATGCAGAATGGATGTGCATTATATATACACTAAAGGACGTCAACTCCGCTAAGCCTAATGCCTCTATAAGGCTTCAAGGAATCAAGGAAAAGGCTTCGGCACCCCACCGCAACCAAAGAGGTCAAGACAATTGCAAACACTTCGAACTCCATCCCAAAACCATTAAATATGTACAATGAAGTAGGAATGGTTGGGAAAATCAAGCGAAAGAAGGCGAAAGAAAAGAAAAAAGTTGTAGAAAACTGCTGCTTAGGTCAAGTTCTCGCCCCAAGGTGTCGAGTTCTCAACTACACTGGTCGAGTTCTTAACCATGATGGTCGAGTACTTGACCCTAGGCGCAAACAGTGCCCAAAATCTATTGTCTTCAAAACTAGAAATGGAGGTTTCAAAATACTAAAAACACGCCTTTTTGCTATCGGACTCCATTTTTTACACCTCTGGTCCCGAAAAATCATAAATATTAGAAAATTGAGTTTTTAACCTTCGGATTTCAAAAACAATTACCAGGGCTCAGGGGTGAGCGAAAAACGTAATTTTTGTTTTTATAAAAATCGAAAATGTTAAATTTGTGAAACTTTGAGAAAACATGTAACTTGATCAAAAGAGACCTAAACCATAATGTATACATCAATATACGTACTCTAAGCATAATTTTAGTAAAAAAATAACCACAAAAATAAAGAGGAAAATGATCGGGATTCTAAAACAACGATGCTTCAATGGAGGCGAAAATGCTAAACTAACAAGAACTAACACTAACCTGAACGCACTCGGTTCGACATCCAAGTCCACAAAGTCTCTCCAACAACCTAACACAAGTGTGACCCAACCCCAAGAGAAACACGATCCTTACTAACACTAAGGGGCCTAAATGGTCGTTGCCACATATTTATCCAAGTTCAATAAAGACGTTAACTAACTCATCCAATAACTGAACTCAAGATTGAACCTATACTTCTAGGCCACTCTACTTAAGTCAATGGAGACCGTCTCCACAAACTAAAAATATCGATATACACTTATACAAGACTAAGATGCCTCCTTATTTCCTGATTATAATAAAGTAAGAGAAACATGAAAATGATTCATTTTATGGATAGTCCAATACCAATTGTTATCACAATATACAATCTCAAGCAACGAAAGCCACATTAGGCATATTTCAACACTCCTTCCATCAATAGCATGATATTCCACATTAGGCATGATTTATAATCGTATTAAACATTTTCACAATATATACATGCTTTCACAATACTATTATACCATGCATGTCAATGTTCATGCTCATGTTAATGCCAATACCTTAGCCACTAAGGGTAACCGGGTATAGTGTCACCAAAGTAACGTAAACCAAGAGTATATAAACTTGAAAACAACCATGAGTATATAAACTCAGAAACAAACCATGTTTAGACCTAAGTCCTCCCACGCCTCTCTTATTTTCGAATTACTAGTTCGCCAGTAGATAAAGACAGCGTCTGGCCAGTTGACACGATGGCCTAAAGGGTTCACTCACACAAAGGTTATGAATGAGCCATGAAAATAACACCAATTTTATTTATATGCACATGGTGTTCAAATGTATCAAATGTGCCTTAATGTGAACTAACATTAACATGTATATGTTCTCAACATCATAAGCATGTTTTTTAATGCTTTCATGCAACAAGCCTTCACATAACTCTCATGAGTACAAGTTCCATTCATTTAGCATGCCCATAACCACTTTAAAGCAATAAATCTCATGAAGAATTCAAGTTCCAATTTACCTTTTTTTCATAATTCTCAAGGAATAAGGGGAACTAATGAAACATTCTAAGTTCGAATCCCATATTCCACGATTTTCATTCACATGCTTCCAATTTTAAGAGGCACACAAGTAGGTCAACATTCATCCCCACAACATATACACCTCAAGACACCCCTAGTATCTCCAAATTCAACCCATCCATGGAACTAACCTAGTTTCACCTCTAAAGCCATGCCTTCAACTACTATACACATGTATGCATATATATATACTCATGTACATTAATATATATGCACATACAAGCAACCTTTTCAACTTCAAGAATCTCTAAATTTATAACCCACTTACCCTCTACATAATCACATCAAGTAATTCCTCAATTACACACATAATGAACTAAACATGCTTCCAACTCATAATTTATACACATCACATATACATATTTAGAGTTTTAGAAACTCTAGAAAAGAAACGCACACCCACGTACCAAAAGATGAGAAAGTGAGGAATTCCCCTACCTTAGGTCCACAAGCAAGCAAGAAAGTGTGATCCAAGAGAGGGCTAAGCGAGTGACAACAAGAATTCCAAACATGTATTTAAAAAGTGAGCTCAACTTATGACAAAGCTTCTCCAAGCTAGCAACAACAATTAAATGAAGAATAAGTTTATATTAGGGTCTTTGACAAAGATTAGTACAAGGGAAGAAACAAAGGTCCAATGATGGAATAAAAATCTCTACGCAACCCACTTAGGGTTTGAAACAAAATCTCACCAAATGGAAGAGGACTTACTAATTCTTGGTTTCAAGATGGAGTTTGTAACGAAAAATGCTCACTCTATGTCCCTTTTCAAGAATCAACAACTAAAAAAACCAATTTACAAAAATTAGAGACAAGTTTTCAAGAATTTACGAAGCTCAGGTTTTGAGAAAGAAAACCCTAGAGAGACAAGAGACTTACCACTTTCTTACACCGAAGTGAAGAGGAGAGACCCCAAAGCAACTTCCATGTAAAAGTGATCATCCAATTCTCAACAAAATGAGGTAATTTGAAGTAAAGTTTAAAAAGGAGAAGAGAGAGGAAGGCCTTGGGCAAAAATTAAAGGAGGAAGAGAGAGCTTAGGCTTTGTTTGGTGTTGAGGAAATAATGTCTTGAAAATGAGAAGAGTTAAACACATTTCATATATATGTGTATGGAATTCCCCACTCACAATCTCTCAATCCAATTGCTCAAAATGGAGATGGAAAAAAATGAGTTTGCTAGGTGAAAGGAAAAGGTGACACCTCACAAATCTCTAGACATTTCCACTAAAATATCTCGCCAACCAAGTCTTCCATTTTCAAGGTTAGAGATTGAATTTGAAAAGGATTGATGGCTAGGATTAACCCACACAACTCACCTCAAAACAATATCTATATTATATATAAGTCTTCCAAAACCAATAGTTGGGATTAAAACCAACCAAAATGGATGGTTGAGATGAGAGAATAAGAAAAGACTTATCTAGCAAAACTGCAGGAGGGTCGAGTACTCGAGAAAATCCATGAGTTCTCGAAAACACCAGGCTTTGAAAAAGAGGGGCTGAAGGCCCTTAGACGACACCAGAGGATTCCGACACAATCCGAGATACTCCAAAACACTTAGAACCTCAAAAGGTAGGGTTTAGCTCCAAAACATCGACAATGAATAGGAGATGGAAACATATAAGCACGTAAGCAAGCAAAACATGTAAGAATCTAAACATAAAAGAAAAGGGAAAATGTCAGACGATACGAAACGCGTCCCAAGCCTACCAAAGCACCAAACGGAAAACGTCGCAACGAAACAACGCATCCGGTAACGAGAATCCACAAAGTCGTCCCGCTAAATCCAAAACGTGGAACAAAAAAAATTCACACGTACAAAGTACCAAGAATACACAAGACGTCATGAATAAAGAAAGTGACGTCACAAACCGAGAATAAACCAAAAACAAATTCAAAAAAGGGAAAGTGAACGTGGGGCGTTATAACCCAAGTCATGATAGGTTAAATGAAGTGTATTTATTCAAAACTGAAACTGCAGATTGACCACCTGCACTTAAGGGCCACTTTTCCTACGCTTAAGCACGATGTAGAGCGTAGTGGTAAACACTGTTTTGCGCAATATTTCACTTTCTGGGCATCTTTTGGCTACTGCAAGCGCAAACCTGCGCACCAAAATGTCAAATTTTGATTTTTTGCGATTCTTGGTATTTTTTAATGTTGTTTGTACATGTGACACGCCTACCAATATATAAGACTTGTATAATGTCCGTTTTACCCTTCGCGGTGCATTTCATGGTTTAAATTCACTTTTTCTTCATTTCTCTTGCATTCTTTTCTACTTTAAGCTTGATTTAAGTTTGAATAAGCTTATTGATGCCTTTTCACGCCTTTACTTGGCCACTTTTAATTTTTCTAAACCTACCCGATCTCACAATTCACTCAACATGGTTATTGACTAGAAAATGTCAAACATAATCAATACTAACAAGTGTACTTACAAAAATGATACTTTCTTCAATATGAAATTCAAAATTTGTGTTACAAGCAAAAAATTGTTTTAAACTGATATTGTTTTTATCATTTTGTAACCAATACTATGTTCATTTTTAATCCCTCTTTGCACTCACAATAACAATACTTTTGTGAACACAAGCCGCTCAATCTAATTTAAGTCTGAAATAATATTGTTATTTTAGTTTGATATTTACGTCCTCAACACTTTTTAGTTGATAAAATAGACTTCAAATACTAATGTGTCTATAAATATGGTATGATTTGTAATACTTTTAAAAAGTATCGATATCATTACGTAGTATTAATTTTTATTTATTAGTATTGTCCAAATTGATTATACTATTAATTTGTCTGCGTTCGCAATCAAAACCGTGAACCATAATCTATATATAAAAAAAGAGAAGTTCAAATAGTATTTCATTGAGAATTTGAGAGAAAGTACTAATATTATTCTATAAATAAATAAATATATATATATATATATATATATATAAAAGAAAGAAAGAAAAAGTAAGTTTACCATTATATGAAAAGTGAAATAGAAGCAAGAGTCAAAGTATAATGGTTTGCAGATAAGATTTAGTTGGGTAATCTCCAAGGCTAATTTTCTAATAGGTAGTGATGGTAGCCTGGTACTGGTAGGTGTATTAGCTTTATTAAGCATCATTATCGAGTGGAGGTCTACTAGGTTCCTCAATTTTTTATCTCCCTTTTTTTATTATTATATATCATTATTTGGACAAGACTCACTAGCAAACAAATGATGATAAGAGAGATTAAATTCATGGTAAGGTAATTAAATTAGGGTTAATTTCATTTACACCTCTGAGGTTTTTCATACCATCATTCACAGCCCCTGAGATTTGCAAAAATTCATTTGCACGCCTTCTTTCTATTTATATACATCATTTACATCTCTTATACCCTAACATCATACTGAAATGTTAATTGAATACCTAAACTACCCTCAATATTGAATTGGATGGTGTTTGAAAACAAGGACTACAAATTTTATCAATTTGAACCCCTACCAATCCTAAAAGTCTAAAAATTTCACCTTTCCACCCAAAATTGAGCTGAAAACAGAGTACCAAATTCTGGAAGAACTATATATAAAAAAGAACAAAAAGCAAACCTAAGTTGAAAACTCATCAATTGAAAACCCTAAACTAAATAAAACATTTTGATATGAACACAAAAAGATTAAAAAGGCTCATTAAGCACCTATAATATATACACAAGCATATTTCCCAAAAATGCAAAAAATTAAAATAATAATAAAAAGGTATCAAATATAGAAGTATATTTAAACAAAACTACAATAACATCAATGTAAGGAACAAAGCGCTAATGGAAGAATCTCAACAAATACAGTCGGCTGACACATGCCTGTCAGTCGGCTGATGAGAGAATATTCGTGGAATATTTCATCGTCAGTCGGCTGAAAAATTCAAATTTTAGTCGACTGATGCTAGCCTATCAGTCGATTTCCAAAAAGCATCAGCCAACTGATAAGACAGTGACTTTTAACACTGCAAAGACCTATTTATCAGTTGGCTAATGCTATGGGTCAATCAACTGACACATGTGCAAAAATAAATAAATGAGAATAAAATGAAATAAGATAGAATGAAAATGAAAAGAAATAAAAACAATATATTAAGGATAAAAGGTGAGAGTAAATGGATAAAGAAGAATCTAACAATGATGCAATGAAAATTTGAAACAATAAACCTATAAGTAACTGAGACACACATACCAAGGATTTATTTTAAAATATCATACTCCATAGCCATTCCAATCTCTCTACAAATATTTGAAAAACTATCTTCTTGAAGAGGTTTTGTAAAAATGTCCGCCAATTGCTCATTTGTATTGACAAAAACTAATTCAACATCGCATTTTGAAACATGATCACGTATGGAGTGATGTCTAATTTCTATGTGCTTAGTGTGAGAGTGTTGAATAGGATTTTTTGAAATATAAATTGCACTAGTATTATCATATCTAATAGGCACATGATTGAAAGTTAGACTATAATCAAGCAATTGTTGATTAATATAAAGCGTTTGAGCACAACTACTACCGGCCGCAACATATTCGGCTTTGGCGGTAGACAAAGCAACCGAATTTTGCTTCTTACTGGACCAATATACTAGTGAGTGTCCTAAAAAGTGACATGTGCCACTTGTGCTCTTTCAATCCACTTTGCATCCGACAAAGTCGGCATCCGAATAACTAATAAGATCAAGTGATAGGTCACGTGGATACCAAAGTCCTAAGTGAAGTGGGCCACATAGATATCGAAATATACGTTTAACGGCACATAGATGAGATTCCTTAGGACAATATTAAAAGCGAACACATAAACACACACTAAACATAATATCTGGTCTACTTGCGGTAAGATAAAGCAAACTACCAATCATGCCTCTATATTTTGTGATAACAAGACATTTACCATTTTAATCTTTGTCTAGTTTAGTAGTGGTACTCATAGGAGTTTTGGCATGTTTGGCATCTTCCATACCAAATCGTTTCATCAAATCTTTAGTGTATTTGGATTGGAAAACAAAAATACCATCCAAGCTTTGCTTGATTTGCAATCCTAAAAAGAAGTTCAACTCACTCATCATGCTCATTTCAAATTCGTTTTGCATGCTATTAGTAAAATCCTTACGGAGTGATTCGTTGGTTGATCTAAATATAATGTCATCAACATATATTTGAACAAGCAACAAATTACTTTCTATGGTTTTAGTAAAAAGTGTATTATCAACTTTACATCTTGAAAAACCATTTTGAAGCAAGAATCCACTAAACCTTTCATACCAAGCCCTAAGAGCTTGCTTTAAACCATACAAAACCTTAGTTAATTTGAAAACATGATTAGAAAATTGTTCATTTTCAAAACCAGGTGGTTACTTGACATAAAATTCTTCCTATATGACACTATTTAGAAAAGCACTTTTGACATCCATTTGATAGCATGAAGTTTCTAGATGATGCAAATGCAAGAAGCATTCTAATTACTTCTAACCTAGTTGCGGGTGCAAAAGTTTTTTCATAGTCAATGTCTTCCTCTTGATTATACCCTTGGGCAACAAGTCTTGCTTTATTATGAATAATCACTCCATTTTCATCCTTTTTGTTCCGAAAAACCCATTTGGTAACTATTATAGTTTGATCCTTGGATTTAGGAACTAAATGTCAAACTCGATTGCGTTCGAATTGATTTAGTTCCTCTTTCATGGAGACAATCCATGAAATCACACGAGTCTCTTAGTTGAGAATGAGTGCCAACCCTTTAGATGGATCACCTATGACTTGGTCAATTGGATGTTTGTTTACAATCCTCCATAATTTTGGAAAAGAATTTGTCAAATCATCATTAGATTGATCCTTGACATCCATCTTTTTCAGGGGTTAATTTGAAGGGTTGGAGATATTGAGATAATTTAACTCGTTCTCAATCCCTACAACCTCATCATCATCTAAGTCAATTCTATAAGTCAATAGTGGTGGTGACTCATCAAAAACAACGTGAATTGACTCAACCATGGTTAGAGTCTTCTTATTATAGATTCTAAATGATTTACTTCTAGATGAATAACCTAAGAAAATTCCCTCATCCGATTTTGAATCAAATTTTCTTAAGTTATCTTTGTCATTAAGCATAAAGCACTTGCAGTCAAATACTTTGAAATACCCAATGTTGGGCTTTCTACTATTCCATAATTCATAGGGTGTCTTTTCTAATTTCATTCGTATGATGACTCTATTGATTACATGGCAAGCGGAATTGACCACTTCGGTCCCAAGGCTTCGGGGAAGATTGTGTTCATTTAACATTGTTCGAGCCATCTCTTGAAGTGATCTATTCTTCCTCTCAACAACTCCATTTTGTTGAGGAGTTCTAGGTATCGAGAGATCATGAGATAAACCAAGTTCATCACATAATTTCTCTATGTCTTGGTTATCAAATTCTCTACCCCAATCACTTCTTATCTTTTTGATTGTCAAATCTTTTCATTTTGAACTTTTCTATAAATTTATCAAGAATAGAGTGAGTTTCATTTTTATGAGTAATAAAATGAACCCAAGTATATTGTGAGAAGTCATCAACTATAACGAGAACATAAGGTGATGTCCGCCCAGGGGTGATAAAAATAATGGTTAAGGACAACTCCTTAGGACGGCTTAGGTTTTACCTATCGCAAGCGCACGAATCGTATTGTAGCACAGAAACGGCTTGAGAAAGGGAATATCGATCCCACAAAGACTTGGATTATTCACTTCAGTAATCTAACAATTGTTACGTCTTTATAATCTATTAAACCCCTATCTTACTATTGTTATGTCTTTATAATCTATTATTTGGTATTTTTATATCGTTTATGTGTTTAAGTGTGTTTCAGGAGCTTAATGAAGATTACGAGCTAACTTTGGTGAATTAACTAGAGAAGTGCTTGTGTCTATCCAAAAGAGAGAGCAAAAGAGGTGTTTTCAAGAGAAATGTATCTCCCAAAGGGCAAAAATATCATTTTTTGGAGCCGCAACTTCAAGAATCATACCGAGGGAGTCGAGGGGGTTCAAACGGAGCAATTATCAAGAAAAGTGGTTTTCGGGGGTTTTGCTACGCTTGACCTACGCTTTCAGTTGCAAAAAGTGGGCAGAAAAGGAGTTTCTACGCTTGTCCCTACACTTGAAGCGTAGGTGCGGAATACTACAATGTTTTCAGAATAAAATTTCAGTCAACTTCGGGAGCTCATATTTTGGTCAAAAAAGGTCTAAATGGGGTGATTCTTGATCCAATTATCAAGATCTTGAAGTCATATTTCCAACTATATATTACACACCTCCATCCAATGTGTGTAGCCCCAGATATGATCAAAAGAGTGAGAGGTATCCTGCAGAAAAAAGCTGGAAATTTCAGATTCGGGCTGAAATCCTATTTTGACCCGAATTGATCTATTTTGACCCAGATGACTTTAAGTTCGACCCCAACACCTCTATACATATAATATACACATATTATACATCAGATATTAGGATTTTTCTTGGTTGGATGTGAAATTACCAAAAAGGGTAATCCTATTCTACAAGTTATGGTTTCTTTCAGCTTTACCTATAAATACCAAGCTTTGCTACAAAATTTTGGGACTCCTCTTCAACCAATTTTGGTACTTCTTTACACATAAGTTTTCAGAATATTTTCTGGAGATTCATCTATCATTCCAAGGAGGAGCCATTCAAGACCTAGAGATTCAGAGAAGACGACCATGGAGGGCGATTCTACATCAACGATGCAATCTCCTTCTACCATGAGCAACTAATTTGGTATCTAGGGTTTTCTAGCAAAACCCTAGTCAAGTAATGTAGTTATTTCATTATTTTCAATTGTAAAAAAGGGAAATTATTGACCATACTATGATGATTGTAGTAGTTAAGAGACCGTACTGATTTACAATATAAAATTCTATGTTTGTTCTAAATTCTTGTCTTAAATGGAATGAATATATTATTTTGCACAACTATGATTATTCAATATAAGCAGGAACTCGGATGCTTAGTTATGGTTTTCTACACAATGGTGGTAATGAAACTTGAAACCCTAGGTTGACACAAGTCATGCCTTGGAGACTTAATATAGACATGTTTTAGTTTATTTTCATGCAATAGGAATAGATTAGAGTAATATAATTGGCATGTACTAGTTAGTTAGAGTCGTTAAGGTGTTATTTTTAACCACATATTTTTATACACCTGACGTCGCATCATTATCCTTTTTCATAATTTCACACTAAATTGAGTCAAACCCTTCAATATAATGTACAATATGTCATATACTCGTGCTTAGAAGTGGTAGGGTCGAACACAAAGTCATCCGAGTTAAAACGGATCAATTCAGGTCAAAATAGGATTTTGAGCCCGATTCTGAAATTTCTAGCTTTTTTCTACAAACACGTCTCACTCTTTTGATCATAACTAGATCTACACATATTGGACCTATTTTGACCGATATATGACCCTACGAAATTGACTAAAATTTTGACATTGTAGCTACTCGCCACGCGTAGGGAGCTACATGCCGAGCGTAAGTTAAGCGTAGAAATGACACTTTGTAGCCACTTTTAGCTACTGGGCATTTAGGTTGAGCGTAGCAAAATCCTTGGAAAGTATTTTTCTTGATAATTGCTCCGTTTGAACCCCCTCGACTCCCTTGATATGATTCTTAAAGTTGCGGCTCTGAAAAATGACATTTTCGCTCTTCAGGAGACACTTCTCTTGAAAACACATCTTTAACTCTCCTCTTTGAATAGACACAACACTTCTCTAGTTAATTCTCCAAAGTTAGCTCATTTTCTTTATTAAGCTCTTGAAAGATGCTTAAACACACAAACCGCATAAAAATACCAAATAATGGAATGTAAAGACGTAACAATAACAAGATAGGAGCCTAAAATGGACAACATTCGGCACCTATCATAAGGCTTACCCCTATGCTTGAAATCCTTTCCGGACCAAAAAGGTCCATATAAAGAAGTTCAAGAGGTCTAGTAGTGGTGATATCTTTCTTTCTTTTAAAAGAAGATTTGACTTGGTTGCCCGCTTAACAAGCACTACATACTTTATCCTTAGAATACTTAGTCTTTGGGAGACCTCTGACTAAGTCATTTCTAGACAAGCGGTGAAGGACGTCCGTACTAGCATGTCCTAACCGTCTATGCCATAACCAACTATTTTCGCTAGACGTGACAAAACATTTAACATCTTGTTCATGCAATTCACATAGCAACATAATATAAAGATTTCCATTTCGTTTTGCATTGAACAATTGTGTTCCATCCTTCTCAACTATGCATGCATTTGACCTAAAAATAACGTCATAGCCTTTATCACATAATTGACTAATGCTAAAAGGATTATACTTTAACCCATCAACAAGAAAAACATTATCAATAAAGAGAGAAGGAGTTATACCAATAGCATCGATTCCAACAATCTTTCCTTTTGAGTTGTCTCTAAAGGTGACGTTTCCCCTTTCATAATCTTGGAGAGAAAAGAAGTTTGATTTGTCCCCTGTCATATGCCTTAAGCAACCCCTATTAAGGAACCATTAATCTTTAGCGGTTGACTTCAAGGATACTTACAAAGAAGGTTTAAGTGCCAACTTTTGGTACCCAAATCATTTTGGGTCCACTAAGGTTAGTGAGACATGCAATGGTTTTTTTTTTAACCCAAATCATTTTAGTTACAAGATTTTTGTTTCTATGATTGCATACATTAGCCTTGTGTCCTTTTTTCTTCCAAAAATAACACGTGACATCCTTATGAATGTTCGAAGAAGATGGACTAAATTGTTTAGTGAAAATGTGTCTTAATGACTTTCTCTTTTTCAAGATAAGAGAATCTTTGTCAAAAGCGTCATATCCTAAGCCACTTTTGTCAAAACCTCTTCTTTGCCTTCCTAGAATGATACTTAGGTTTTCTTTACCCTTTGTGAACTTAGCTAGAACATTTATTTAATCATCTACGATTCTTTTTAAAAGTTCATTTTCTTTTTCTAACTTTTCATTAGTATCATCATGCAAGCTAGGTGAGGTGGATGTGGAACAAGATGAATTACATGAAGATTTGGTTTTCTTGAGAGATACATTCTTAATAGCTACTTTTTCAAACTCGTCATGCATATCCTCAAAAGCTTCTTGCAATTCATTATAAGACAATTTAGAACTATCTATGGGACAAGAATTTGTTTGTATCTTATCATCCTTTGCCATAAGACAAAACTTAGTCATTTTCTCAGATTCCTCATCCGAGGCGCTTGAGTCATAATCATCCCACGTGGCATTCATGGTCACCTTATTTTTCTTTTTTTCATTTTCTTTCTTTAGCTTGAGGCAATCCAACTTATAATGCCCCGATTTCCCACAATTAAAGCAAGTTGGAAGTTCTTTCTTGCTTGAATCACCCCTTAGTTCATTTCTCTTGATGAACCTTCCGCCATTCACTTTCTTTCGTTGAAAAAATCTCTTGAACTTTTGAGTGATCAATGTAATGTCCTCATCTTGCTTCTCATCCTCTGGCTCAATGATGACATCTTTGATCGATGTTTGCAAGGCCAATCCCTTTTTTGGTTTTGATTCCTCCTCTCGGAACTTCAAGATAATTTCCCACGTGAAAAGGGATCCGAAAATCTCATCAAGGTCCATGGTGTTGAGATTGTGAGCCTTCTTTAATGTCGTGACCTTAGCATCCCACTTAGCCGGAAGACTTCTAAGGACTTTCCGAGACACATCGGATTTTGAGATATCCCTACCAAGGTGCTTAAACTCATTCAAGATATTAATGAAGCGAGATATCATAGAATTGATATTTTCATCACTCTTTATTGCAAACAATTCTAACATACTTGAGAAGTACCTTCATAGGTAACTTCTAACTTATCCCACATCTCTTTGGCTGTTAAGTATGTGGACACACGATTAAATTCATTTGGGCTTAAGGCACAATTCATGCTGACCTTTGTCTTGGGATTCAAGGAGATGAGTTTCCTATCCTCATTATCCCATTCGCTAGTTAATTTAACAATAAGTTGTCCATCCACAACTTTGAAGGGGATGAACGGGACATCAATGATGACATGCCAAATTTAGTAGTCAATGGCTTGGATATAATCTATCATTCTAGTATTCCAATAGCAATATTTTGATCCATTAAACCAAGGGGTTCTATTGTTCAATTGACCCTTGACATGAGTGACTATATTAGAAGTCATGACCGTTCTCTAAGACGGTTAAGTATTTAATCACTAGATATTAGACTCTGATATCAATTGTTAGTCACTAATTGACCCTAAAGGGGGTGAATAGGGTTATAAAAATTCTTTAACTCTTTTTGCAGTAAATTTGATTTACTCTATATGAGTTAACAATGAGCATTCACTAAACACTTAGATGGTTGATTAGTGAAAGATGATTAAACAATACAATCAATAAGCAAGCAATAATATAATCAACAAAATAAATAGAGCATGCAAAAGATAAAATGAAAGAAAGAAAGAAAGATGACACCGAGATTTTTACGAGGTCCGGTAACTCCTACTTCTCGGCTCAATAATCCCCCCTTGAGACTTTCCCAATCCTCACACTATGGTTTTTCCTTGCATGTGGAATAGCAAACATTTACACATGAGCTAACAAGCCCATCACACAAACAAAAGGACAAACCCCTCTTGAAGATCAATGAGCTTCACTCACTCAAAGATCACAATCCTTTTATAAAGAAAGGAAACACTCAAAACCCTTAGGTTTTATGAAAGATACACAAAGTATAAGCTAAAGTATTTTTAGTGATATGTTTAGTTCTCTCAAGATCTTTGAATCTCTTGACAATAAATGAGAGTTGTACTCAAGAAAATGATCAAAATATCTTTCTATCTAGCTTCTCACAATAATTAGAATTGAATGAGATGAGGCTAGCTTTTAATGCTCAAGCTTTTTCTTACACAAGATAATGGATGATTGAGAGTAAAGAGCTTTCAATATAAGAGTAATGAAGGTAGGTGTTCTTCTCAAACTCTATACCATCATATATATAGTTAAGTCAAAAGCCAAGAGAGTGAGACTCACTTCAAGAGAGTGAGCTGAGAGTGGTGGTGGTTGTGGGTATTTAATGCTCTGAACTAGCCATTTTTAAAACCATCAGTCGGATGAACCTAGTCATCAGTCGATTGAATGCTACCTATCAGTCGACTGCCACTCGGCTGACGTCAACACATGTCATGCCCCTAAAATTCCCAAAACTCTAACCCGGAGAATCAGCGAATTTCCAAGGGGTGACGTCAGTCAAACAATCACTAGAGTCAACAATAACAAGGAAATACATGGAATAACAAAAAAAATATTATATTTTATGCCTAACTGAATGATAGAAACTCAACAGAATGTTTTGATACCAAACTGTCACGCCCCTAAAATCCTAAGACTCCCGAATCAGGACATCCAAGGACTCTGGGGTGTGATCCATAAAATGAACGACCAACTAAGGATATCAATAACCATTAAAACATATAGAATATTGATAAAAATAGTATATTTCATACTTAATTGAATGATAGAAATACAATAGCGAAATCCAACAAAAATCCGGCAGAGTTCCATCTGTAAATGGAACATCCCAGAAACAAAACACAACAGATAACCTACCAATAACAAGTGCTATAATATCAATGGCTCACAGCCCAACATTCGTCAATCCTACTAGGGCCGAGGTAGTGGAAAGAAAACACCGTTACCCCTACACAACCCTCTATAATCAACAGAGCCACAAATGCTCGAATAAGAATATAGAAAGATACATGACAGTGCTAAAGAGATACAATGACATCCTGAAATAATAAATATAGAAAAATAAAGATACACCAATAGGGATATGCCAATAGACTGGCTCCCAAGAGAAATACATGGCAATCCCATAAAATAGGGGTAAAGAAACTAAAGGATGAAAGAGACTGTAGCTAACTATCATCCCCAATCCAATCACGCTACAACCGTAACTGCATCACCCTGCGCAACCCCAAAACCTATAACGAGAAAAATAAAAGAAAGGTGTCGCTGCACCACATGTTGTCCGTAGCCGAAACATTTCCTACAAATTGGTGTAAACCACCAGGGCAAACCACGTCGGGGTGAGTTCATTGAGCCCTGTAGGAGAAAGGAAATCATAACCGTTACATCCTCTGATTGTTCAAGTAGTACTAACCAATACGTGTACATGCATCTACCCTAGGTCAGTCCAATGTCCCATATGGCACTCACGATAATGCAATAACCCAAATAACCCCACATAACTCAAGGAAGCACAATATGTTACAAAGCATAGAATATAATGCTAACGACAAAATCTCTATCACGTGGCAAACGCATACCTATATATACGTATACGTATATATATATAACAAATAAATACAAGACATGTAGTACGGCTACACAAGAGAACACTACTCTTCATACCTATCAATTCAAGACCGGTAGTCTACACTACTCATATAAAAGTAGACTATGTACACGACACCCAAGTCCAAACTAACAATCACCAAATGCTCACAACGCTAACCAGAAGATCCACACAAAGGGAATCACACTCACCTCTAATATCCAAAGGAAACAAAATCCACAACTAGTACCAAAGAATGCTCATAGCTTATTTCCTGAAAACACAGAAGGAAAGCACTCACGTCCTTACATACTAACACAATAGTCATCAATATATATATATATATGCACAATATATATATAAGAACCATCATCCCATCCCTAGAGGAGATCTACCTCTCAATGACTGAATCACCCCAATCATATCACCATATGAATCTCATAATACTATCTCCAATACGATCAACAAGTCACCAACGCTCTCACTATGGATAAGGAAAGCTAACTGGTCAAATCTCGGAGAATACCTAAACATTATTCTCATGACAACCACATGAGGGTGAAGAAGCCAAAGCAATGGAAAAGAGGTCCCAATGCTAACCAACGGATAACCGAGACAACAATGTCAGGGTTAAGAACACCACAAGTGTTTAGGGACAACACCCATACAAAAGAAACCAAAAGATCGAAAGCAAAGGTGAAACAAGAAAACACATTTCAAAACACTACAGCTCGAGATCTTGAGAAAGAAGCCTCAGAATCTCTAGAGTTATAAAAATAAGTTTTTATTTTTAAGAACCCACACAATGAAAATGACCGTCTTACCCCCGGTCTCCGTCAGTCACCATCACCGAATTTTAAAAGTTAAAAATCTTTCTAAAGATCCTAAGATCACTTTTTAAAGTACGAAGACTTGTCGTGGTTACGGGGGTAGGCGAAAACGGGTTTTTCCTTTTTAAATACGAATGAGTTTGTTTTCAAAACTTGAAAAATGTCATTTTCGAAAGACATCGCAATAAGAGTGAATACAACTCCTAGGATGAACACTATCACTAAGGATACCAAGGGTCCTAAATGGCCATTGCCAAGAAAACAACTAAATTCAATTGTCACACAGTCTAACTCAACCAAAATCTCAAAATACGGTTGATAAATGATTCCTCAAAAGGGGAACGCAATCAACTAGGTTTACAATCTCATCACCCACCTTCTCTAAGGCCTCAACTCACCGTTAATACTACACAATCAACTAAGTTTACAATCTCATCACCCGCTTTTTCTAAGGCCTCAAATCACAATTGATACTAAAATCAATCATTGACCTCAACTCTCTAAAGAGGTCACACAACCAACCACGATCACAAAACCATCAACCGCCTCATTCGAAGGCCTCAACTCAAAATCGACTCTATAGTCCATCACTAACCTTAACTATCCAAAGAGGTCACTATATTAATATACTTAACCCTCCAAGGGCATAAAAGTACATAATCACAAGTATAAGGATTTATATTTCATTATACTTTAATAATTACTACATGTAATCATATGTTCACGTTATCCATTTTCAGTTAAGCATTTTTATAAAAATATGAATTTATTTCGCAAGATTCATAATCAACATGCTCCAAAAATCCAAAGGTAATAATATCATATAATAAACCTGCTCCAACATCACATGCAATAATATCATGATCAAAGTGTCAAATAGAATCACATAAATGCAACATGAATGCAATGTGACTCAACACCACACATGGTACACACACGACCATACACCCTACTCTAAGGGTCAATGGGATCATTCTCTAACACTTCACCTTTTTCTTATGAATGAAGGTAGATTTATTGTACCGATTCTTCCCAAGTGATTTTTCTCTCTTTTCACTTTTAACAAGGAAGATCGTCAAACACGACGCGGTTGTGAAATAGGATTTGGAACAAGTCCTCCCCCTACCGTCTCTATTTCTCAGAAGATTAGTTCTGTGGAGAGAGAAGCCCCCCCGGCCAGTTGTTACGAAAATCTGAAACAAGTCTACTCACGCATAATTACACAAACGGACGTAGACCAACACCAATTGAATTCCCAATACAAAAGGTGAACACCATATGCATTATGTCTCAAAAGACCCATGCACCAACACAAATATGTATCACATCATATCTATGAAAATATTCGACTATCCGACACTACTCAAACCCACACATGATTACACGACCCTCATAAATCAACACACATGTACTCCACGCGACAGTGTACATAATATGCATACAGGGCCTCAATAAAAATCATGTCTCAACATAAATATGTAATACATCATATTTATGAAAATATTCTCCAACATACTTTTAAATCACTAAAGCAATAATTCATGAGAATATCAATTTTATTTCTTTTGACATGCTTTTAATTTAATTAAAGCAATAATCCACATTTACATATATTTTATCCCCTTTAACATGCTTTTAATTTCATTAAAACAATTATCAACAAAAATAGGGGAACTATAGTAACGTTCTAAGTTCACAAATTTTCACGTTACATAAATCACCAACTGCACCTATCCGTATCACTAAACTACGTCAAGCGCTACTAATTCCAATCACCTAGATGGAACTAGTATAATCCCCTATCCATGGTCACAACAAAACTCCTATATATAGATATATATATATATATATATATACCTACAAGCATGTTAATTAATCCTAAACAGGATTTCTAATTCATTTTATACAATTAGCATGCTCAATCAAATATCACATAATAGCCTAAAGTTATCTGTACCGATAATGTATTTCCCCCTACTGTCTCTATTTCTCAACGCGTGTTTACGAACTAACCGTCGTGCCCACGACCGAGCCAGATATACCGACACGTCGCCCAAGATGCACACTCAAATCTGTCCCAACATGTTCACGCCCTAAGTGGGGCCTACCGTGAACAGTACCAGCGCCCGAAAGTGGGTCCCGCCGACCAAAATTGCCCGAATACTATTTCAAATATACCAAAATGTCCGCATCGACGATCTAGTCAATATATATAAAGCGCTTTAGCAATAGGTTAATAAATTTGAATAAATATAAAATAACCAAAACGAAAATTTGAACCTATAAATCGAATTTCGGACAAACCGCTCAACGAAAAAATCTAAAATTTTACACGTCGTACCTGACATCGAGATGAAGCTACCCTCCAAAAATCAGCATCATCCGACATCGGGGAGATGCCAAAAAATCAGGCCGAAGTTTAAGCCAGAAACACTCCTGCTTCATCGCGTGCCGCTACAGCACAACCTACCACCAGGCGACATCGCCGCTGCACCTGGGCCAGCGACCACTAGCCGCCCCTCGCCGTCGCGCCATACCGGCGAACATCACAGGTCGCGCCTCTGCGCGCGACTGCTCGCTCAGCCCGACCTCTCTCTCTTTCTCTCTCTCTTAAACGACTACAAGATGAAGGTGATGATGATGGTCATCGTCGACCAAAGATGGAGGAGGAAGGAAAATAGCTAGGTCGTGAGGAAGAAGAAGATGGTTGAGTGGTATGTCTTCGTCCAATACACAGATATATCTATATATATCTGTATATCATATATATTTCACAAATATATAATTCCCCTTCAATAACATATATGTCCAATAAATCCCAAAAATATACCGGGAGCCTCCAAACGTAGTCACGCGATCCCAAAAATTCACAGGAGGCCCATTAAATAATATAAGCCCAAATAAATACTCCGGGGTATAAAACCCAATAACCGAAACGCAGGTTATATCCCGAACCCGTCGAATAACTACCAACACTATGGCACGTAAAGAATCTAAAATAACCATGTCGGAGCCTTAAATGTCGAGCAAACAAAACGTGTCACCACCCAGTCTAAGTACTAACGTTAATGTCAAAATGAAACACGTAATCGATAATAAGAACTCGCGTAAACATCGTCCCGCCAACTCCGAAACATAAAACACGAAAAATTTATACGAGAAATACCAAGAATAACCAGAACGTCATGAACAAGTGACATCACAACCGAAAATAAATCGGAAATAATTTTAGGAAAAAAGGAAAATAACACGGGGTGTTACAACACATCAGCAAGCTGGCTTACTCTTTCAGTCAGCTGAAACCACTCCATCAGTCGACTAACCAATACCATCAGTCGGCTGACAAATAGTTCTCTAAAAAAAGCAAAAAGCTCTGGAGCATCAGTCGGCTGACCAAGGCACGTCAGTCGACTGACTATGTCATCAGTTGACTAACTAAGGCATTCAGTCGGCTGACAAATAAGCTTCAGACAGGGCAAAAATCCTCTGGTCCATCAGTTGGGTGATGAAGGAATGTTAGTCGACTGATGAGGTACATCAATTGGCTTACAGGTTAAAAACCAATAAATAATCCAAGCGTATTTCAGTTTCATTTTAACCTTTGAGCTTATAGGTTGTGAATTCAAAACATAAAACATTTTGTACAATTCACTCACCAACATATCTACCCCGAGTCTTGAATCTTTATCTTCAAGCTCCTTTGCTATGAATTGTCCTTCATCTTGTGTTAGTGTTCATTTTCGAGTTCGTTTCCTATTAATCTAAAACACCTAAGCTCGATTTGATATTAGTTCTAAACACGTTCTAATGGTTTGTTATCGTCAAAACGGATATTATTATTTAAGGAAAAATTCTTGGGCCAACAGAAATAATAATAATTCTTATAACAATAAAATTATAATCAAAGTGTACCATTAATGGTAGCTCTATACACTAATCACTATTAACAAAAATCATAATTAAAGTGTGCAACTATTTCTCTATATGAAAAGAGAAACACAAACAAAATTTATTAAAGTTTTATTAAAATTTTATTATTATTCTTATGCATTCACCATCATGTTAAATTGAAGAAAAAATAAATAAATGAAGGCTTTCTATTATGTCGATTTAAATTCTCATTTTGCGAAAAAAAGTTGTTTTAAACTTCTTACTAAAACTTCAAATTTGTTTTTCGACAAGATTAGGGTCAATTAATTTAATTTATATATATATATTTCCTCAAAATATATATATTTATTTTTTTCGAAATATAGATTTTTTTTCCCGAAAAAACATATATATTATTTTTCAAAATATATATATTTCAAACTTAAGGGGTCTGAATGTAGTTTTTCAAACTTGAAGATATTTGATTGAAGATAAAGCAAACTTTATGGAGTGTAAATGAAATTAATCATAACTATTTTGACTGAAATGTAAGGGTGAGGGGGGTAATTGATATGAATTGGAAAATGGAGGGGGTTTTTTGAACCTGGGAGAGTTATTTGATTAAATTTGTAAACTTTAGGGGATTTTATGATAATAACCCTAATATAAAATGATAAAACAAAATTTTAGGCATGTGCAATTTGAGGTAGTCATCTATTATCTTAGTTTGGGCCTAAATATACAAATAAATTTTTAATTTCGGTTAAATTTAAATTTAAATTATTTTCCTATCTCAAAGTTAGCTGTAATCTCAGAAACTCTCTTTCTAATCTATACCAATGTATATACATGAATTATAGTCCAATTTCAATTGAACTGGGGTCCAAAGAAAATACTACAAGTTAGAACAAATAGGTTATAGTCCCATTTTTATTAGGATGGTGTGTCAAAAGAAATACTACAACTTAAAAGAAATAGGTATAAATTAGGTTCTGAAAATTAATCATATCACAACTAGGTTTACGTGTGAAAAATTATCCCTATAAAATTGGGATTAGTATTATTGATTGTTTTAAATAATTTTATATTTGTAATAGGACTCTTCAAGAATTCAAGTACAATTGGAGATTAAATACAATTCGTGTTTAATTATAGTTATGAGTAGATAGATAATATCAAATAGACTTTTATTTAGGATAAAATTATATTACTTTCATAAATTACTATTTGGATAAGAGTTAGATAAAGAGTAAAATTAAAAATAAGTAAATAGTTTAATTATAATTAGAGTTGAATTTTATTAAAGCATTCGTATAACCAAGTCTTCAAGTACAGAATATACCTACATTACTATTTAGATAAGAGTTAGATAGGGAGTAGAATTAATAATAAGTATATAGTTTAAGTATAATTAGAGTTGAATTTTATTAAAACATAATATAATTTAAATATAATTACAGTTTACTATTTAGATAGAGGGCAAAGTTATAAATTAGTAAATAATTTAAATATAATTAGAATTGAATATTATTAAAAACACTCCTATCTCCAAATCTTCAACATACAGTATCTACAAAGGAATAATAATATCAAATAGGAATTTTAATTAGATAAAATTATATCATTTTCATAAATTATTATTTAAATAAGAGTTAGGTAGAGAGTCTTCAATATACCGAATCTAAAATAAAGGGATAATAATATAAAATAGGAATTTTAATTAGATAAAATTATATTATTTTCATAAATTATTATTTAAATAAGAGTTAGGTAAAGAGTCTTCAATATACTGTATCTAAAAATAAAGGGATAATAATATCAAATAGGAATTTTATTTAGGATAAATCTTATTATTTCCATAAATTATTTTTAGAATTTATAAATTAAAAGATCATACATAATATTTGAAGTATAAATACTAAAAATTCTTCACACTTTTAATAGTAGTATAGATATATGGGTCTATGGACACATATATATGCATATGTATATATGTGTGTATATAGTCTTATGAATATATATATATGTGTGTGTGTGTAGACGTATAAGTATTTATATGTGTGTGTATATATAAGCTTATATATATATGTATATATTTTTTTATATATATAGGAGTATTTTGTGGGTTGAAGATGTGGAATTGTAAATCACAATTTCTCATGTGAAATTCAAGTTTTGGAATTGGGAGGTTTAGAATTAGAATGCAGTTCCAATTCCAATTTTTTTTTTGTATCCAAACACTGAATTTGGAATTGGAGCTTTCAATTTTAATTCCAAAACTCCAATTCCACGCCGCTAAACGAACCATAAGTGTAATAGGTCGGATGTTTCACAATTCGATTCAAAAGTTTAAGCTGATAGGTGAGACTAACGTCATTTTTCTATCCGGATCCAACATGGAACAAGACCCTCTAACATTCTCGCGTAAAGCCCTTATTGTGATCAGACCACCCTGCCTACCCAACCTTGGACTTAGACTCCTCTCGGGAGGTGACACTCAAGCAGGTGCTCGGTATGACACAGGTTCAAGGATTGAGTCTGACTTTGATACCTAAAAATATCAAAGAAGCTCTTCAAGATAGTGAGTGGATAAATGTTATGCAAGAAGAACTTCAGCAGTTTGTTAAGAATGATGTGTGGTATCTTGTGCCTAGACAGAAAGAGATAAACGTGATTGGTACCAAGTGGATTTTCAAGAATAAAAAGGATGAAAAATGGTACAGTTGTTAGGAATATGGCTAGGTTTGTTGCTCAAGGATATACTCAGATTAGATCTGGCAATTTCGGGTTACGGGTCGTGTTCGTGTCGGGTCGATATCGTGTCGGGTCGAAATCCTGTCGTTACTATACGTGTCGTGTTCGTGTCGTGTCGTATCTGTGTCGTGTTCGTGTCGACCCATGTAAATTATGTAATTCATTTAGCCTATTTATTATAATATTTTAAATTAAATTTGACATAATCCAACACAAAATAAATTATTTAACCTATTATCAACAAAATTAAATTGATTTTGACACGATCCAGTACTATTTTATTGATATATTTCAATTCATGACCAATTAGAGAAGAGAAAAATATAAAAATAAAGATAAATATAAACAGTAATCGTGTCAAACGTGTCGTGTTCGGGTTATCCGTGTCGTGTTCGGGTTGACCCTTATATTCTCGTGTCGACCCATTTTAGGCCTTAAACCGTGTCGTGTCGTGTTCGTGTTCGTGTCGTGTCCAATTTTGCCAGTCCTAACTCAGATGGAGGGTATTGATTTTGATGAGACTTTCGCTCATGTTGCTAGGCTTGAATTTATTCGGATTTTGTTTGTTATTTCTTGTCATCTTGGATTCAAGTTGTATCAAATGGATGTGAAGTGTGCATTTTTGAATGGTGTTCTTCATGAGGAAGTATATGTGGAGTGGCCCAAAGGGTTTGAAGATCTTCATTGTCCGGGTCATGTTTACAGGCTGAAAAAGGCATTGTATGGGCCAAAGCAAGCTTCTAAAGCTTGGCATGAAAGGTTGAATGATTACCTGTTAGGAACAAGTTTTACTCGAGGGGGAGTGGACAAAACACTATTTATTCAAAAAATTGAGAGTGATACAGTTGTTGCTCAAATCTATGTTGATGATATTGTGTTTGGTTCTACTTCTGATCAGCTTGCTCACTATTTTGGAGATCAAATGAAACATGAATTTGAGATGAGCATGATTGGTAAATTGAACTTCTTTCTACGGCTTCAGGTTAAATAATTGAGTGATGGGATTTTTGTTTCCCAAACTCGTTATGCATTAGAGTTGGTGAAGAAGTTTGGTTTAGAAAAGGCTAAGGATGCTCACACTCCTATGAGTACAAGTGTCAAACTTAGCTTGGATACTAAAGGAAAAAATGTCAATTCTACACTTTATAGGAGTATGATTGGGAGTTTGTTGTATTTGACTGACAGTCGACCTAACATAGCTTTTAGTGTTGGTTTGTGTGCACGTAGGCAAGTCCTAAGGAGTCTCATATTACTGCTGTGAAAAGGATAATCAAGTATGTTAAAGGGACAATGAATTATGGACCGGGGTATCCATCAGGTACTAATACTGATATCGTATCTTTTTCTGATATTAATTGGGCCGGTAATGTTGATGATAGAAAAAGTACCAGTGAAGGGTGTTTTTATGTTGGAAATTGCTTAGTTGTTTGGCATAGCAAGAAGCAAAATTGTGTTTCCCTTTCCACTATTGAGGCTGAGTATATAGCAGTTGGTAGTTGTTGTACTCAGGTTTTGTGGATACGTCAAATGTTGTAGGATTATGGTTTTTCTCAAGGCACGATGACTGTATTTTGTGATAACACGAGTGCGATAAATATTTCTAAAAATCATGTTCAACATTCTAGGACAAAGCATATAGATATTTGACATCATTTCATTCATGATCTTGTTGAAGATGGTATAATGTCTCTAGAGTTCATATCCACAGATTCTCAGTTGGCAGATATCTTTACAAAACCATTAGACTTTCAAAAGCATGTTAGTCTTAGGAAATCTATTAGTATGTTTTCTTTAAAATATATATTTTATTATCTATCATTCTATGAACACATTGCATTATTTTCCTAGAATTGATAGGTAATCATGCATTTGTATTATTTTTATTCATGCATGCATTTTATTTTGAAATAAATGACAATAAAAATTTTGAGACTGTTGAGCTTGACTAGAGTACATAAGTTGTCATATTTTACTCTATTTTCACATTTACTTATCTCATTATGCATATGTGAAGTAAAGGTATCAGTCTGACCTAAGATTTTTGGATGATCACTTGTCATGATTATTTGATGTTACAAAACTTTAATCGTAAGTGCTAGTTGCTTCGGTGATGATTATAATGTCTGTTGAATCTGTTATTTTTTTTAACTTGAAGTGGTATGAAGGTTCATGAGTTATGCTAGATTGATCTATGCATGAAATCTATATTTTTTTGCATGTCTATGAATGTTGTGGTGATGTTGAAAAAAAATTAAATGATAAAAAAAATAGATGCAAAAAGCAGTTTTTCAATCCAAAAAGAGAGATAACTGATGAGCATAAATCCCATGGAAGAAGCTCGGGCCCAGTTGGTCGGGACTAAAAATCCTCACTGGAAAGTCCGGAGCTTAGAAAAACAAAAAGGGATATGGTGAAAAAGTTGAAAAGATGAAAATGAGGAAATTGTGTGTCAAAGAGAAAAAAAAAAAAATTTGCTTTCTAGTTTTGATCTTGGATTGAATTATCATCACGGTTGGTGGGGAGATTATCAGCTTTAGTATGTATTGTTTTCATCTTACCTTAGTGTTTTCACATGAGCATCTTCATATATATATTTATTTGCAAAACTTGACTTGTGCATTCTTGAGTTTACAATGTATGTGTGCTGATTTTCTTCTATACCATGTGTATAATGGTCGAGTTCAATCTGAGAATATGATGTGTTAATGATTGACTTTGTGTCTCTACTACCGTGCTTACAGATTTCTAAAAACAAAAATATTTTATTTTATTTTTTATTCATGACATTTTGCATTCATATATTAGTAGTAGGGTCATGCATAGTAGAGATGTTTGTTATCCTAAGAATTTGGATGTGATCTGATAAAAGTTCTATATCTTGGTGTTTTTCATTGAGTACTTTCTTGCATCTCTCTACATTGTTGTTATGGCATATACTCTCTTTGCTTGACATTTTAGTGACAAAAAGGGGGAAAAGTATTAAGTGAGAGGCAAAGATTGTTTGATTGATTAAGCGGGAGAAGTCTTTAGCAAGGGGGAGTTTATTCTCAGGGGGAGAATGATGATCATTATGTGTGCATTGTTGTTATGATTTTATGATGATCATTATGTGTGCTTATATCTGTTTTTCACACTTGCGTTTAATGGTTTGTTCAGTGTTGTGGTTATAGGATTGATCGTCATCGAAGCAAGGTGACAGTTTATATCTATGTTTGTTGGTGTGTGTTCATAGGTATAGATGTTATGTGGTTATTTGTGATGCTATATTGTAAAACATGGTTTTGTCTCAGAAATTTCAAGGGGGAGATTGTAAGAACACTTTTGTGTATTGTTTATTTATGGCATGTTCTAGACAATAACTATGTTGAGTGTTAGATAGGTTGGTTTATTTTCAATAACATCGATAAACTTTGTAAAAGGAAGAATACAAGTGAAGAATGAAAGTGACCATATTGAGGTAAAATGTCTCCTGGAGGGCGAAAACGACATTTTTCGTAGCCGTCACTTCAAGCAAAAAGTATCGTGGGTTCTTTACGCTTAGAGGTACGCTTAGACCTACGCTTAAAGCGTAACTGCGGCAAGTTTTTGCCTGATTTTTCCTGCGATGTCGAAATTGTTCGGGGGTTGGTTTTATAATATGATCACGACTTATATACATCAAAGTGCGTTCTATATACATTATATTCACCAGAATATAAGGTTTGGATGTGAAATTACGAGAAAAGATAAACTTAGGGATTGGATTATCTTTTGTCTATAAATACTCAAGTCTGCAACAAGAGGAGGCACGTCTTGAAGAATTTTCTGCAAGTTTTCTACAGCTCATCTTCTTCTACAGAGATATACATATGGTGAAAGAATATTATTGAGTGATTAGTGATACACAAATTTTCTCTTATTTTTGGACGTCTTCAATCGTGTTTCAACATCAACGATCTTTATGCACGATTGAATGGTTTAGTTGCTGAAAAATTCACACACCATCTATAGTAACGAGGTTGCATTGATTCGTTGAAGAACGGAGCCGTCTGAGTGTGGAGATCGAAGCAAGAGGCTTCGTGGTGATTTTGATCTGTTGAGAAGCAGAGTTGTCTAAGTAAGGAGATCAAAGTGAAAACTTTGTGGAACGCGAGTGAATCTAGACTTTTAGACGTCAAGTGAAGAACATCAAATGACAGCGGTTGTAAGTTTTGTTTTTATAGAGTTTGTACAAATTATCTGATTCATAGTGCATCGATACCCGAGTGTATCCATGATTTTTACTTGGAGTCTTTCCAAAGTTTTCCACGTAAAAAATCTCTATGTCTTCTCATTATTTATTTTCTGCACTTATATTCATATTTGCTTAATTGATATGCTTTGAGAATGGATATGAGAATTAGGGTTTGTGACTAATTAAAATTGAATTTCCGCTATATAATATTAATTGATCATAAAATTGACAAAAAGCCTATTCACCCCCCTCTAAGCTGTTTTCACTATCGTCTAGGTAATTTCAACATAGAACTAGAAAGGAAGCTGCAACAAGCACACTACTCGGAGGCACTACCTAAACAATTGCTGGTAGATGTTGATTGTGGCACTTCTTCACATAGATGAGTAAAATCACCTACTCCATCATATTTGTATTATTTCCTAGCTTATGGTCTTTAAATGATGCATGTAAACATTAACGAAACCATCCAATACCCATTATCATTATTGTTGTGAGTTAATCATACAAAGCAATTTACATGGTTATCATTTGAAAGCATGCATTCCAATGTTTCACCGTTTTCCTATAGCCCTAGATATGCCTCGACACATCTCTTATTTTTATGCATAAAAATAAATAAAATAAATAAAAAAAGCTTTCTGAATATATACATGTGTCTGTATATATAAATATGTCAACCAATTTTATCGAAGTTGTAGAGTTGCACTTGACAACTTTGCACAACATAGCTCCAAATCTAATTTCATCCGAGAGCATATGTTCAGAGCTCCATCTAAGTCAGGTAGACAAAGTTGGTTGGTCTTAATACAAGAAACAATCAAGTTTGTAACTTTTGGTATACTTTAAAGTGTACATGTGAAATAATGCTTATTTGAAATCGAGTTGCTCAAGACTATATATATATATATATATATATAATGTATACCCAAACACTGAATAAGCTTTTCCCATTCTCACCCCATTTTTTCTCTAAAACCATTGCCTTGACAATTGTTTGAAATTTCAAGGTCAGCAAGGTTTTGGCAGCCTATAATATAATGTCAATGATAAGTGATATTGTTTTACTTAGTCTACTAATAAATAATAAATATTATTATTGGTGTAATTAATTGATACTTCAAGTACTTAATGACTACCCAAACATGGTCACTGTTAATCACATATTACTATTTTTGGTTACAATATCACTGAGATTAGTCACAGTATTATTGAGATTAGTCTTGTATATGTACACGTGAAGAACATTCACTACTCTAAGTTACCTCCCAAGCATACTGTTTTAACTCCATATATGTGTAGTAAACTTGAAAAATTAATTGCATTCATGTTCACCCAAGAATCAAAAGGCAAGGAAAGATGTTTATGTAGGTCCTGTTAATTTTGGTAAAGAAAGTGAACATTATTGTTGAAGGCAAATATTTTTCTTGTAACTTGGAGAATGTAAGGATTCTTTTAGTCTCTAATTATTATTATAATTGTGTGTATTTCTGCAATCATTGTTTAAATCTCTTGTATTATCAAGAATGATGGTATTGATTATTTGCAATGGTATTTGCTAATTATTTATGCTTCATATGCCCATATGCCATGAATTTGAGCATCTTGCGAGGCAAGAAGTACAATCTGGTCATCGACAGCCTGCTAGAACAGCCCTTTAATCGGGTCAGATCGTTTAACTAGCAACTCTTATGGTTAGTTTGGCTTCGACCCAAACCTCAGTTTTAAACGTCTTTATCCATGAGAAGAGTACATAAGCAACCTCCAACAACTAAAAGTCTATAATATCTCCAATGTCCGAGTTGAGATCAAAAGCCTACTCACCAGTAAACACAACAAGTCTATATGTATCTCAAAACAAAGCATAGCCAAAGCACATTGATACCTTCAACATAAGACCGCACCACCTGCAACAATTAATTTGCATGTTATTTTCACTGAGCTTAATAGTTTCAATTTTGTGGAAGTGTTCAACTTTGATGAACCATTGGATCTGATTTTGGTGTAATTAAATGATGAGATGTAGCAACTTCAATAGTCATCACCCAGCTATGACAAAATTGAGCAGATATAATGGCCCTAGGCCCAGTATGATTGGTTTGCTACGGATTTCTCAACCAAGTTCTAGATTCTAAAAATATCTCAGAATTGTGAAATGATGTTCAATTACTACTCAGAACAAAACATCAGGCTTCCCAGGTATTATTATTTTTATTGTTTTAATGGTATACATATAAAGATGCACAATCATATACAGGTTAATAGTGCACAAGACTGTTATATCTTGATATTATTGGCCAACTACGAGGAGAGATGCATTCGACTCAATAAAAAAAAAAAGATGAGCTAAGTGAAATTCGGGACTACAACTACTTGCGTTTTTGAAAAGAATATATGAGAAAAATCCGATATCACTCTTTCTTTATAAGAGGGCCAGGATGGATTACATGGGACAAATGATTACTTTTGTGATAATTTAAAAGATGGGACTACTAGCTCCCCTATTACAAGGTCAATATATTAAAGGAACCCAGCCCAACAGATAAATTGATGGTTCCAAAAGAACATTCTTGGAATGCAAAAAAGAAATATATATAAATATATTGATGGTTTCAACCTCAAAATTGATTGAGGAAGTTGCTCAAAGGAACCTGTCCAAGCACATCACTGAAAGGTTATGGCTCAAACACCCAGCAGTTATCGGAAACCTCTACCAAAAACATATTGTAGCCAAGTAAAAAAAAACCTTGTGTTGCAACAGTTTATATCTATGGAGATTATGACTAATGAGGTCCATGCAGACCTCTAACATAATATAAGGATGTCCAAGAAGTTCTATATGAACAAGGATCGAGTAAGTACTCTACTAAGAAAAAGATAATGGGAGCTTTCCACCAACAAGAAAGGTAAATGAAATCTCTACATATATACCTATGAACACACACCAATAAACATAGACATAGACTTTTCTTTTGATCTCATGATGATCTACAAATCCTGCAATCACAACACTTAAACAAACATACCTGTGAAAAGCAAGTGTGGAAAATAAATAGCAGGAATAATCAATATTAAATAATCATAAACAAAATAAATAATATCAACATGACGCATAATGATCATTAATTAATAATAATTAATTATCCCCCTCAAATAATTATTTCTCCCCCTTAATTGCATATCTCTCCCCTTACAAAATACTTCTCCCATTTTTGTCACTGAAATGACAAGGTTTTAAATAATAAAATAAATAGTTAAGAGAGATAAAAAAAGAATAGACAAATTATAAATATTGGAAAAATATTCGGGAAGACTAAAGAATCTAAGCAAAGCTTATATTAAGTCATAGAACTCTAAAGAATATATCCAGATTCTCGGGTAACAAAAATCTCTAAAATGCATGAACTTAATACTAATGTATGAATGCAAAATACTCAATGAAAAAGATATTTTTGTTCTTAGTAACATGTGAGCATGGTAGTAAAGACAATGAGCTAATCATTAACACATCATATTCGCATATTTGACTTACCTATTATACACACGGTAGTGAAGAAAATCAGCACACATACCTTGTAGTTATAAGCAGTCACAAGACAAGCTTTACATAGTTTTTGCATATATGAAAAATATTCAGGTGAACACCTATACGTGCGCAATCGTGCGCACATGCACAAATATTCTAAAGTTTTTATCACTTTTGCACAAACGTGCGAAGTTCGCAACTTACCGAGTACTCGGTAATATTCCCACAGAGTACTCGGTGGAACAAAATTGCGAAAATATAAAAATATAATTTTGTCACGTTTCCGCTTCCTTCCAACCATTGTTCCACTCCTGTAACTTCACCATTGTATCTTCACCACTTTATGTTTGACTTGACACATAAACTCCTTATCATACACCACTTTAAGAACTCAATCTAAAACAGACAACTCTCAACATGATTTTTTATCAGAATAATGTCATTACATAAATAAATGTTCTTACAATATGTATCGTCCGATACGACCAACCATGGTATAGATGTTAATGCTCATTTGAATATCTTCATGATAGTCTTGAGTCTTGACAATGGGAACAACATGAATATTCCTCCAAGAGTATTGAATTTTGTTTTTACCATTTAAAGATTGGCAATAAGAAATTGAATCTTTAAATGCTCCTATTATCTAATGACAACTATATACTACATAATAGGATAAGATATTGACCAAGTGAATTGCGCGACATATATAATACAACCAATACAACAATGTAATAACAAAATATCAGTTCTAATCTTAAAGAGTCCTAAACACAAGGAACACTTAAGAAACCTATTCAAACTAAGATATACAATAATTCAAATGACCCAGGGTCCTAAATATAAGGAAGACTTAACACCTATTCAAACTAAGATATACAAGAATTCAAAATTCAAATTACATGTTTTGTTATGTTCTGTTATTATACACTCTTTATGCCCCTTCAAGATAGGCCGCGACTAGAAAGGCCAATCTTGTCCCGTAAAGCTTAAAAATGAGAACGAGGCAAAGGTTTGGTAAAAAGGTCCGCAAGTTCATCAAGAGAAGAAATATATGCCACGCGCAGAACACCAATCTGAACTTGATCGCGAATAAAATGATAATCAATGGCCACGTGTTTCATTCTAAAATGGAAATTTGGATTAGTGCTTAACTGAGTGGCACCAATATTATCGCAATAGACAATAGGAGAGCTAGATAGATTCATACCAAGTTTAGATAAAAGGGAACATACCCACCATAGCTCAGCAACAGTTACAGCAATGGAGTGATACTCAACCTCAGTTGAAGAACGAGACACGGTGTGTTGTTTCTTTGAGCTCCAAGAAATAAGATTTCGACCAAGATAAACAAGATATGCACTAGTAGAAGAGTAAACATCCTTATTACCAGCCCAGTCTGTATCGAAGAAAACATGAACAGGAAAAGAAGGCACGGTAAAGAAAAAGTCCTTCATCTAATGTGCCACATAAATACCGCAAAATGCGTTTAACAAGAATACAATGCTCATTAGTTGGTTGATGCATAAACTGAGGCATCTTATTAACTGCGTATGAAATATCTAGATGGGTGAGAGATAAATATTGAAGGTTTCCAACTACTGAGAGGGATCAGAGAAAGGAGACCCCGAGGCTAAGGTAATGGAAGATGAATTTATTGGGAGTGGAGTAAGGACAGGTTTAGCATCGGTCATATGAGTCCTATTAAGCAAGTCTTGGATATATCGTTTTTTAGAAAGCATTATGCCATGGCGATGAGGAACCACTTCAACTCCAAGAAAATACGAATGAGAAACAAGATCATCACTGTTACCTGTAAGGATAATGTCATCAACATACACCAATAAATACAAAATATGATGGCCCATTTTAAGAACAAATAGAGAAGTGTCTAAGTGAGAATTTTTGAACTCAGATGCCACAAGAAATTGGTGCAATTCATGATACCACGCCCGTAGAGCTTGTTTGAGACCATATATAGCTTTGTGAAGCTTGCAAACATATGTACGATGATCGGAATCAATGAAACCGGGAGGTTGAGCCATGTAGATATGTTCTGAAAGCTGGCCTTGGAAAAAGGCATTATTGATGTCTAATTGTCGAAGAGACCAACTGTTGCTTACCGCAATACTAAGCACAAGTCTCACAGTAGTGGGCTTAATAACTGGACTGAATGTTTCATAGTAATCCACACCTGGTCTTTGATGAAAACCTTTGGCCATAAGACGTGTTTTATACCTGTCAATAGAGCCATCAGAGTTTCTTTTAATGCAAAAAATCCATTTGCAACCAATAATATTAGTAATACCAACAGGAGGAACTAGCTCTCATGTCCCATTAAAGACAAGAGCATCATACTCTTCAGACATCGCTTTGCGCTAGTTATGATATTTGATGGCTTGAGTGATGGTAGTGGGTTCATAGCTGTGTGGAGAGGATAAGTGAGTGTGAAAGTTTAATTTTTGAATTGGTTTGCGAATATTATTTTTGCCCCTGGTGGTAGTGGGATGTTGGGCAGTAGGTTGTATTTCAGTGGATTGTTGGGTAGTATTGGTTGGGGGTGGAGTCAGGATGGGTTGTTGTGATGGTGGTTCGGAGGTTGGTGAAGGATCATTAGTTGGAGGCAGTCCTTAAGGTTGCACTTCAGATGGAGTGATAGAATTTGGTTGTGATGGAGTAGTAAATGAAACAGTGAGAACAGGTGGGATCCATGTGTCTACGGTGGTGGCAGTGGGGCGAGGCAAATGACTATGAAATGAGGTGTAAGGAAAGACTGACTCGACAAATTGTACATGACAAGAGACAAATATTCTTAATGTAGTTGGTTCAAAACACAAGTAGGCACTTTGAGATAATGAATACCCTAGAAACACACATGGCTTAGATCTTTGATCAAGTTTATGGGATGAATAAGGACGAAGCCAAGGATAACATAAACACCCGAAAACCTTTAGCTTAGAATAATTAGGCATTTTGTGAAAAATTAATTCATAGGGAGAAGAAAGGTTGAGTGTAGTGGTAGGAATTTTATTTATCAAATAGACAGTAGTGGCGAAAGCATGAAACCAAAAAATAGTTGAAAGTGATGCATGAGACAGTAAGGTGAGGCCAGTTTCAACAATGTGACAGTGTCGTCTTTCCGAATATCCATTATGTTTTGGTGTATGAGGTGGGGTGGTTAAATGAGAGATGCCATTTTGAGAAAGGTAATCTTTGAGGCCTAAATATTCTCCCCCGTTATCTGAATAAAGTGTGATAATTTTGTGTTTAAAATAATTATCCACAATGGCTTTGTAATGCTTAAAAGTTTCTTGAACTTCAGATTTTCTTTTTAGTGGATAAAATCATATGTATTTGGTAAAGTGATCAACAAAAATGACATTGTATTTAAAACCATCATGTGACACAATAGGAGAGGTCCATACATCAAAATTAATAATTTCTAAAGGTTGCGTAGAGATAAGAGATGAAGTAGAAAAACAATAACACGAAAATTCTTTTGTCATAGAAGAAGAAAATTCCAAAAGATAACTTGAGAGAATATGTTTCAAAATAGGAAGAGTCGGATGGCCTAAACGATGATGCCAATTTAATGATGTGGTTTTGACATTAGAGAAGGCAAGAATTAGGTTGGACACAAATTTGGTAGCCGGCCATCGTACACTCCATCCTTAGGGCCCGTTTGGTAGGCGGTCCGGTCTGGTCTTATCTGGTCCGGTCTGGTCTGATCTTATCTGGGTAGTGTTCTGAAAGTCTGTTTGGTAAAGTTGTCTGGTCTTATGGTCTTATTCAAGCTGTTTGGTCTTATGTTTGGAAAATAATACAAAAAATAAAAAAATAATATATAAAATTCAAAAAATATATTAAGTATGAAAAATATATAAAATTTGAAAATAATAAAATAAATTCAAAAATAATATATTTTTCAAATTTTATAAATTATTTCAAATTTTTATATTATTTTTTGAATTTTATATATTATTTTTTATTTTTTATATTATTTTCAAATTTTTTATATTTTCTCAAATATATATATATATATATCTAATTTTGTATATTATTTTTGAATTTTATATTTTTTTCAAATTTTATACATTATTTCCCATTTTTTATATTATTTTTCAAAACTTATATATTATTTTTTAAATTATATATATATTTAAATTTTTATATATTAATTTTGATTTTTATATATTTTTTTCGAATTTAATACATTATTTTAAAAACATTATATTATTTTTCAAATTTTATATATTATTTTTGAATTTTATACATTATTTTTTATTTTTTCTATTATTTTGGAATTTTTTTATTTTCCCAAATTTAAATATATTTTTTGCATTTTATATATTAATTTTGAATTTTATATATATATTTCAAATTTTATACATTATTTCAAATTTTTTATATTATTTTGTTTAATTTTATATATTATTTTCAAATTATATATATTTTTTAATTTTATATATATTTTTCAAATTTTATGGTCCCATGTGTTAAGACAATTGTATATAAGATCACTTAAGACCATCATTTTTTGTTGTCTCAAATTATCCCTTTTGGTCCCAAGTGGTCTTTGTTTTTTTGGAACCGTTTTTTTGGAACTGTATTGCCAAACAGTGTCTGGTCCCAAAAAAATCATTATAAAACAGGACCACATGGGATCGGACCGCGAACCAACAGGGCCTAACATTGGTCTCAAATTTTAGGTCAGACCAATAAGATCAAATCAGACCAAAATTGCCTCATTTCAGACCAAAAAAAAAGTGATCCTGGTGGTCCGGTCTGGTCTTATTAATAAAATATTTTTATAAATAATTAAATATGAATAAATAATAATAATAAATTAATAATAATAATAATAAATTAAATAAAACATATTTTAAAAATAAAATATAAATAATAATAAAAAATGAATATAATAATAAAAATAAATATAATAATAAATAAATGAATAAATAGTAAAATATATTTATAAATAATTAAAAATGAATAATTAATAATATAAATAATAAATTAAATAAAACATAATAATAATAAAAAATGAATACAATAATAATAAATAAATATAATAATAAAAAATGGACTAAATAATAAATAATAATAATAAATTAAAAAAATAAATAATAAATTACATAAAACATATTTAAAAATATAACAAAAAAATAAATAATAAACAAAATGAAATAAATAATAATAATAAATAAATATAATAATAAATAATAAATAGATATAATAATAAATAAATATAATAATAAATAATAAGTCAATATAATAATGAATAAATACTTCATAATAATAATAAAAAATGAGTATAATAATAATAAATTAATATTAAATTAATAAAATATATTTTTAAATAATTAAAAATGAATAAATAATTTATAAATTAAATGAATTAAATAATAAAATAATAATAAATAAATAGAATATATTTATAAATTAATATATAAATTAATAATATAAATAATAAAATATATTATAAAGTGAAGAAATAATACATAAATAAATATTATAATAAATAATAAATAAATAGTAAGACCAAACCGCTTACCAAACAGACTTTTCCAGATCAGATTAGACCAGACCAGACCAGATCAGATGGGACCAAACCAAACCAGATCGGACCAGACCAGAAAGACCTCCTACCAAACATGGCTTAACTATTCCAAGTGTGTCGTCTGAAAAGCCGATGTACATTAATTTGTAGCATTACCACTTTAATATTTATTCATTGATATTAGCCGTATGAGTTTTTCTGCAAAGTTACAAGAAATCTTTTGAACTTTTTTTGTCTCAATCCCGCCCCTCACATTGGCAGAAGTTACAAAGACAACCCCTAAACCCACTGAAGTCAACTTTATGACGGTCAACTTCATTAGAATAAAAATATCAAATGTGGGAATTTTTTTGAAAATATTTTTAAAAATTATTGTTATGTATTATAGAGGATCAAGACTTTTAACTACATCATACATGATTTTTTAGGGCTTTGTTTTGTTTTTTTGTGACATCAAACTCAATAAGAACTAATATATATATATATATATATATAAGTTGGATAGGCAAAAATTAAAATAAATCTAAAAAAAAAAATTGTAGGGATTTTCTAAAAGTTATATTTACGTTATTATAGTTGAACAACTTGTGTATTTAATATTATGTTACTAGAAAAATTAGAATTAATTTTATATAAAATAATATTAATTACAACCAAGTACGATTTTCGAGAGCTTATTTTTTCATTTAAGTAATATAAAAATTAGTTTCAAGAACTGAATAAAAATTAAAAGTTGAACAAGGAAAAAGTAAATAAATAAAATAAAGCACTTTTGCAAATGTGAGGTGCTGAAATGCATAAAAAAACTAGTAATATTAATTGAATAGCCTTATAAAAATACTGGCATACAAATTTATCAAACTCCTGAAGCATGAGTCATAATCGTAAATTATTATTATTGTTGTAATTATTATTATTATTATTATATATGGTAAATTAGGTGTTCAAAATGACTCCAACATGAATGAGTTACGATTTCAACTTATATGATACTTTCGGAAAGAACGGACTGAAGTATTTTTTGAACTGAGTCGCCCCATTTTGATTCAAAGTCTTATTGAAATTTGATATTAATATCTGTATTAACAATGTCCCTCTCATATTAGAACATCCTTCTTCAAAGTCATATTGATATTAATATCTGAATTAACATGTCTTGCCTCTATGGGGTCTCGCTCCGGGCGGGTTCGGATTACTATACACGGCAGTGCATATTCAATCTCCCTCTCATATTAGGGCATCCTCCATTTTCTTGCTCAGCCTTAACAATTGTATGATTTAATTTAGAATCTACTTTACTGGTAACATTCATCATACCTATTATAATCCACAATGAAATTTATATCTTTAAAAAACTCATATATATATATTTATATTGGTCGTCGTTACAGGCCAGCAATTTGGGCAAGCTCAGCCCAGTCCGGCCCGTATTTTTCGGATTTGTATATATATACACAGATTTGATTTGTATACATATATCTCTATATATATTAATATATACTAATTTGATTTGTATATAGATATATATAGAGAGAGATACATAGATATATTAAATCTATATATATATATAGAAGAGTTGTTGATTTTGATTTTGAATGTCTATATACATATATATTTATTGAGAAAAAATAAATCAATCTTGATTTATATATATATATATATAGATATAAGAAGAGAAATTTGATCTTGAATTTACTTTTTATTCTCATAATCTTGTATCAAAAAAATTGGTAAGAAGGTAAATCCTTTTTTTCTATTTTTGAATCATTGTTCCAATTTTTCTCTAATCTTAAAACTTTTTTAAAAAATTCAAACAAACTTTTCTTCTGATTCAGTTCCAGTTTTCCCTAAAATAAAATAAAAAAACTGAAAATCCAGACCCCAAACCTATATGGGTTTGGGGGAAAATGGGTTGACCCGATCTGACCCATTATAATATGAGTTGAGGCCTAACCCTAATTTGGGCTTTTCCCTGTGGTGGCCCGGCCCGACCCAATCCTACACGAGCTCATCCGGGTTTGGATTGGGCCGGCCATGTTGCAAGCCTATTTAATGGGCATCATGCAGATTCCATAAATATTGGATGTCCCACTCTTGAAGGATAATATTTGTTTCCCCGTTTGACATAACCTGTGAGCTCTTGAAGGATTGGGATTTGGGAGTAATTTTTTCTGGTAATTGATCCAATGTATGAATGCATGTTGGTCTCATTTCAGGATGCTTAAAATGAGATGGATATTAGGGATGTACACTATCATTATTTTGTTAAAAAAATAATTTTATTAACATTTTTTTTTTCTGCTTGAATCCACATTTTTACAAGCCCTATATAGATTAGATTTAATTAATGGATTGGGTGGTTTGGATTTTGAGTTTTCTCAGGGGGCCTATAAATAAACATGTAAACTTAGGTCTATATTAGAGTAATTAGGACAAGTGAAAAATATAAATTATTTGGGGGCCGCCTGTGACGTCCAGCTATAGTTCAAATAATATTAAATCTAGTCTATTTTAAGGATTTTTTTTTTTTGGCAACTAATTTAAAGATTCATCGTTCAGATATTAGTGTCAATGACTAGAGGTCCATAGTTTTACAAAAGCTATTTCATAAAATAATTTTGACATCACATGGTATTGACTTTGACCAATTTGATTTACATTGATAAAAATTTGTTTGAAATGATACTTCTTTAATGTTTAATGTGGTGAAATCCAAAATTTGTATTGCAAAAATAATTACTTTAAATGGGTATGGTTTTTATTGCTTTGTAACCAATATGTTTTGGAATATATTTCTTACAATAGTAAATGCATATTTATTATTGAATGAATAAATATAAATATACTTAAGTTTCATAATCTTTCATCCAAACATAAATATATATTCACTGTACTAACTTAACTTAACAATTCATTACATGATATATCATGATTCTTGCGTTTTTAATCAGTCTTTGCACTTGCAATAGCAATACTTTTGTGAACACCAGCCGCTCACTTTTATTTAAGTCCGAATACTATTGTTGTTTTAATTTATATTAAGGTCGTCAACACTTTATAGTTGATGAGATAGACTTCAAATAACAGTTAGAAGTCTCAAAGAGTTGACTTTTTCCTAAAAGAATCTATTCCCTGTCCCAAATTATAGTTCCATTACGGGAAATTTAATCTTTTAAGACAATATTTTTTGTTGTAGTAATGGTTGAAGGTTAAATTAACCAAATAAAATAACTTTTTAAAAATAGACACTTATTTTGAGATAAGGAAAGTGGACACTTATTTTAGAATGGGGGAGTATATAAATTTAAGGACTATTATCAGTAAACCTCCCTATAATTTCATTTTGCATCAACTAACCCCCCTCCATTTCAGAAAACCCCCTACACTAATCAAATTGTATCACTTTGTCTAAATGATTTTTTATGAGTAAATTATACTTTCATCACATATTGTTAGTATAAATTATACTTTCACCTCCTCTAATTTTACTAATTACACTTTCACCCCTTATTTGTTTCACTTTGACCTCTCAACCAAAATTTGAGATGTAAAATGACTGAATTATCCCTAAATATGCGTGATGACCTATTTGTCAACCCAAAAAGATGTGAAAAGACCAACTGACCCTTCTTTTACAAAAAAAATATATATTTCGAAAAAATTATATATATATATATAATGGAAAACAAATTTTTGGGGAAAATATAAATATTTTGAAAAAATAAATATTTAAAAATATATATATTGTAAAATATATATTCCCGAAATATTTTTTTTGAAAAATATACAAAATATATATTTTTCGGAATATTTATATTTTTCCCAAAATTTTATATTTTGCCCGAAATTTTTTTTTTCCAAAATTGTTTTTTTCGATATTTTGTTTTTCATTTTTTTTCCGAAATATATATATTGTAAAAGGAAGGTAGGTTGGTCTTTTCACATCTTTATGGGTTGGCAAGTAGGTCCTCACACACATTTATGAATAATTTAGTCATTTCATATCTCAAAATTTAGTTGAGGGGTCAAGGTGAAACAATTAAGGGATGAAAGTGTAATTTATATTAACAACATAGGGTGAAAGTGCAATTTACCCATAAAAAGTCATTTATGAGTAAAACCCTCTACTTTTAGGGGTATTTTTGTCCAAAATTATAGCAAATGGGGTAAGTTGATACAATTTGATAAATATATGATTTACCGATAATAGTCCTAAATTTAATTCACTTTTATTAATATGTATAGTCGCATTGGTATTATTGGGATCGCAATTTTGAATCTCAAGTCTATTACAGAATGAGATGGAAGTTGAAATATTCAAATAGTATTTCACTATTGAGAGAAAGTACTAATGTTCTAATTAAGAAAAAATAAAAATAAAAAGGTGAAATAGAGTCAAAGTATCATGGTTTAGGTTTACAGATAAGAATTAGTTGGGTAGTGGTGGTAGGTGTATTAGCTTTATTAAGCATCATTATCGAGTGGAGGTCTACTAGGTTCCAGCTAAAATTTTGATCTCCCATGTTTTTTTATTTCAGATATCATTATTTGGAGAAGAGGTCACTAGCAAACAAATGTAGGTAATTAAATTATGACCCAACATAAAAGCTACTACATATCTTCAAAAGGAGTATTAACCAAAAGTCTAAAGAAAAGACTTTTGATACCTTGGTTATGTTTTTATTGCAAACAAATGATAAGGTTTGTGACTTATTTGCATCCTTCTGTTCCATTGACAATGCTTTCACTCATTGATCTTGTCAATCACGTACTAAAACACAATATTGTCAAAGGGCAGGTCAATAATAAGGAACAGTGCTCAAAAGTTTAAAAAACATTCTCAAAAAAATTCATAATTAGGAATAAAAAATGGTATAACAGTAATTTAATATTATTGAAATTTTACAATTTTAATAACTAACTAAATAGTAGAGGTATTTTAGTATTTGGTATTAATGTTAATCAAAAAGTTGACTCTGAAGGAGCAAAATACAACAATCGAAAAATTGGTGATAGTTCAAAGGGATTTTATGCACTTTTTCTCTAAAAATTATTAGGATGAAGTTCATTGTGAGCCAAGGACTAGACTTACTCATTGCTTTCAGTGGTTTAAAAAAAAAAATCCTATACTTGACCAACCGGAGCATGATCGGGTGAGAATCCAACGGACTGGATTATATCTAATAACAATTTTTTTTTATTAATATAGGATTGTCAGAATATCACATAAAATTTAGTCTATAGAATATTAGTAGATCAAAGTTCAATGATAGACTAATTGGATTGAATTAAAATCCAAAAAACATCATGTGAAAATTATTGTCGGCAACTCCATAAACTCTATACTAGTACTTGAATAATTGGTTTGGAGACTTTAATTTGTCAATTCAAAAGTTTAGTGGAAATCTTCTCCACCTAACAAAGTGACAAGTTCAACCATGTGAAGGAAAATTGGGCAAGTGTACGGAACTCCATTATTGTGGTGCAATTTTGTTGTATTTGAGTTTGGAAAATTAAGTACAGTCCTCTTGTCCTTGGATGTTACTTGCAAGTGGCCATAATTTAATTCACCATTGGCCCTAGAAAGATACAAATCATTACATTTAAACTAGTCAAATGAAACAAAGTAGCTGAGTTGGATCATATTAACAAAGCCATTATTATGCTGTAGGAATAGAATATATTCCATTGACATGGGAAGGCAGTGGATGTGTCTTTCGTAGGCAGTTTGGGTATTTTATTGTTTTGCTTCGATGATAATTGTGTTACTAGTATATTTATTTGTACTAATGAAATGAAGATTCAAAATCCTTACATAAATGGCATGGCATTTTTTTTTTGATGTGGATGGTGAAAGAAAAGTAAATAATTACTTATTATTTGACTCCACCCCCTCTTTTTCTTCTTCTTCTTCATCTGAATCTCTTGTAAACCTTCTTCTTCTTCATCTGAATCTCTTGTAAACCTAAAGGGGAGTTATTAATAATTATCTAATATGTTCCTATATATCGGAATACTATTGGATCAAATGACAAAGTCATTGTTGTGAAGAAAAAAAAAGAAATTTTCTGGATGAAATAAAATTTGAATTCATGATATGAAGAATTGTTTAGGAAAGGTTGGAATGGTAGTGTATGATATTAAATATTGTGTTAAAGTATCCAAAACAATTCGAAATATTAGAGGAAATTAAAGTCAGCATGTAAGGAGATTATAGTAACCATTATTCTTTATGTGATATCTGTAATTATTCTTTAGGTGACATTTGTAACCAGTTGTAAGTTGGGTGGGTTCTCCCTAAATGAAACCAATTCAATATGAAAATCATTGAGTTTGGGTGGGTTGTGACTTAAAAATAAAATATGATTGTTGCAAAAAATAAAATATATTAAACGACCATATATAGTTGGGTGGGTTTTGCCTAAGTGTCGTTTAATAAACATGCACTTACTATAAAAATTAAAATAGTAAAAAAAAGATATTATTTACATAAAAGAAAAATATTATTGATTAAAGTTAGTATAGCATGCGGAGTGTTTCGAGATTTAACTATACACTTAACACTTGGCATTATTAATAGTATAGTATAATATGCACATTTAAATTTTAATTTATTTGAGTTAGTTTCAATAATATAATAATATACGTATATAAATATAGATATATGAATTTAGTTTACAAATAAAATTTATCTCTACAAAAAAGTGTCTAAATAAAAAAGAATTTGATTTTTACGATCACTATCAAATGTAAGTAGAAAGGCATTACAGTCATCTCAAAGATAAAATATGTTATCAGCTAATTGAGTAATTTATCAAGGGTAAAAATGGTAATTCATGTGCCTAAAAGTCACTAGGAGGTTCTTTGTCTACTTTTTGAAACCCGGAGATTAATCGTTAGCAAAATGCAAAATTGCATCTAGCTATAATTAAAGCAAATCTCAAGGGGTGTCACTATAAATAACTCTTTAGAAAAGGATTATAAAGGTAAACTAGAATCAAATGCCCTTCATTTTAGAATTTGATCAAGTTACCTCCAATAAATTATAAAATATAAATTCACTATTTATGGTTAAGAAATAAGTTTAGTTTAAAAAAAATTAAATATTTGCCTTTTCTCAAACAAAAAAAAAAATTCAAATATAACTCGATCTAAAAGACAATGTTCTCAGTTATTTTACATTGTGTTGGTTTGGTTACCAAATATTTAGACACCAAAATGTGATAGCTAAAAACATTGTGTTATACATTAGTTACTAAAATAACAAATAATGTATTTTTATATTTTATACCCTCGATAACAAAAATGGGGTGATTTCATCAATTTTTAAAAGTATTGGGGCAATTTGATTTATCTCAAACCTTCCATGTAAGTAGGCCTAATTACATGTTGTACTCTTAATATTTGTGAAATTCCACTAACCTTCTTTCATATCATGGAATAAAATTTCAGTCACAACTTTATACGAGTTTACTTAAATGCCCTGAATTAAAAAAGTATCTTTCTAGATCATTTTAGACCTAGTCAAAATTACCATTTTGCCCATTATTTGATTTTGATCATAAACCCTTAAAAAACTTTTGTTTTGAGATTATGATGAGTTATTTTCGTTGAGCCTCAAAACTCTGGACTCGTTTTCTCTAAAATTTTAGATCTCCATAGCAATCTTACATGATTTATATTTGATGTTTAATCAAAGATTTTTCAAGTTTAGAGAAAAGGATTTTTGAGAGAGTGAGGGTGATCAGTCTTAGAGAGAGAAGGAGTTGGTAAAATGGAATATGCATTTGGGTTTATAAAAGAATCCATAGAAGGGCATTTTAGTAATGTGTGTATGAATTTTTTGGTAATCTCATTGTACCTATTTTAAGGGTAATTTGGGGTTTGTACTTGAAAAAGTAACTTTATTGGTCCAAAAGGTCAAAATATGTTATTAACTTTTAACGAAAGGGACAAACTATTACACCGGATCTAAAGGTAAGGGAGGTTAGTGAAATTTCATAAATATTGGGGATACCACATGTAATGTTAGGTTAATAATATGAGTAAATTGCACTAACACCAGGTTTCGGTCAATTACATCTAGATGTCGGTCAATGCAAGTGTAGTCCCAACGCCCCCCGAGGTTTGTATTTTGTTGCAATGACACCCCCTGGAAGCATAAATTGACTTTAGTGCCCTTAATTATTCTAATTTGCATGCAAAATGTTTAAGTATCATGCATAAACCCTACACAAACCACCCTTATCACCCCATTCTTTTTATTTAAAAAAATCTACAATAAATAATAAGATATACAATATATAAATATAATTTTATTTTAAATATAAAATTCGAAAACATCTTAAATGAAAAATATATTTAAAAGTAAATTATATCACTAAAATTAATTTATCAATAATAAAATATTAAAGTGATAGTAAGAAAACTTCATTAGTTAATTACTGCTTTTACTTCTAAATATATTACTATATATAAAAAAAAACAAAAACTAAAGGGTTATAAGTAATAACCATTATAATTATTACATACCTAATAACACATATATTATTTATTATGAACGTATAAAAAAAACTTATATTTCCTTATAAATTAGTATAGATGTAACAATAATCAATAATTTTAGTGGAATTTGATCATATAATTATATTTATTATTCAATAGTATATAATAATTTTTATTAATTTTAGTGGAAATCTCAAAATAGTTTTGTAACATTAATGTATACATATGAATTAAATGAATAGGTATAATTATTTAGATAAGTAACAAGAGTAAACAAAAAAAATAAAAAATCTATAAAAAAAATAAGTATTATTTTAACTTTTTATATAGTATATAGTTTAGTGGGATTAAATAATAATTATTATATTTCATTCGAAGTTTAATTTATTTATTTATTGTATTTGATGTAAATATAATTTAGTTGATGTAAACTCGTTCGCAGATGCCGAACGAATTTCAACTTTTGTAATTTAATCAGAAGCTAAGAAATAGATAAATGGCAAGATAATAATAAGTATTTCAAGAATCAGCAAGAATGGGAACAATTTCGAATCATTTTCCTTCCTTTTATACATGAACTTGGTCTTACCCTCATAAATGGGTTTTAAGACATATTAAAGACAATATCTACATTAAATTCAAGTTTAATGTTTTGAAAAACTGCTATAATAAAAACCCTATGTCAGTTTTGATTGTATATATTGAAACGGTCATTTCCTTAATAGCTCTTATCCTGAAATGGGCTTATATCTTTGGGCTTTGTTTTCTATTTGGGCTTAACAGATATGTTGATCCAGTATTGATTTTGTACGATGAGCCTGATGTAAAAATGGGCCTACACTTTGCCCCCAATTCCCAAGCCCATTTCACATTTTTGAAATAGGGTGGGAATTCGAAGAGCCATGTGTAACCGTCTGTTTCCTTGTTTCATTCATCTTCTTCAATACTTCTTCCCCATTTACAAAAGCAGACTCTTACTCTTTGAAGACGATTTCCAACAAGAAATTCTTGAGGTTAGTTTTTATTTTCGTCCTTCATCTTTCTTTCTGAAATCAAAATATCATGAGTAGTGACAGTAGCCGAATCCCTTCTGTGGAGGTGGTTGCTAATGATGCCCCTGTTGTTTCTTCTTCTGTGGCTGCCCCCGATTTTATTGAATCGAGTCCCCAAAAGCTTTCCCGAAAACAATTACGTAAATTATCATTAGCTGATAGATGTCGAATAGAGTTTGATATTCCAAAAGATGTTTCAATTTCTTAGTATTCTTCTGATTTAAACTTTAAATCATATGAGGAAGTTGAACCGGGTGAAGTCTTGTTCTCTGCGCATCACTTGGATGTACTTAGATTTCCCCTAGATCTCTTCTATCACTACATTCTCTTTTCCTTAGGGCTTACACCTTTGCAAGTAAACCCTAATTTCTTCAGAGTTTTGTTTGTAATGCTCGTTCTGAATTACGAACGAGGCTTGAACTTAGGTTTGGGTGATTTTCTGTTTTGTTATAAAGTCGATCAGATCAGAAAAAACCCCGGTCGGTACCATTTGCACCCCCATTCAACCTTAAAACTTTGTGAGGGGAATCCTTCTTCTGAGAAGGAATAGAAAGATAAGATGGTGAAAATTGGGGGAAATTGGAGGGTGGATGCGTCCGGCCCGTATCCTCTGCCAACGACCTTCGGTATTTGTAAAAAATTGAAGTGTGGATTCAAAAATCCTGGCAAGTGTACTTTTTGTGCTTTACAAATCTTCGCCTGTTTTATTTGAACTGCGTATTTGTCTGTTTTTTTATCGTATGCCTATGTTTTTTGTATATAGCCGAACGTCTTGAATATCTGAACGAAAAAGTCTTTGCAACTCTTCCGTCCAGCAAATCACTTTTGACTTCTCAAAATTTGAAATTAATTGATGTCAGTGCTCTAGAAGCTACTATAATGGAGATTCCGGTAACAGCTTCCAAGCGTGCTGCAGCAAAAAAATCTCCTCCCCCTATCAGTTCGTCTTTTGACAAAGGAAAGAATAAAATGATTGATCTGACCAAAGACCCAAAGAAGACGAAGGGGCATCTGAAGAGGACGAACACCGAAGATGGCGGTGGCGTTCAGAAAAAGTTGTTGTTGGGTCCCCCTTCAGAGCATGCAAAAAGAAATGATGCTGAGAATCATGAGAAGCTGGTGAAGAAGGCCAAGTCTGTGAGCGGCTACACTATTCCGGATTGCTGTTTTCCTCCATCATTTGATCCTGAAGGTGATTGGATCCCAAAGTTTGAAAAAAGTGATGGAAGTACTTTGAATCACCATTCGCTAGCCATGTCCGACCCTGACTCCCTGATGGCACTTGCTCGGGGAATGTGGCCATCCAAAGATGAACTCTTTCAGCAGCGTATCGATCAGAACGAGCTTTGGGCTAGGGCTCATGTTTCTATTTTGGAGGTACCAAAGTGTTTTTTTTTTTTACTAACGTTTCTTCTCTTTTCAGTCTGTGTTTAATGTCTTAGCTCTCTGCAAAGCTGTTGAAATAGGAGAGTAGAAGAGAAAAAACATAGATGTTGCATACCTGCGAGCTGATAAATGCGCCACGTTGGCTGAGAAACAGAGGAAGGTCTTGGAGCTCGAGATAGAAAGTTTAAAGAAACTCCATCAGAAAGAATCTGATCGGAATGCTGAACTAAATAAACAAATCCACAACCTTGAAACTTCCAATGTTGTTCGGAAAACCGGTTTAGAAATTTGCCGAAGGGGAGGTATGGGAATGCATCGGAGATATGTGAGCATTTTAGATATAAAATTCTGTGATGGGTTCAAATTTTGTCATGATCAAATGTCGATGGACCCATCTTCTCGTACATATGATAATCCGCCCGCTCATGATGTTGTTTGCGGTGTCGTTCATCCGTATGAAGAACCTGAGGCTTGCCAAGATGAAAAAGATTTTGCTCAATTTATTTTGCATGGGATCATTCCATCCGAACGACCAGACCCTATTTCTGCAGTCCCTCCTGCTGCCAATGAAGTGTCAGCTAAGCCTTCCGTTCCTATTTCGGAGACTGATGATATTAATCCTTCAACTTCTTCATTAGAAGTTTTTATCTTTGAACAATTTTTGAGGTATGTAAAATCATATATATTTTTGATGCTCCTGTGGTGAGCGTTTTTGGACAAGTTTTGAAATGACACTGATGTGCTTTAATATTTTCGAACAAGATGGCACTAAGGTGCATAGGTATTTTTCGAACAGATGGCACTGAGGTGCATAATGTTTTTTTGAACAGGATGGCACTGTTGTGCTTAATATTTTTTGAACAGGATGATGTGTTCTTTTGAACATAACATTTTTTTATGCGTATCTTTATACGTCTTTGAGAAAGCAGGAACTTGATGCCATCTTCATGATGGTCTTTTGCCTAAATGGCTTATGTATTTTGGCCAAGATATTTCACTTGGTTTTTTTTTTATAACAGTTTGAACAGAGATATGAGAATATATGAATAATATCTTTATTGATTTGAAATGGATCTTATCGTACAAACTGTTAAACGAATTTTAAGATCAACATAAATTTATTGGAAATACATTTTCAGGTGTATTGCATTCCAAGCTCGTTCGATTTGTTTTCCATCTTGATCGGCCAATCTGTAGGCACCTTTGTCGATCACCTCTGTTACTGTGTACGGCCCATCCCATGTGGGATCTAGTTTGTTTGATCTGCTAGCCAACACCCTTAGTACTTGATCGCCTACTTGAAATGATCTTGGTTTCACTTTCTTGTTGTAACTCCTCATCAACCTTTGTTGATATTCTACCAGCCTTATTGAGGTCATTTCCCTATTTTCATCTATGAGATTACCTTCGATTTTTAGAATTTCTTCGTTCTGTTCAAGATCAAATAGATGAGTTCTTGTTGTGGGGACTTCCAATCCAATTGGGATTACCGCCTCGACTCCGTACGCCATAACTAATGGAGTCATCCCGGTCGGCTTGCGTGGAGTCGTTCGGTAGCTCCAGAGGACCCTTGGTAATTCGTCTAACCATCGTCATTTTCCTTCGATCCCCTCTAATTTTCTTTTTATCCCGGCACAAATTGTTTTGTTCGTTATCTCAGCTTGTCCATTTGCTTGCGGATAGATGAGAAATGATAAATTCTGATTGATGTCGTACTCGTCTAGCAACACCCGAACGTACTGATTGTCCAGATTTGTGCCGTTGTCCATCATTATGTACTTTGGTACTCCAAACCTGTAGATTATACGATTTAAAATAAAATCAATCACTTGAGTGTGAATGATTCTTACATAAGCCTTCGCTTCTACCCATTTAGTGAAATAATCTATGGCCAAAAGCACATGCTTTTGATTTGATGTTGCCCTTGTTAATGGTCCGACCACATCCATTCCCCATCGTGCGAACGAAACAGGAGAGGCTATCGCTGTGAGAAGCTCTGCTGGTTAATGGATTATATGTGAATGTCTTTGACATTTGTCACACCTTCTCGCGTATTCCTCCACGTCTCGAATCATGTACGACCAAAAATAACCTTGTGTTATTGCTCTATGAGATAATGATCTACCTCCAACATGGCTTCCATAAGTCCCATCGTGCAACTGGTTGAGTACCTCTTGTGTTTCAAATGGTATCAAACATCGCAGGTAGGGCCCACTCATCGATCGACGGTATAGATAGCCATCAATCACTGAATACTTGGTAGAAGTTGCTCTTACTTTCTTTGCCTCCCGTCGATCCTCAGGTAGAACACCGATCAATAAATATTCAAGGATTGGATCGATCCAACTTGGCTCGTACGGAATCACGCATATCTCATTCTTTTTACCAATCGAGGGGGTAAACAGTTCATCCACAGAAATTATTTTGATCATATCGTCTCCAGCTGAAGATGCTTGATTTGCTACATAATCAGCCCCATGATTTTCCGCCCTTGGAATTTGTTTGAAAGCGACTACTTGAAAGTTTCGCATTTCTTCCTGAACGGCATTTTTATACTGCAACATCATTTCCTCACTTGTATTATAACTTCCTGTGATATGATTTACGACTAACTGAGAGTCGCTGAACACAATTAATTCTTTGATCTGGAGCTCCTTTGCTAACCTTAATCCTGCCAAAATGGCTTCGTATTCAGCCTCATTGTTTGAACTTTCAAAGCACAATTTGATCGATTGCTGCAACTTGGTGCCTTCTGGAGATATTAGTTCGATCCCCACACCTGCCCCCAGGCTATTCACTGATCCATCAACATAAAGCAACCACCTTGGATTTACATCACAGACCTCATCTTCGGTCGCTTCATACTCAAGGAGGAAATCCACCACAGCTTGACCCTTTAAAGACGTTCGTGGCTCATAAGTAATATAAAAAATACTTAGTTCTATTGACCATTTTGTCGTTCGTCCCAAGAATTCGGACTTTGACAAAATTGCTTTGATCAGAAATGTTGTTGGGATTTTGATCGGATGGCACTCAAAGTAATGACACAACTTTCGTTTTGCCTGGACCAATGCCAAGATGATTTTCTCTGTCTTTGAATATCTTATCTCGGCGTTAAACAATGTTTTGCTCACATAGTAAATTGGGTACTGTTTAATCCCATCGTCTCTTACCAACGTTGAACTGACTGCGTTCGGAGACACTACTAAATATAGAATCAAAGACTCATGATCCTTGGGTACGTCAGGATCGGTGGTTTCGCCATGTAGATTTTCAGCTGATCGGACGTTTTTTGTTGTTTCTCTCCCCAAGCAATTGTTTTCTTAGACTTCAGGACATCGAAGAACGGCTTGCATCTATCTGACAATTTGGAGACGAACCGGCTCAGAGCTGCTAATCTTCCTGTGAGTACCTGAATTTCTTTTGGGGACTCAGGTGCCTTCATCTGAATCAATGCATGAACTTGTGCTGGACTTCCTTTGATTCCATCTTTGTTAACTATGTGTCCCAAGAATTGTCCGGAAGACACACCAAAAGTGCATTTTTTCGGGTTCAGCTTCATTTTGTGCGATCGCAGGGATGTGAACACATCCTCAAAGTGCTTCAGATGATCATCCTTGTGTTGGCTTTTAACAACCATGTCATCAATTTAGGCTTCCACCGTATCTCCAATCTGGGTCTTGAAAATCTTATCAATCAATCGTTGATAAGTCGCACCTGCATTTTTTAGACCGAACGGCATGACCTTGTAACAATAGGTCCCTCGTTCAGTGATGAACGTTGTTTTGTCTTCATCTTTGGGTTCATTGGGATTTGATTGTATCCTGAATAAGCATCCAGGAAGGTGAGACGTTCGAACCATGTAGTAGCGTCGATCATGTGATCAATCTTAGGTAAAGGAAAACTGTCCTTCGGACAAGCTTTATTTAAGTTGGTGAAGTCCACACACATTCAAAACTTCCCATTCTTCTTTTGTACTACGACAACATTGGACAACCAAACGGGATAATGAACCTCTCTGATAAAACCAACATCTAGCAATCAGCTAACCAGCTATAAATTTTCCTCGTTCAGTTCCGATCCTTCTGGGTCGTTGTCGTACGTGATGTGCATCGGAGTAAACATTTAATGTATGCATCATGGTTCCAGGGTTGACCCCAGGCATATCGTTGTGCTCCCAAGCAAAAACATCAACATTTGATCTCAACATAGAAATCAAGTTGCTCCTTTCATCAGAATTCAGTCCTCTTTCAATTCGGGTGGTCCTTCCCTTGCTCCCGACGATCAGTTCCACTGTGATGGTGTCCTCTTTGGTCTTTTCATCATTATCAGTCTGATCGCAGAGGTTCGGTAATTGCTACAAGTTTTGTTCGAAACTTTCGCCCTTCAAACCTCTGGTGACGATGGCATAGCATTCCTTCGCCACCACTTGATCGTCTTGAATATCAACAAACCCTTTCCCTGAAAGATCAACACACCGCATCACCTGATGCAGAGTAGAAGGAACTCCTTGCATTCTATGAATCCAACCTCTTCCCATGATTAGATTGTAGGAGGGTTGTGCGTCCACCAACATGAAATTTTCTGTCAAAGTTCGCTTTGCGACTGTCACAGGTAAGTTCAGGATCCCGATCGGGCAAATTCTCTTTCCATCAAAGCCTGCCAGCGGACTGGCAGTCGGTTTGATTAACTCCGTGCTGATGCCGATCTTCTCGAAAGCTGATTTGGTCAGGATGTTCGTGTTACTACCTGGATTAACTAACACCCTTTTAACTAAACAATTTGAAACTATGATCAAAATTACCATTGGATCTTCATGTGGTAGATGTACACGTCTTAAGTCCTCCTGAGTAAATGATATTGTAGGCATTGAGTAGTTCTGAATTACATTCACCTCCCCAACCCTTCGGATCTTGTTGGCATTGCGCATTCGTGAACATTGAATCGAACGGCTTTCCTCATCCTCCTCTAGTTTTCCATGGATTGTGTCAATAACTTTGATTGGATGTCCGCCCATAATTTTATTGGGCTTCGGTCGATCAAAATTTTTAACTCCATTGTCCACGTACTCCTTCAAATCTCCTTTGGCTATCAAGGTCTCAACCTGCCTCCTCAATTTTCTGCACTCATTGGTTAAATGGCCAAAGTCATTGTGAAACGCATAGTGCCTCGAACGGTCTTGTTGCTCTGGTGGCATTTTCAACGGAAATGGTGGGCGAAAAATACCTTTTGCCTTATTCTTGTTGTACAACTTTGCTAAAGTTGTTCGGAGCGGAGTTTCAGGTATGTCATATCTTGGCATCCTCTCCTGTTGCCTATATGGAGCTGATCGTTGGTTGTTCGTATTATCTGCCTTCTTGATTATCATTTCCTTTGATTTGCTTTCCACACTGACTAATGTTGAATGATGACCTCTTTCTTGTTCATCTTCTTCCAATCTCAGATATCCCTGTGCCCGTGAATTCAACTGACCCATGTTGAGGGGTGTTGACTTCACCAAGGATCTATGAAAGTTGGTCCCTTATTCGATAACCACCTTGAAAGCTTCCACAGCTGCTGGTTGATCACAATTGGGTATCATTCCCATTTCCAAATTGAAACTGGATAGGAAATTCTTTAATGTTTCTCCTTTCGCTTGTCTCATCGTGAACAAATTAGAAATGGTCATCTTCTGCTTCCGATTTCCAAAATACTGGACCAGGAACTTTTCCATCAGTGTTTGGAAAGAATCGATCGAACTGCCTGGCAATTGCCTAAACCATAACAGAGTTGGGCCTGTTAAGCTTGTAGAAAAAGCTTTGCACATTAGTGCATCATCAGCCATATCAAGAGTCATCATCTGCTCCACATGAAATAGGTGTACAATCGGGTCATGCGTCCTATCAAACATAATGAATTTTGGCATCCAGAACTTATCTGGCCTTTTCGCCTGTTGTATTTCGGGGCTGAACGGTGATTTAATCATTTTGGCTGTCATTTCGATGGCCAGATCAGCTAGTGATTGTGTTCTGAGATCTTTTACTTGTTCGTCTACGATCTTTTGAAGCCGGGTCACCATATCGAGCGAAACTGCACGATTATTGATATTCGCCTCATCTGCGATTGGTTGGGTACGAATATGATCTGTTGTTCGATCTGCTGAACTTGCTTCATGGTGATTGTCATCCTCTTCAACACCGGGGCCATTACGGCGTCCTGCTATAGGCAATTCTGGATGTTCAGACTGATCCAACATTTGCCTTAACTCCTGATTTTCTTTTTCAAGGGCCTCCAGACGTTGAAGGATTGCGGCTGTATCTTCTAACTGTGTAGTGGTTTCTCCCTCCATTAATCTAATAGCTTCTGCTTAGAAATCGAATTTTCCACAGATGGTGCCAAAAAGTGTAAACCCGTTCGCAGATGCCGAACGAATTTCAACTTTTGTAATTTAATCAGAAGCTAAGAAATAGATAAATGGCAAGATAATAATAAGTATTTCAAGAATCAGCAAGAATGAGAACAATTTCGGATCCTTTTCCTCTTTTTTTTTTTCCTTCCTTTTATACATGAACTTGGTCTTACCCTCACAAATGGGTTTTAAGACATATTAAAGACAATATCTACATTAAATTCAAGTTTAATGTTTTGAAAAACTGCTATAATAAAAACCCTATGTCAGTTTTGATTGTATATATTGAAACGATCATTTCCTTAATAGCTCTTATCCTGAAATGGGCTTATATCTTTGGGTTTTGTTTTCTATTTGGGCTTAACAGATATGCTGATCCAGTATTGATTTTATACGATGGGCCTGATGTAAAAATGAGCCTACATTTGAATTCAGTAATATTAGATACATTTAGTGAGAATTCCAAAAGAATGTAACATGTGGTGTAAAAAAATTATACATAAATAACAAGAGTAAATTAAAAAATAAAATTGCTTGACTTTTATACATAGTAAATATAGTTTAATGAGATTTAATAATAATTAATGCATTTTGTGGGAAGATCATAACAATGTTGTAACATTGTTTGTAAATGTTAAGTAACCGAATGATTATAATTAGTTAAACAAATAAAAGATTTTAAAATGTATGAAAAAGAATAAAATTGCTTGTACTATAGTATATAAATAATAAGGGTGAGTGATAAGGGTGATTGATATAGTGAGTAAGGTGTAGGGTTTAGGCATCAGGGTAACTTAGACATTTCACATGTAAATTAAAATAATTAAGGGTACTAAAGTCATTTTATGCTTCTAGGGGGTGTTATTGCAACAAAATTCAAATTTTAGGGTGAGTTGGGACTACACTTGCATTGACCGGCATCTAGATGAAATTTACCGAAACCTCAGGGGGTGTTAGTGCAATTTACCCTAATAATATTTATCCCAAATTTTATGATCAACTTTGACCGAAGGAGGGATATTGCAATAACTGATGAAGGTTATTTTAGTAATTTTTAATATTTTAATAATGGATCTGAAGGGAAGTGGACGGAGGGGGGTATTGGATAATATGACTCTTCAAGGATTTTTATGATCAATATTTGATTATATTAGGAGATTTAATGATAATTATCCATATACACAATAATAGCTTTCATCATCTATCTTTCTTGTGATAACATTCTAGGATGAGCATTGGAAGTTATGAAGAGTCACTGAGTCACTGCCATGTCTTTTCTTGATATATAATTGAAGAATTAAGTCCTTATACAATAATATTGAACTCTTTTGTCCTTATCATGCTAATATCAATAATAGTTTGACCCTTCCATGTCCCACAAAGCAAAAGCCCATGTTCCTATCACCTTTCCCAACCTTCGCTTATCTTATTATTTTTACTATTTTTTTTTTTTTGGCTATTATCACTAAACCCCCTATAATTTTAAAATGGATCAACTAACTCACTTTCATTTCAGAAAAACTCCCTATCGTTATCAAATTATATCAACTTGCCCCATTTTCTACAATTTCGGACAAAACTGCCCCTGAAACTATAGGGGGGGGGGGGGGGGTTTCCTGATAAACGAAATTTTTTTATTTATGGGAAAAAAATATTAATGTCAAAATAATTTTTTTTTGGAACTACCAATTAGAGTAAAATATATAAAAAAAATTAAGTTTGAAGTATAAAAAATATTTCGAACCACAAATGAGATTTTTTTTTTTCATTTTTAACTTTGTTTTTTATATTTTACTATAAATGAAAAAAAATTAATTTATGCCGAAATAAAAAATTAATGCATCAATATTTTTTTTGAACTACCAATTAAGATAAGATATATAAAAAAAATAAGTCCAAAATATAAAAAAAATTTCGTATTACCAATTAGATTTTGTTTTTCATTTAAAAATTTTTATTTTTATATTTTACTATAAACGAATAAAATATTGATTTACGCCAAAATAAAAAATTAATACTAAAATATTTTATTTTTGAACTACCAATTAGGTAAAATGTAAAATAATTTAAGTATGAAATATAAAAAGATATTTTTAACTTTCCGATTAGATATTTTTTTGGCATGAATTAATTGTTTTCGTTTATAGTAAAATATATATATATATATATAATTAAAAAAAAAATCTCATTTGTAGTTCGAAATATTTTTTATATTTCGGGCCTAATTTTTATATATATATATATTATCCTAATTGGTAGTTCAGTTAAAAATATTGATGCATTAATTTTTTATTTCGGCATAAATTAATTTTTTTCGTTTATAGTAAAATATAAAGAACAAAGTTAAAAACGAAAAAACAAATCTCATTTGTAGATCAAAATATTTTTTATATTTTAGACTTAATATTTTTATATTTTACCCTAATTGATAGTTCCCAAAAAAAATTTATTTTGGCATTAATGTTTCTTTTAGGCATAAATTAAAAAATATATATACTGTTTATCAGAAAACACCCCCTCTAGTTTCGGTGGCAGCTTTGCCCAAAATTATAGGGAATGGGGCAAATTGATACAATTTGATAACGATAGGAGAGTTTTTTGAAATGGAGGGGGTTAGTTGATCTATTTTGAAATCATAGGATGATTTATTGATAATAGCCCTTTTTTAAAATACAATTTCTTAATGCATATTTCATATATATATATATATATATATCCTCAGTAGTAGGGGTGCAAAAAAAAAACCATGTTATCGTAGAACCGGTCCAAACCGAACCGAACCAGTGTTTTGGTTCCGATTTTGAATTGGCTTGGTTTGGTTCCGGTTCTCAAAAAAAAAAACCGTTTTAATTTGGTTTGGTTCTGGTTTCAAACTGTCTAGAACCAAACTGGACCGATATAAATTAGATATATATATGTATAACTCACTTATACAATTATATTATATTTAATAAAATTATTAATTCATATAAACTTATAACACTAAATAAATACAAATTAGTGTATTAAATAAAACTATAAGTTTATCCTAATAGTTTTTTTACCCTCCAAAACAAATATTACACGCATATACATAAAAATCTTATATTTGCTGTTGTTTTTGTTTTTGAAAGGAGATTCATTACTTATTTAATTATTTTTTTAATTTGATAGTATTTAGTGTTTATTGTTTTGATATTGAACTAACAAGAAAAAATTATAATTCTTGAAATCAATAGTGTAGTTTTTAGTTTAAGAGTCTTGTTCTTAGTTTTGAAATTGACAGGATTTTTTTTTTATAATTTATATTGATGTATGTTATATATTTTTTGAAAGACCAGACTTAAAGAACCGTGGTTCGGAACCGAACTGAACTGTTATTTTATGGTTTGGTTTGGTTTGGTTCATTAAGGCTCTGTTTGGTAGGTGGTCTGGTCCCAGGTGGTCTGGTCTGGTCTTGCGTTTTATGGGACCAGACCGTGTTTGGTAGCATTGGTCCCAAATTTTTGGTTAGACCAAGTAAGACCAAATCAGACCAAAATGGCCTCATTTCAGACAAAAAAAAAAGGTGGTTCCTGGTGGTCCGGTCTGGTCTTATTAATAAAATATATTTATAAATAATTCAAAATGAATAAATAATAATAAAAAATGAATAATAATAATAATAAATTAAATAAAACATATTTTAAAAATAAAATATCAATAATCAATAATAAAAAAAATAATACCTAATAATAATAAAAAATGAATATAATAATAATAAATAAATGAATAAATAATAAAATATATTTATAAATAATTAAAAATGTATAATTAATAATATAAATAATAAATTAAATAAAACATAATAATAATAATAAATAAATACAATAATAATAAATAAATATAATAATAATAAAAAATGGACTAAATAATAAATATTAATAATATATTACATAAAACATATTTAAAAATATAATAAAAATAATAAATAAAAAAATGAAATAAATAATAATAATAAATAAATATAATAATAAATAATAAATAGATATAATAATAAATAATAAGTAAATATAATAATGAATAAATACTTCATAATAATAATAAAAAATGAGTATAATAATAATAAATTAATATTAAATTAATAAAATATATATATTTAAATAATTAAAAATGAATAAATAATTTATAAATTAAATGAATTAAATAATGAAATAATAATAAATAAATAGAGTATATTTATAAATTAATATATAAATTAATAAATAATAATTTAATAATATAAATAATAAAATAATAAAATATATTATAAAGTGAAGAAATAATAAATAAAGAAATAAATAATACATAAATAAATATTATAATAAATAATAAATAAATAGTAAGACCAGACCACTTACCAAACAGACTTTTTCAGATCAGATTAGACCAGACCAGACCGGACCAGACCGGACCGGACCAAACCAGACCAGACCAGACCAGAAAGACCGCTTACCAAACATGGCCTAACTAGTGATTCCGGTTTTGGTTCCCATTTTCAAGGAACCGTTAATAATGGTTTGGTTCCAAAATTTTCAGGAACCGTACCAAACAGAATCGTGTGTAGCCCTACTCAGTAGTGATCTCTTGTTCCCAAGGAATCAAGATAAGAAATAACTAAATCATTATAAAACCACTATATCTAAATTTGATTTCCATATTTAATTCTTTTAATACAACTCATCTAAATTTAAAAAAAGGTAATTCATTAAACAAAAATGGCAAACAAATATTCACAAAATGTAAGAGTCATATATTCACAAAGGACAATACTTAGGTCCTCCCCATGAGGATCAAGTTCGTCATCCCTGCTGATGTGGTCCAATATAAATTGGACATGTGGCCAAAATATTTTTCAAAAGGAATGTGAACATAAAATCCATAAATACACAAATCAATATCAATTTATTTTCAAAAAGATTTTACCATGTGTCAAATTTATATTGGATTACATCAATAGAGAAGACGAACTTGGTCCTTATGGGACAGGACCTAAGTATTGTCCATTCACAAATGGCAACAAAACTAGTTGCGTTGAATTTCATGACAAAATTAAGCATAAAGAAAGTTATGTAGATACATGAAAAAATAGATCAAAATAAAAAAAGTGACGGTAAGAACTTCGCTTTTTATAAGAAGCCATTTTCACTCTCCTTAAAAAATTTAGGAAACAAATATAATTGAAGTCATGTATACTCATAATTTAAGTCATGTATACTTATAATTTTTTAAGTTATCTATGCTTAAAAAATTTAGGAAACAAATATAATCTTAATTTACTGGTTGTTTTGCAAATGTAATTGCTCTCCTTTCAATTCCTCTTCTGCAACCCTAAAGGGATCGAAATTCAAATAAGAAATAGTTATTTTTTTAATGCAATACTTGCCTTAAGACATGTAAGTACGAACTTTCTACTTATATGAGGTGTGGTCCAATTAAAAACATTTATGTATCATAGAACTTTAAAATATTACCTTAATTAAATTATTTTTAAATTTTAAAAACTTAATCAAATCAATGATTATGAAAAGATTTTATAATTTTTGAAAATATTTTAAAATTTTAGGACAAGTGTAAATTTTTTATTGGACCACACCGCCTGTAAATAGGAAGTTTCTCCTTACATTGCTTGAGGCAAGTATTGCCCCCTTTTTTTTATTTAACTTTGAATTTTAAACACTTGTTAATATTTAGTTTTTATTTTTGTTTAAGGAATTACCTTTTTTTAAATTAAATGAGTGGTATTAAAAGAATTAAACATAGAAATCAAATATGATTTAGTGGTTTCAAATATGATTCTTAGATTAAATCTAAAGGTTAATATTAAAAGTGATTATACCTTTTTTTACTTTTATAAAAAAGAGGATTATAATTATTATTTACCGGTTGAAGGGGGGTTCAATATAATTTATAAGATCAAGAACCAATTCTATTTTAAATATGATGGGAATCAATACAAAGTTTGAACAAGAGGAAATATAAGAGTAAAAGAAGTAGTAATTCATTGCCTCCCTTGCACATCGATGGAGTTCTCTTTACATAGGCCCCCAACTCTCCTCGATCCGTTGAACCTGATGACAGGGTATTGATTTGACATATGCCTCTAAAGTCAACAATAGTAGGTGATATCGAGTTGAGCATTAAATGTTCATTTAATACTTTTGACTCTACCTCATCATTACTTTTAGGTTGTTGTCATCGACTCTTTGAATTTTCAACAATCTTCAGTGGTAGCTCGATTACCTTTTTTCAAATAGATCTCCTCAATTCCCTTAGGTGTTCAAGGGAAATGTTTGCTATGTCGTTATCTCTTTCCTGCTATCGACTTAACCTTTGTTCGATATGTGTTGTTATGTTTTACATCACCTATAGTTAGCCCCCATGCATGTGGGTGCGTGTGTAATAGGGGGACACATGCAGATTTTGAAATCGTGGGCTAAGTTTGAAAATTATGTGCTAAGTTTTGAAACGTCCCATCTTGGAAAAAGAGATAGTTGTAGCGCCAATTTCGAAAAAAAATGGTCATTATTGCATTTAAATCAGGCGGCTAATGAGAGAGAAAAGAGAAAGTATACAAAGTGGGAAGACCTTATAATATAGTCACACATATATATATATATATATATACTTTCATAAGTATATATAAACTAGAACAAAACGAAGTAGAAACTTAAAGTTTTATCCAAACTCTTGAGATAGAGTGAAAGAAAAAAGAAGTTTGATCATTGTGTGAGATCTTGAAAGTGATTGATTATTAAGTGTGATTGTGTTGATAATATGCAAAAGACTTATCAATCAATGAAAGAGCTTTGTGGAAAAAACAAATTTATACCAAAAACTATGGCACCGGAGGAATGACAAAAGGTGTCATTCTTTGGAATGACTGATCATTTTTGGTATAGAGTAGGGCAATTTTATGAAAATATGCTTGAGTTTGAAGGAAAAGATTGTTTCTTGAAGAGGAAGGGGTAGCTGATGAGGGATCTGATATACCAGCAGACAAAACCCTAATGTTTAATATCGAAAATGGAGTTTTCCCATATTCCTTCATAGGATGGAAAAGGAGTCAATCAGCATGTAGAGGTTGGGATGAGTGGACTACATTCATCTTCTCTGATCTTGAAAATGTGATTCAATTGAAGAGAGCCCGGATATATAAAGCAATTAGATGGACCAAAATAGTTTCAATTCCTCAAGATACAAAAGCATTAGAAGTACTGGTATCGAGGTGGAATACGAAAACACACACATTTATTGCATCGTGGGGTGAATTTGGTCCCATTTTAGAGGATGTTGTGCATTTAACTGGGTTGCATTATCATGGATCAATGAATCCATGTTCGATTGAATTGAGTGCATATGACAAAATCATAGAGGCCAATTTGTTGGCATGCTATGAAATAGTGAAACATTTTGGAACAATGTTTGAAAGAAATGGATCACGAAGATCGATTAGAGGTACCGGTAGGAGTAAATGTACATTCGGAAATTGGCTGCGTTATTTCTTTAAGGATATTCAACCAAATATGAAAGATGTTACTAAAGCTGATCGAGAAAGAATCGATGGGCCTGGGTTAAATAACTAATATAATCTAGTTGCATACATATTGTGTTGGTTATCAAGATTTATCTTTGAATCAGGACCTGATGATATAATACAAAGCTATTTGATACCAATGGTTATAGTATTGGCTGGAGGAGGAGTTTTTCCCTTAGCAACACCGTTTTTGGGGTCATTATACTATAAATTGGATCAGCTTGTAGAGGCGATGAGACGTAATGTAGGGCGATACATAATACAAACATTTGTGTCCCCAATATTTTTATAAATGTTTTTGTATGAAGGATTTTCTCGATATGGGCCAGAACGAAATGATATGGCCATTTTTGCAGAAGAAGAGATAGTGAGATCGTGGGGTATATCGGTAAAGGAGGTTAGTGTGACTTTATTAAAGTTATTGATTCCAGACAATACTTTGTGTGTCGCCCATATGCTCAGAAGCTTGTGGGGACATTGAGGGCGAGTATGTACTTCGATGAGACTAAGATTGATCATTATACTTATAACTTGACTCCTACAATGTTAATGGCCTTGATTGTGGTTATTCCAGGGTAACTGCCTGTGATAAAAGATGGATTTGATGTAGCAATGACATACAGTCCGCATCAATTAGCATTGCAGTTTGGATACGATCAAGGTGTGTCTCAAGAATATGTGTTTGTACAACATGGCAATTATGTACAAGATAGCTATAATCGGTTTGATAAAGATTATGTATACACTATTACCGATGGAGTAGGGAGTTCGTATTCAGTGATATGAATCGTCAAGACATAAATCATCGAATCAACATAAATACTGGAAGAAACAATTAAAATTATTTGCAGAGTTTATTAAGGCAACGCCAGTGGTGAAAACTAAGTGTTGACCTATTCGACCTGGTGACCCCAATTTGAGGATGATAACAAAAAGGTTTAATGCAAATCATGGAGAAATTTGTCGAGCAGTAAGGCAAATACTGCATCGAGAGGCATCATCGGCCCAAGAAGCTGGGGCAATAAGTGAACCAGCATAGGGTAGTAGTAGATTGATGTCAGTAACAGAAGTTGTTATTGAAGTTAGGGAAAAAGAGTCAGTGACAAATGATCCAAGTGAATCAAATGTAGTAAATCCAAAGGGGAAATCTCAGAAAATGAAGAAAAGTCAAGGAACTGGCAAAGGAAATTTAGTGAAAAAGTCTAAAGTTATCAACCTAGAACCCCATCCTGAAATGGTGGATCTATAAACAGAAACTGTGAGAGAATTAGCTAAAAAAATTATGACTGAAAAATATATGGTAGAAAAAATTCAATAAGGTATCTCTGATGATAGTGAGGAAACAACATATGATATTGAAGTGAACCAAATAGGTGAATATGGCTCAATGCTGCAAAAAAATGTATGTGATCGAGTCCAAGAAGAAGGGACATTGTTGACATGTGTAATTAGGTTTTATACATTATTAAATCCTAGTGTATGGATAACCCTTGGGAGTTTCACTCGAGATCGTCCTTCAGGGATCGATGAAGTTGATTTTTCTCATACTACTGATGTTTGTGCGGTAAGGGAAAGATGATCTAAGCGAATACAAGATGAGAGACAACCATCATCAAGGCAAAATGCAGATTCTATCGATGAACTGGACGCTGGCGATGGCGTTATAGAGATATTAAATGAAACTCCTTTAAATATTGTTGATCGAAATATAGAGGAGACAAATCCAGAGCTTGCCTTAGCCATTGTATTGGCTAATGTAAATTATGCAGAGCAAAATAAAGATCCAGTAATGGAGGAAACTACAATCGAAGAAGCAATGGTGACATAAAATACAATGCCTGACATTGAAGAAGAAAGAAGTACACCAACAGGAGATACCAATACTGGTAACAACTTTTGAATGTTGATGAAACAACTTGCCGATCAGATACAAGGGTAGAAGAAGAGACTAAGATAGCTGAACAAACAAGAGAAGAAGAAGAAAAAAATGTTCTGGAGTCCGTTGAGTCTGAGATTTAAGCTAATATAGTTAACAAGAACCCAGTTGAAGGAAGTGAACCACTTGTGATTACAGTGGTAAGAGCTAGTTCCCCATCAAATGTCATATTGTCTCCTATCGAGGAAGTAGCATTGGAAAATGAAAGGGGAGAAACTAGGACTGAAGAAGAAAAAAATGATATGGAACAACAGCTCGAGCAAATAACTATTACCACCGATGAAATTGATGAAGGGCCAATAGGTGAAGTGTACAATAACAGCCATATGTCCACTTAGAATGGTGTTATGATCTCTACCAATTTCATTCCTTTATTACAAAAAACATTGGGAGCTCGTGAAGAAGTAACTCAGATGATATCGTCCAAACATATATTCGTGAAACGAGTAATGTATGAAAAATTGGGGCGTAACTGCAAATATTTTGTTATGTAGCTTGGGGGCATGGTGATATAGTTGAAGTTGAAGAAATCGAGATGTTGATTGATGCTTTATGAAGGTTAGGACTCGATGTTGGTTGGTTAGTAGAATGTGTTGTAGTGGTAGAAGAATGCATGAATCGGTCATTACTTGACAATAATTTATCAGAAGTTGAAGAAAAATTACAAGCAACGAAGCAAACTATGCAATCTCTGGAAGGAGAAGTGGAGAAAATTATAGAAGAAATTGGTCAGCTGGACCAAAAAACTAATGTATTGTTGCACTATGATAAGTAAATGTAATTTTGTTGTTTGTGTGTGTTGAAACATAATGTAAGTTGAAATTTTGATTGAATGAAATGTTTGACTTTTGTGTTCTATGAAATATTAGGTTGAGTAGATGTGTAAAATATTTCAAAGTGTTTATAGGCAATATTGGAAAAATATGTCTATATATGCCTTGATAGAGGGATTGAGAGGCGATATTGAGAAATATGCCTACGTATGCCTCGATAGAGGGATTGAGATGCAATATTGAGAAACATGCTTATTAGTACATTGATAGAGTGTTTTAAAGGCGATAGTGATAAATATGCCTAAGTATGACTTGATAGTAGAATTTAGAGGCGATATTGAGAAATATGCCCATGTGTGCCTCGATAGAAGGCTTGCTAGGCGATATTGAAAAATATGCCTATGTGTGCCTCAATGAGGGCTTGTTAGGCGATATTTGAGAATTATGTCTGTGTGTGCCTCGATAGAGAGCTTAAGAGGCGATATTGAAAAATATGCCTATGTGTGCCTTGATAGAGAGCTTGTTAGGCGATATTTGAGAAATATGCTTGTGTATGCCTCGATAGAGGGCTTGAGAGGTGATATTGAAAAATATGCCCACGTTTGCCTCGATAGAGGGCTTGAGAGGCGATATTGAGAAATATGCCTATATGTCCCTTGATAGAGGGCTTGAAAGGCATTATTGAAAAATATGTCTATGTGTGCCTCGATAAAGGGCTTGCTAAGCGATATTTGAGAAATATGCATGTGTGCCTTGATAGAGGGCTTGAGAGGCGATATTTGAGAAATATGTCTATGTGTGCCTCGATAGAGGGTTTGAAAGACGATATTGAGAAATATGTCTGTGTGTGCCTCGATAGAGGATTTGAGAGGCAATATTGAGAAATATGCCCACGTTTGCCTCGATAAAGGGCTTGAGAGGCGGTATTGAGAAATATGCCTACGTGTGCCTCGATAGAGGGCTTGAAAGGCGATATTGAGAAATATGCCTAATAAAACATGCAAAACAAAAGTGGTAAAAAAAAAAACTATACATACTTACAAAAAGGCTATCATTAAGATAACATAGAGTAGTAGATATATTACATCAAGAAAGCTAACAAAAGTAAGGTTTAAGGCACACATCATTGATCGATCCTGGTTTCTCGTCATCATTAGCTAGGGTGTAGTAACCACTAGAATTAACAGAGTCGATAACAAAAGGGCCTTTCCAGTTATGGGCAAACTTGGTGTGTGGCAATCCTTTCATGGTTCGTTTAGTATTGCGCACAACCAAATCACCTTGCAAAAAGGTGTGAGGTTTAATCTGGTGATCATGAGTACGATTCATGGTTAATTGATAAGAGGTCAGGTGATGAGCAGCCTTGGTTCGTCGTTCAGAAAGGGATTCGATAACAACTATTGGGTCAGAATGGATATTGCTGCATGCAGCTAGTGCTGCAGAAGACACCGCAAGCTCTACTGGTAGTATTGCTTCGATACCGTAGACCAAAGAAAATGGGGATTGACCAGTGGATCATTTAAAAGATGCCCAATAAGCCCATAAAGTGATGGGTAAATGATGGGCTCAATCATAAGGATGATATGTGCAATTACGACTTAAAATACGCAATAAGTTTTTGTTAGTGGTTTCTGCTTGACCATTCCCTTCTGGGTAATAAGGAGAAGATCGATGATGTTTGATAGCATAATCATGCAAGAGACGATGCACATGTCGATTGATAAAAGGGGTACCATTATTATAAAATATAACATATGGTATCCTATAACGGCATATGATAAACTCTTTGATAAAGATAGCAATAGCAGGACATGTAGCATGTCTTAACGGAATAGCCTCAACCCATTTGGTAAATAGATCTGTTGTTGTTAAGATCCAAGTATGACCATGAGACGTTGGTCGAATGAGGCCAATCAGTTCAAGCCCTTAGGTGTGAAAAGGCTAAGGCGGGGTAATTGGATGTAGAGGATGAGCCGGTATGTGAATTATATGATCGAATTTCTAACAAGGGATGCATTTCTGAATATGTTTACTGCAATCAGTCTCCATAGTTGGCCAGTAGTAACCACATCGAATGAGTTGTTGAAATAGCTTTCGACCACCTTGATGTTTAGTAGCATGTGCTTCACGCAAGACTTTAAGAGATTCATGCATAGATATACATTGAAGTGGAGTACTAGTGACTGTATTTCAATAAAGTTGACCATGTTATAAGCTAAATCGTGGAGCAGTTTTGAGAATAGCTTTAGCAGTAGACCGATCAGTAGGTAAAATTTAGGAAGAAAAAAATCGAATAAACGGTACACTCCAATCCATATCTTCAACAAAATGATTCATCTGTTCAGAATTAGGGAAATCAATATCAAACAATGAATGACATTTGGAGCAATTGTGCTATATTTTATGTGCATCTATGGCCATGGTTGGCCAGTAATAACCTCGTCGTTATAGTAGGCGATAGAGAGCTATTGGAATAGAACATTGTATGTTGTAAGTATCGATGAGCAAAGTTTGTCCTTCTTGAAATGAAGTAGCCCGAGAAAGAATACCACTGGGAAGTTGATAGTAAAGGTGACCATGAAGTAGATGAAAGTGTTGCAACTATGTGATTGGGAGAGTACCTGATCCAGACTGTAATTGTTCTAAAATAGGAGCACACTAATCATTGGAAACAAAAGATATATTTGCTGGCACAACAAGTGAAGTATGTTGGTGTTGAACTTGTATAGTCTGAGGACATGTAGAAGAAGATAACTTGGTGCCCATAGTACCAAGAACATCTAAAAAATGATTATGGGATCGAGAAATATGAGAAAATTTCAAGGAGTCAAATCTTTTTGACAATCGTTGTATGATTGTTCGATAAACATCAAGATGAGGCTCTCGAATAGCATAAACTCCCGTGGTTTGATGAATAACAAGTTCAGAATCACCGATAACATGCAAATTAGTAATTCCATGATTGAGAGCAACAAGTAGACCCAATATCAAAGCTTCATATTCTACAGTATTGTTTGAACAAAGGAATAATAAAGAGAAAGATTGTGGCAACTCTTCTGTTGAAGAAGTGAGAACAATACTCGTTCCACCTGTAGTTGCAGTGGAAGAGCCATCAAAACTAAGTGTCCATGGGTGATAATCGATTGAATAAACTGATGGTAAGTCATCTAGCGGCAATTCATCGAGAATAGGTTCGTAACCATTCTCAGGAAATTGAGCCAATAAATCAGCCAAAGCTTGACCCTTAATTGTAGAAGGTAAATGGCAAGTAATATCAAGTTAAGCTAGTTGAAGCAACCATCGAGATGTTTTGCTTGTCAAGATGGGCTTAGCCAATAAATATTTGTAAATATCACACTTTGTGAACAGCTGAATAACATGAACTAAGAAATAATGACGGAATTTGTGAGCACAGAAAACCAGAGCTAAGTAATGTCGTTCAACAATAGAATATCGTAATTCAGCATCTCGAAGACATCGGCTGATATAAAATATTGGTCATTCCCTAGCATCAGTTTCTTGTGCCAAAAGGCACCGATCGATACCGATGTAGAAGTGAGGTAGAGTCAAAGAGGAAACTGTAGGATTGGTGGTTATATGATCTGTGGTGAGATTAAAATCTGTTTAAGTTGATCAAAACCCTATTGATGGGCCAGTGTCCAATGAAATCGGGGAGTAGATTTGCCATTAAGCAAAGTACCAAAGGGATGTGTGATTTTGGCAATCGCTGGAATGAATCATCTGAGATAAGAAACCTTGCCCAAAATTTTTTTTAAGTTGTCGTATGCGAGAGTGGGGGAGGCATATCAATTATAGCTTTTCATTTTGCAGGATCAACCTCGATACCAGTACGACGTACCACAAAACGAAGAAATTTACCATGATCCATTCCAAAAGCACATTTGAGTGGATTCATTCGGAGTTAAAAGGAGCGACAGTGATTGAAGACAATGCGTAAATGATGTAAGTGCTCATGATTAGTATGTGATTTGACAATAAGATCATCAACATAGTCCTCTACAAACGTATGAAGGAGATCATGAAAGATAACAGTCATTGCTCGCTGATATGTAGCACTAGCATTTTTAAGACCAAAATGCATCATATTATAACAAAAAATACCCAATGGAGTATGAAAGGCTGTCTTTTCTGCATCATGGGAAGGCATATGAATTTGGTTGTAACCACTGTATCCATCCATGAAAGAGAATCAAGAATGACCAGTTGTTGCATCAACTAGAGCATCGATAATAGGAAGAGGAAAATCATATTTTGGGCATGCCTTGTTCAAATCGTGAAAATCAACACAAAACCTTATTTGACCGTTCTTCTTAATAACTGGAACAACATTAGATAGCCAAGTAGGATGTATTATCGGGCAAATAAAGCCAGCCTCAAGAAAATTTTCAATTTTAGCTTTGATTTGTAGCTCTACTTGAGGACGAAAATGGCGAGAAATTTGTTTCACTAGTCTGGCTGATGGATGAACATTGAGATGATGGGACACTAATTATGGATCAAGCCCAGGCATATCGTGATAGGTCCAAGCAAAGACATCTTGAAATTCTTGTAAGAGAGTGATAAGATCATTACGATATGAATCGGATAGATTAGTAGCAATAAATGTCTCGTGAGGAGTAGAACCATGAGACATTAAATCAATCAATTCAAGATCGGGATATTTTGTGAGCTTGGTTGGAATGTCCTCCAAAATGGGATCATCGGCTGAATGAACTTCTGAGCCCTCACACCGTCATAGTTAATAGATAAAACAACCATCGAGTAAACAAACACGTTTACATTCTCTAGGCAATGACGTGTCATGTTATGGTTGGTACAATCGTGAAAGAGGAAAAATATCTTTTTGAACCTCCTCCCAGGAGAGAAGTGGTGTGCTAAAACTGGAATGAACTGATTCCTCCAGGTAATCATCAATATCATTGAAGAATAAAGCTTCAACATAGTGAGCCTCATGAGTAGCAAAGGGTTTGGTAGAGCATGGTATCGTAACAACTTTATTGCCGATGATACCCTTGAAACATTGATGAAATGTAAAAGGGACAATGCCAAATCGATGCATCCATGGTCGACTAAGAAACATGTGGTATGAAGTATCACCTTCGATGACATGAAATTTGACTGGTTCCCTGAACTTGCCAATATTGAAATCAAAATTAATATGACCAAGAGTACGATGAGACTTATCACCAAAGCCCATAACTTTAATTGATTCCATGACTAAATGTTGGCGATTGAGACCAGCTTTGTCGAAACTAGTCATTGGTAAAATGTTAATAGATGAGCCATTGTCGAGAAAAGCTCTTTAGAATTCTAATTTGTTTAAAACACCTATAACATATAGAGGATGATTTTGCGATGTGGCAAATTGTTGATCAAAATTAGTAAAAGAAATTACTGGGTGATGCTGTGTTTTGACATTGGCCATGCTGGTGGCAACAAGAGAATGTGTATCATCTGTATCAGCAGTGACTAATGAAGACATGATAGGAAGAACAACAAACTCATCATAACAGGCAATACCATCTATAACACCGTGATGTTTTGGATAAGAGTTTTTCCAAACATCAGTAGGAATTGTAACCTCCAAATTACCTTTAGCAATCATTTCATGAAAGATGTGATTCAGGGCTCGACAATTACTAGTAGGATGATTGACCCATTGATGATATATGCAATAATTAAGTTCATCTTTGTCTTTTTGAGAAGGAATCCTTCGTGGTATTGGTAAGACAACATCACTATGTTTAACCCATTTTTATAATGTACTTAACACTTCTTCAATTCGAACAAGAAATGAGAAGGGGGGGGGGGGGGGGGGGGGGGGTCAGGTCGATTTCCACCACAAAGATCTTGTCTGCTGACAGTAGATGAGAATGGTTTGGATCAAACAAATTTATCTCGACGCCGTTTGCTACGTTCCTTGATAGGAGAAGAAGTAGATGTTTTTACTATCGATCGGCATATATCAGGAATTGGAATCTTCATATCACGAGTCAAATTGCGAACATTCGTCGTAAGCTCTGTAAAAGTTTCTAATCGCAAATTTATAAGGTGAAGTCGATAAGTTTTGTTCAGACCTTGAATGCAGATTTCGATTCGATCCTTTTCAGTACAAGCCTCAAAGCATTCTTTAGCTTTCAGCTGGAATCGAGAGACAAACTTCAAAGAATCCTTTGTCTCGTCTTATTGCTTTTTAGTTAACGATAGAGTGGTGACCCGTTCTTTTGTTTCACAAAAATTGGTCATAAAATGCTCAGAAAGTTGGTCCCATGTAGTTATAAAGTTAGGTTCCAAACTTTGATACCATATGTATGCAAGTTCAGTTAATGACTTAGAGAATTCATGCAAACGTAAATTCTCATCACCACTGAAGCCCCCAAGTGCTTCAATAAAACGACTGACATGCTCTTTTGAATCGCCATCAACACTGTTATACTATTGGAATTTAGGAACTAGATAGCCTATCGGATAAGGTGCATGCATAACACTTTTGGGGTAAGGTGGCTCTTGTCAAAATACTAAAGCTCGTGCAGAAGTGGGTGAACTTTTAACAAAGAAATCACGAAGACGTGCTTCTGTGACATATGGTTGGAAGAGCCCAGGTGGGTTAGGTGTAAGAAAATTGGTCTGTGCATCCATTTATACTTTAGTCATGGGATTGAGTGGATCATTATGAGTGATAGGAGGAGGAACCCGTTGTCCTATTGGTGTAGCTATCGAACTTACTTGTACCTGTTATTGACACTCCCTCTTTTTAATCTTGTCTTGTAAGTTTTGCAACATCATTGTTTCTAATTTGGCCAATCGATCACCCAACACTTTCTGCGATTCATGTAATGAATGAAAATATTCTGGTGACGATACCTCCACAAATCATCGTTTGACTCTAGTCAACACATGAGTTATTCTGTCAGGATTTGAAATTGGTCTTGTTACACTTTCATTACCCGATTGTCTTGCCCTAGAAGGCGTAACAACAATTCTTTCGGAGTCTGAGGTTTGTCTAGCCACACTTTGAAGAGCAAAGTAATGTTCTAGTACATAAGAATGCCTTGGTACCATATTCTGTCGACTGGTTGACATTCTTGGCTGCTCCGGTACTATACTTTCGTCTTCTGATGAAGCCTCCGGCTGGTTCCTGGCGCTTTGTCCGATATCCATCTTCTTAAAAAGAATCAAAGGTCCCCAGCAGAGTCGCCAATTGAAAGGGGGTTCAATATAATTTATAAGATCATGAACCAATTCTATTTTAAATATGATGGGAATCAATACAAAGTTTGAACAAGAGGAAATATAAGATTAAAAGAAGTAGTAATTCCTTGTCTCCCTTGCACATCGATGGAGTTCTCTTTATATAGGTCCCCAACTCTCCTCGATCCGTTGAACCCGATGGCAGGGTATTGATTTGACTTATGCCTTTAAAGTCAACATTAGTAGGTGATATCGAGCAGAGCATTAAATGTTTATTTAATACTTCTGACTCTACCTCATCATTATTTTTAGGTTGCTGTCATCGACTCTTTAACTTTTCAACAATCTTTAGTGGTAGATCAATTGCCTTCTTTCAAATAGATATCCTCGATTCCTTTAGGTGTTCAAGGGAAATGTTTACTATGTCGTTATCTCTTTCCTGCTATCGACTTAACCTCTGTTCGATATGTGTTGCTATGTTTTACAACACCTACACCTGTCTAAAGTTATCTTATTTATAATTAGGATTAAGATTATTAATTACCATATGATTCAGTATTATAATCGATTTAGGATTAGTATTATTTATGATTCATTATTATTATTTTTATCCCATTAGGGTTAGGATTATTAATTATAATTAAATTAATATAAAAATTAATTTAAAATTTTAATATTCTGTCACAATCAGATTTGTAATTTATATATTCAATATAATTTAATACAACTTAATTTCAATTAGATCTTAGTGATAGAATTTAAATACATAATTGATACATAAATTAGTGTTGATGCTTTCAAATATAATTCTACTTAAATTAGAGTTATAGAATTCACTTAAATATTGTAGTTATAATTCAAATAAAAATTAGATTGGACTTACAAAATTAAATTAAATTTTATAATTATAATTCAAGTAGAAATTAAATTGAAAAATCACATCTAAAATTTTGGCTATAAATACTGAAACTCCAAAATTTCTTAACAGTTTAATTAATATAATAACAGTATATAGATATAGATATAAATATAGATAGAATTTCACATGATTCAAGGTACCATATGAGAAACCTTTTGGTGTGAGGTTGATGTAATCGAGAAATTATAAATTATTTCACGTATTTTGTTAATTTAAAAATATATTTGTTGGAATATATTATAATATTTACATAATGACTACATCTAAAATTATAATATAATTTGAAGAGAATAAAAAATAACATTTAAATAAAGCTTTAAACATGTTATATCGGAGAAAAATCATGTAAGTTTTTTTTTCTCTATCGCAATAATATATGATTTTAAATTGAGTTTTTTTTCTCAGTTGTGGGAACATAATTTTCCGCATCGCTCAATACGTTACATATCGTTCATTTATTTCGTAACGTTTTTATAATATGCCGATACCATTACATGACACTAATATTCAATTATAAGACTAATAATATATGAGTATGCGATTGTGATCGGAATCAATACTGCCACGGTGAATTGGAGTTGCTTTGAATGAATTTCGTAAATTAAAGGGGCAAAAGTAGACCTTTCAATGAATTGAGTTTTGATCCGAATCCGATCCAATTAACGGGATATGAGTTGAAAATAAAATCCGATAACCCGATTAGGATCAGAATCCGATAATTCAATTTCTTAACAAATTGGATTTGAATTTATGCTAATCCGATCCAAAATTAGATGATATATATATATATATATATATATATCAATATAGATTTGATATTTTATGTTTATATATTTAGTACTACACCTATATATAAATGTTAATTGTTAATTATTTTATTATTTATTAATAATGATTGATCATCTATACTATTATTAAAAGTGTGAATAATTTCAGTATTTCAGTTTTTATGCATTAAATTTATATATTATTTAATAATATATAAATTTAATGCATAAAAACTGAAATACTGAAATTATTATGTTGAGTAGTAAATATAGTATATTTAATAATGTCCAATTTTTTTTTTCGCTTTTTTATTTTTATATTTGTCATGGACATGTGTTATAAGTATTGTTTTGATAATTTTGTGTTTACTGATTATAGAAAAACAAGAAAAAATCTAAAATTATTTATTGATATTTGTATTTTTGTAATTAGATAATCAGATCAGATTATTGGATTAGATATCCAATAATGAAGAAATTCAAATATGAATTAACTAAGTAAAAATTTATCGAATTATCGAATTCGGATCGGATTAGGGGATTTTGCCATCCATATCAATAAATCTGTTAATGTAACCGATTTTAATCCGAATCCGATATAAATCCAATTAATCGGATATGGATTACTGAAAAATCGATTATGATCCGAATTTGATAATCCGATTTTTTAACAAATCGGGTATGGATTTAATAGATCCGATATGAATCTGATCCGTCGATAGGTCTAAACAAAAGTTTGAGTAAAAAAGAAAGGGTTATTTACAATGACACCCCTTGAGGTTTGAGTAAATTACAGGTAGATGCAACATTTGGAGAGTGTATTTCAATTGCTCCCTAAGGCTTGAAAAAGATGACAAAGACACCCCAATGACGCATATGCCCCTTAAATTAAAAAATTGATTAAATAAGTAAAATCATTGAATAATAAAATGACACATATACCCTCCATGTAACAACATATGATTTTATTCTAGATAATTAGTTTTTTACAAAAAACATTTGTTGCCTAAAATTCAATTTTTAGCCACAAACTTATATGTTTGTCGTCTAAAATTTTTTTTCAACAAAGTTACAATTGGTTGCAAACTTTTTGAACTTGGCGACAAAAATATAATTCGTACAAAAAAAATAAAATTAGATACAAACTATTTGGTGCAATTAATTATCTATAGTGACAAATGTTTTTTGTTGTAGTAATTAGTTTTTTGTAATAAATGTTTGATTTGTTGAGTAAAATAAAAATTTTAGTAACAATTTTGAATGTTTGTTTAAAATATATTTTTTTATGACAAAATTCCATTTGATTGCTGAATATATGCATTTGGCACCTTGTGCCAAAAGGTTAAGTTTTTTATTAATTATTTTTAAAGTGTGACAAATATGTAAAATTTTGTAAAAATCATTCGTTGCAAGGCACATAGCCACCTTTTTGGGTAGGGGGGCACTTGCCCCCGTAGGAAATTTATTTTTCATATATTTTTATTATTTTTTATGAAAGAAAATGATAATATACTAGTAAATATTAGTATTGCCCCCCATAAAATTACAAAAAATTCTTTTCATTGTTCCCTCTCCAAAAAGTTTTTGCTCGTTCTGTTAGTTACTAATGATAAAATAGAATGTACATATTACCATTATTGAAATTTAGTTAATTAAAAATTGTCTAACAACTCTACCAAATATAAAAAGAGATTACTATTTTAAGTGAACACTGTTTATTTCAAATTATTTATATAAACAAAATTAATTAACAAATATTATAATTATATTTAAAAATAATCGTTAATAGTTAAAAAAAACTAAAATATACACACAGAGGGGTAGACTGAAAAATTGTGTCACAGACGTATATTGAATATGATAAAAAGTACTTATGATAAATAAAAAAATAGTTAATTTGATGATTAATAATTCTACAACACAAAATTTTAAAAAGTTAAAATGTAGGCATGGTTAGTTTAATTTATTCAACTTGAAGAAAAAAAGCAAGGAAAGAAAGAAAAAAAATATTTATATTGCAAAAATCCAAAGTCAAGGGGTACTATGGACATTTCCTAGGTGTTGGCGGTGTCTTTGTCAACTTCTTCAAACCTCATGGGGCAATTGAAACGCACTTTTCAAACGTTGCATTTATTTGTAATTTACTCAAACATCAGGGAGTGTCACTGTAAATAATCCAAAAACATAATTGAAATTTTTGAAAGAAATAAATAAAAATAGAGCTAGCAGGGGCAATGCACGTGGACCTCCCTTTATATTGACAATACCCAGCTTTTTTTCTTTCTCTCTATCCGTTTCATTTATTCATGTATATAAAGACACATCTTCCATCACAACTCACAACAAAGCCCTAGTTTTGTTCTGTTCCCTCTCTGCTTCTCAAAACTCTACCCCACACACATAAACATACTCCGAGACACACATATATAGATACAATCTATAGATATAGTGAGTGAAAGAGAAAGCTGGTGTGAAGAGGAGAGAGAGAGAGAGCGTTGTTGTGCATAGGAGGATTGCTGTATGTCAGTAGATTGTACTCACTACTACTGTTACGGTGGATTTGGTGAGCTTGCGAATCCCTTGCAATGGCCTCAACTTCGCAAAAGGCGTCGCCTCCTTTTTGCATTCACGCCGTCGACTCCGCCTCTCCGCCTCGTGACGCCGCCGTCTCCGCCGCCGCGGCGGAGGTGGCGCAAGATTGGCCTGTCTCGTCCTCCGATAAGCCGATCAAGAAACCTACAGTGGCGTCCGTGATCCTGCCTGAAACTTCCGCAAATGCTTCCGCTGCAGGTACCTATATACTCAATACATATATACATATATATATATACATGTATATGGATACGTATGTAGTTCTGTGTATGTGCGTATATATATATGTGTGTGTGTACATATATGGATGATCTAGATGATTTTTTTTTCTATATTTCTTTTCATTACTTGCTGATTTTTAATTTCTCATAAAGTGTTGGTGAATGACGGTGTGTGTTTGTCTCTATATTGTTACTTGTGTCAATTTTGTTTTGGTTGTATTCTGAAAGAGTGAAAATTATGACATGCTAGGTATATTAGGGTTTACTCGTCTATTTCTTGTGTGTTTATGTTGGAAATTGAAACATTTAGATTGATTATAATCTCTAATTGTAGATTTTCGGAATTGTTTTTATACAATCTGTTGTTCTATATGTTAATGCTTGTAACATAGCATTGGTTTCTATTTGAAGCTCATGTTGTGCAATCAATACTACTTATATACATTGTGTGAATTATTGACTGTTTGAGACAATCCTGAATAGTGGCATTATGATCACTTGTTTTATTTAACAGTAACTATTTCTTTCTTCTTGTATTTTCTTGAGGATATCTTTTTTTTTTTTTGCTATTTTCTATTTTCTATTTTTAACTTGGTAATTGATTCAAGAATTATCTTTATTTTCTGTCACTCCAGATGTTTCATTATTCTGTTCATCAAAGCAAGATATAAAAATGTTCTAACCTCCCTCACGGCTCTATTCGAATGAACTATTATGTTGTTAGAGTCTTTTGATTATCTCCATTAAAAATAGTGGGTGATTGTTTATGGTGGTAGTGTGTTCCAATATATATATTGTGCTTGGTTTGAAATTTTGACAATGAATTGCTAGGAAGCCGTCATTCCTCTTCAGTAGGAAAGTGGTGATTATCTTGCTTTTCGAACTAACTAATTCCATCATTTAGAGTGTCACATTGCCAATTTCATTATTTTGATGATGACATGGCCTACTTTTGTGATACATTGAAATATTTGTTGTTAAGTTTCCATATATCACTTCCAAACTGTAGTTAGAGTTGTGTACTAGTAGGGTATATGGAGACTATATATATACATATATAATCTTTTTGGGTGGTAATTGTTGTTGGGGTGGCGGCTCCATGGTTGTTCTAATGCTTTTCAGGATTTTCCTGTATAGTTGCCATTTTATTTTTCTTGTGTTTATCACTCGAGGCTCTGATTTTCTTGTACAACTTGATAAGTACTTTTTCTGTTGCATAGGATGTTATTGATTTATTTGATTGTTTTTTTATGCCAATGCTTTACCAGTTATTATTGTATATATATATATATATCTGTTTCTGCTTGGGGTAACTCACTGTTATAACAGCATATGTAAACTACTTCTTGTTTAGAGTTATTTATTTGATTGTATATATGTACTTCTGCTCAGTGTAACTCACTGTTATAATAGCAGTAGCATATGTAAACTGCTGCTTGTTTAATCTATCTTCATAACCTTTTATAGATTAACATGCTAAACTTTTCAGATACTCTTGATGTTGCAATGTACTAATAACTGATAACTGTTTCTGTATGCTTGCTCTTATATTTGTTAAGGGAGTTCATATTGCCGGTTGTCTGACCTTTTCATTATTATTATTGCTGTTGTTGTTGCCGTTGTTATCCTTGTAGATGACCTTTTCCATCCAGTATATTATTTCTTGATTGCATCCTTGTGCAGGAATCCAGATGATGCCAAGGGCTCAAAGCAGCCACCCTCTGGATCCTTTATCTGCTGCAGAGATCGCAGTGGCTGCCAAAACTGTCAGGGCTGCTGGAGCAACACCAGAGGTTCCTCTTTTACACTCCGACTTGTTTTTGAACACATGGTTGTTACTAACTTTTGGAGAGTAACAGACTGATTCTGTTTCCATTTTCAGAAGTGATCTATAAATTTTTCTTCTTTTCTTTGAACATTTCAGATTAGAGATAGCATGCGATTTGTTGAAGTGGTCTTATTGGAACCAAGCAAACATGTTGTTGCACTAGCGGATGCATATTTTTTCCCGCCATTCCAACCAACATTACTGCCACGAACCAAAGGTGGAGCTATAATTCCAAGTAAGCTCCCGCCAAGGCGAGCTAGACTTGTTGTCTACAACAAAAAGTCAAATGAGACAAGTGTATGGATCGTCGAACTGACTGAAGTACATGCAACAACTCGAGGTGGACATCACAAGGGAAAAGTAATTTCATCACATGTTATTCAAAATGTTCAGCCTCCCATGGTTAGTTCTTCGTTTTTCAATTGATACTGTTTGGTACTTGACATCTTCCTGTACGGTTGTTGAAGTTAGTGCGATTGTGTTCTAGGGTTTGTGAGTGAAGAGGAAGAGAGGAAATAAATGTTATTGTCGAAGAGAACTATTATCATAGTAGAGAAGGAAAAACTAAATCAGGTTGTGCTCCACTCTAAAATAATATAGAAACAAAAAAAAGACAAAAATGCTCTGAATACAACGAGGCCTAATAACACGAGCTCTCTAACAAAGTTAAATGCCCGAGCACGTTTAATTTGATGAAGATCAATATTTGACTTTCTTTTTGTTAATTGGACTTTCTGTTTATGAGAAATACTGTATAAATTAGCAAAAGACTAATATTTTTTCTTTATATTAGTTCTTTTTTCCATTCATTTGATTCTGGTGTGAAACTTATGAACATTATATCACCTGACTGTTTTCGTTTAGATTAATAGGATAAATTAGTTGGAGTCTTAGATTTGTGCATTAACACCAGAAGTTTGGGTGTACAGTACCACAAAAATTGTTTTTGATTTGTTTTGTGCTTCGTTGTTGTTTTATCTCAGTTCTTGGTTACAAGGCATCGGTAGTAAACTACTAGTGGATAGTTGGTCAATTGTGAGGAACGAGGGTTTTATTCAGTACATTCTTTTTGTTGCTTGCGTTGGGAGTATTAGATGAACTGCATTAATGCCCATATTCTGTGGTGTATTTCTACCCAAATTTTATTGGCTGCAGCAACTAACTGATCCCACAAATTTATGGGTCAGCTCACCCTTTGTTAAAGATGTAATGAAAGGATCAGAAACCCCAACAGCGAGGACAAAAAAAGAGACAATGAGGAATTGTCTCTGTTTTTTTGTTGTAATTTTTAAGGCAATTCTTGGTGCAAACCAAGAAATGCAACATAACTCTGGAGTTCAATTCTTTCTGCAGTCTTTCCTTTGCCCTCTAGCAATGGGAAGGTGGGGCTAGTGTTAATTAAGACCTTTAATGTTTTACAATTTTCAACTATTGATAATTAAAATGTTGATGTTGAGATGAACATTTGACAAATCAAAAAAAAAAAAACAAAACCGCCCTGAGATGGTTTAAGTAGCACTAGCTGAACATAATCTGAGAGAACTGAAGCAAATGGTTATGTCATTTGATCGGGGCAAAAACCAGTAGGTAGGATAAATGACGTGGTCTTATTGTTCGTAGAGCTAGGAGAGTGGGAGATCAGAACTACCGCCTGTTGTTGAGATATGGAAGTTATGATACTCTATGGTTATTTGAAGTTATGGGCTTATATAGAGCAGAATGGATAATGATTGATTTAGTTCACCCATGGTTAAAGAATTGTCTATAATGTGGTGATATAAAACATTACTGGAGCTGTTGGGCATTTTTTAATTTGGACTGGGGAAATTGATGGGAGATGTCTGAAGCTTCTAGATATAGTTAGTTTTAGTTTAAAATTATTCTGTTAGTTGTTATCTGGCTCCTATAGGAGTGGTATCCTTGGAAGAGAGTTCGGGGTTTAAAGAACATTCCGAAGGTTGCACTTCTGGATGGAGAATACTGAAAAGTATTCCATTTCAAATAATTTGGTTTGGAGCTGCCAATTCCTTCCTAACTGGTTCTGTATGTATAAAGCTGTAACAGAGAGAATGGACCATGTCATTTTCTAATTAATTTGGCATTTGTTACAATGTTTCTCAGAGATGACTTTGGTATTCCCGGGACTGTTGGATTTACATGCGAGATGGATAGCAGGTAAAACAAGAGGAGAAAACAGAAGACCTGGAATATTGCTCTATTTAGATTGTTTGATTTACTTGCTAGGCAGAGAGGAGAAAACAAAAAGAATTGGAATGTGGCTCTGTTTGCTTTGTGTTGAATATTTGGACGTCAATTATTTGTCGGTTTTGATCAGCCAATTCTCAACTTAAAGAGTTCCTTTTTTTTTTTTGGCTGTTGGGTGAGACTAAGGATGCAACATGAATGCTTTTTAAACTTGTGTGTATATGTATACATAATTGTTTTGTAAGCAAAAAATTTAACACCCTTACTCATTTAAAGTTGGAAAGTTTTTACTTTTCTTTGTATATTTATACATGGATTACATCCCTTTTGATGCTTCTTAATGCATGTCCTAACCTTAACTATAATGCATATATATATGTTGTGTGAAATTTCATTGATAAAAGAACTTTTTTTTCTCTTTTTTTCGGAAAGGAAGAGTATTAATAAATTTATAGGTTGCCCATATGAACTTAGACTATTAGCATAGAAGTATTTTAAACTTACAAACTCAATGTCTTTGCCCTTACAATATCAAGTAAATGAATTTGAGGTTCCCCCTCCCCCCCAAACCAACATTAACCAAATTTGTTTAGGTTTGATTTAAGCCTATCATTTGGTCAGAAATTGACTCCTAGATAAAAGCAAATGCTGCTGTTCAAGTTCTCTTTATAATTTAGAGAGCTCGGTTTGAAGTATTTTTGAAGTTATTCAGTCAACTATGGTTTTGTTCTCATAAATTAATTCCTTTGCAATTGCAGGATGCTGTCGAATATGCGGAATGTGAAGCTGTTGTGAAAGATTATCCTCCGTTTAGGGAGGCAATGAAGAAGAGGGGTATCGAGGATATGGATCTTGTCATGGTGGATGCCTGGTTAGCAATATCTATCTTGCTGTTTTCTTGGGCATTCCACGTGGATGTGTCTCAAATAAGCGCCTTACTGATTTGATCTGCTGCATTGTCTGCAGGTGTGTTGGTTATCACAGTGATGCTGATGCTCCTAGCCACAGACTTGCGAAACCACTTATATTCTGTAGAACAGAAAGTGATTGTCCAATGGAAAATGGCTATGCACGCCCAGTCGAAGGCATTTATGTGGTTGTTGACATGCAAAATATGACAGTGATCGAGTTTGAAGATCGTAAACTGGTTCCCTTACCTCCAGCCGATCCATTAAGGAACTACACTCCCGGAGAAACGAGAGGAGGGGTTGATCGGAGTGATGTAAAGCCCCTACAAATTCTTCAGCCAGAGGGACCAAGCTTTCGTGTTAGTGGAAACTATGTCGAGTGGCAGAAGGTACATCTTGTGCTGGTGAACTGATTTACTATTTCGGATTCACACTAATAACTGCATATTGAACAATGCTGTTGTTTGGCAGTGGAATTTTCGTATTGGTTTCACTCCTAGGGAGGGGTTGGTTATACATTCGGTTGCGTACATTGATGGTAATCGGGGTCGAAGACCTGTAGCCCATAGGCTGAGTTTTGTGGAGATGGTTGTACCTTATGGAGATCCAGATGAGCCACATTACAGGAAGAATGCATTTGATGCAGGGGAAGATGGCCTAGGGAAAAATGCACATGCCCTTAAGAAGGTTTTCATTTTTCCCTGCAGCTTTCTGTCGTAAATGTATTTTTTCCTGAACAAATTTTAAGCATATACTATAAATGGTAACTAAATTTATAATTCTTTATACTTATCACGACTGCAACAGGGATGCGATTGTTTAGGATTTATCAAGTACTTTGATGCCCATTTTACGAATTTCACCGGGGGTGTCGAAACTACTGAAAATTGTGTTTGTTTGCACGAAGAGGATCACGGAATCCTGTGGAAGCACCAAGACTGGAGAACTGGCTTAGCTGAAGTTCGAAGGTCTAGACGGCTAACAGTTTCTTTTATATGTACTGTGGCTAATTACGAGTATGGATTCTACTGGCACTTCTATCAGGCAAGTTGAATGCATTAATCATATTGAGTACTTCGTTTGCTCATTCTATCGTATTTGTTCAAACTTATTTTTATCTAAATTTTTTGGTTCAATTCCATTTAGTGCTATTTATTACTACTGTAAAATCACAGGCAATTTGTTGTTTTAACAGAACCAATGACCTCTTGCCAATCCACACTCCCTCCCCCACCCCCACCCCCACCCCCACCCCCAATCTACCCACAACCACACACAAAAACTAAAGAAAGAAGAAAATTAATAAAAGAACAGAAGAGGTAGGAAGATTTTAGGAACAGCCTCAGAAATCCAAAGAGTGCAGTGGCTCAAAAATAAAAAATCTGGGCTGAAGTTTGAGGTTTGATAGCGGATATGGATTAATCGAGGAGAAAGAGATGGAATAAGAGCAGCCTATTGGAGTCACATCAACGGGTCTAGCTAGAGAAGTCTAACACCCTTATAATTTGTCAGTAACTCACAAGAATCAATAGAAGTTAAATTATATAAGATTACATGCAGAAATCCTATAAAGGGATGGGTTGTAATTTTGGTTGAAGGTGTCAACGAATGAATCATCAAATATCTTATGAATTTCCCTGTGAGTGATTCACAAATTTTAATTCGAGACCACCTCTAAGTTTGCTGGTGCAACTCCAATAGACTGCTTGTTGTAAATATCTTCTTTCTTTGATTGCTAATTCTACTCATATTCCATTCTCTTTTTTATTGGGTGTAGGGTAGATATTGTAAATTCATAGAGGAAAAGATTGATTTTTTGGGTTATCTCGGCCTGTGGGCCACGTTTCTTTTGTACTACGGGATGCGCTCCCTTTTCGAATGTCTTTTATATACATCTTATCGAAAAGAAGAGAAAAAATTCTACTCATAGTCCATCAAACTGCAAAGTTGACCCCGATTTTTTTTGAACTTTCAGCGCCTGGATTCTTTATGTTTTAGCATCTATGAGTGTTCTTGAAGTCACTTCACTAGCACTTCCGGATTGAGAGACTTCCTTTAGAAGGGAGATTATTTCTAACATGTTATTAAATTTTAAGCAACACTAGGCTGTTTTTAAGCGATAATGAGCTCTTTACATTTGTTTGCTAATAAGGTGTTGGCTCTTCTTTGAGGAAATATTTTCTAGGTTTTGCTCCCTCAGTTCCAAAATAATAGTACTAGTTGGACTTTTTAACTTTTAAGAGAGTATATTTGATTGTATGAATATTAAGTAACTTTCCATCTTTACCCTTGTGCAATTAAGAAAAGACAAAAGTTAGTGGAAATGCAGTGTTTGTTGGAGTTAGTGGAGGAAGGATAGTTGGGGAAAGTGAAAAGTTATATTGTATTCGGAATCGAAAGTGGACAAGTATTTTGGGACAATTACAGTTGAGAAAGTGGACTAATATGGGACGGAGGGAGTATGTTTTTTTTTTTACATCTTTGTCCTGAGATTTTATTCTTGCTGTGCTATATATAGCTATATGAACCTGTTCCCTTTAATAATCCTCTTGGCAATGTGTTAGACTGCTAGTCAGTCTTTTTAACTCGACAGTGTTTAGAACTTGGGATGATCTGGACATTATTCGTGGGTGCAGGATGGCAAAATTGAAGCTGAAGTTAAACTTACTGGAATCCTAAGCTTAGGAGCACTGCAACCTGGAGAATCTCGAAAGTATGGCACAACCATTGCACCGGGATTATATGCACCAGTTCATCAGCATTTCTTTGTTGCTCGTATGGATATGGCTGTTGATTGTAAGGCTGGTGAAGCGTATAATCAGGTATACTGCAACAACTTTGTGACCTGTTATCTTGTATTGGCTATTCTGTTTTCTTAACTAATTATAACCAGGTCTTGGTGTCCTAAGGTCTAATGAATTGGTGAGTACAGACTCCATCCATACTTGATATCCAAACGTCAGAGCTTTCATGATATAGGGTGTCATAGGTTAATATTGGTCGCACAAAATCCACGAGGGGCTGTACCTGATATCCAAAACCCCAAAGCTTGCATAATTTTTTTTTGATAAGTAAAAAAAAAGGGCTCAAACGGCGAGCGCATCCTATATACCAAGAAGAAGAAGGTCTTCGGCTTAAACCCCCCAAAAAAAATCAATTTTGTTTTTGATAGGTAAGTAAAAATGATGTAAAAGGCATTCAAACGGGGAGTGCGTCCCGTTACATAGAATAAGGGTGCCCTAAGAGCCGAGCGAACCCAAGAAATCAATCTTTTTCTCTAAAGATGTACAAAATCTACCATCCACCCAGAAAGACAAAAGAGAAAAAAAAGTATCCTTAAGGAAGCCTACTGGGGATTCAATCCCCTTAAAACACCTCTTATTACGTTCAAGCCAAAAGACCCACCAAATACAAAGAGGAGCAACCCTCCAAAAAGATTTAGCTTGAATTGCTGCGAAACAATCCCACCAACCATCAAGGACATCACGAACTGAGGCCGGCATCACCCAAGAAACGCCAAACAAGCCAAGCACCAAACACCAAAAATCATACACCACTGGGCAATGGAGGAAAAGGTGATCAACCGACTCCACATCATTCTTGCATATAAAACATCTATTGACCACTACTATGTTGCGATGTCGGAGGTTATCCAAAGTAAGGATTTTGCCCCAAGCAGTCGACCAAATGAAAAAACAACCTTGCTAGGGGCCCCGGAGCGCCAAACCGCTTTCCAAGGAAAAATCTCACAAGGCCGAAGAACAGAAACCTTGAAGAAGGAATAAATCGTGAAGCATCTAAGAGGAGAGGGTTCCCACACCATCCGATCCACCCCGCCTCCCGGAAAAGACAAGCCATAAAGAGCTTCTAAAAATCCGGAAACCTTCTTTAGCTTCTAATCCTGAAAATGTCTCACAAACTGAATATCCCAAACGATCTTGCCGTTATCAAGCCGATAACAGTCAGCGACACAGACATGACGGTTGCGAGCAATGCGATAAAGCATGGGAAAAGAAGAAGCCAAGGTGGAGTCACCACACCATAGATTGGACCAGAAGCTGATAGAGCTACCCGCACCAATGCTAAAATGAATATGAGTAGCAAAATCATCCCAACCCCGACGAATGTCTTTCCACACCCCATCCCTCTACGGATCCGAACTGGGCGCGAGCACTAACCTCTATGATCCTCTCCATACCGGCATAAGATCACCCTTCTCCACAGACGATCCCTCTCAATCCCGAACCTCCAATGCCACTTCCTCAGCATAGCTTTGTTGAAAGGCACCAATCTTCTAAGGCCCAAGCCTCCCTCCTGACGAGGACGACACATCAACTCCCACCAAACCAGATGAAGGGAAGATCGCTCGCCATCACCACCCCATAAAAACTGCCTCTGAAGCCTCTCAATCTTATGGGCAACACTACAAAGAATCTGATAGAGGGATAAAAGATAAGTAGGAAGGTTGGACAACGTACTCTTCACCAAGGTGAGCCTCCCACCCTTGGAAAGATACTGACGTTTCCACCCAGACAACTGCCTCGCCACCTGGTCAACCACCCCATCCCAGCAAAGTTGACGCTGCACTGAGGAACCCAAGGGCATACCCAAGGAAACAAAAGGGAAGTGACTAATGCCGCAACCAAAGACAGAGGAGATGTTCCCAACCTCCCCCACCGGGATCAAGGAACTCTTCCCAATGTTCACCTTCATACCCGAAACAGCCTCAAAAACAAATCAGAATGCACCTGAGGTGTCCCAACTGATCCTCCTCCGCATCACAGAACACGAGAGTGTCATTAGCGAACAACAAATGAGAGACATCTACAAACTGAGACGCCTCATCCCATACTCTGAAACCACGGACAAGACCAACCTCTGAAGCCCGAGTTATCATCAGATTGAAGGCTTCCATCACAATCAAGAAAAGGAACAGAGATAAAGGGTTACCCTGTCTCAGGCCACGCGAACTCCCAAAGAACCCTGAAGGAGAACCATTCACCAAAACCGAGAAGTTGGCTTAAGAGATGCAGAACTCAATCCACTGCTGCCACCTCTCCCCAAAGCCTAAGCGCTCCAGCATATAGATCAGGAAACCCCAACTAACGTGATCATAAGCTTTCTCCACATCCAACTTCACGAGGACCCCCAGGATCCCACTCTGCAATCTGGCGTCAATAACCTCGCTCACAACAAGAATTGAATCCAGAATCTGCCGCCCGCCCACAAAAGCATTCTGAGAATCCGAAATAACGCCAACAAGAACACCACTCAGCCGAGAAGCCAACACTCTTGTGATCAGCTTGTAAAAAAACCAATTTGTCCTTTATGATTGTACAAAATATAATCATGACCCAACTAAAAGAAAAAGAAATGAACTTGTCTTTAATGGAGCTAATGGGGCATTCATTCCCGTCAAAGCTTGCATAATGTAGTGTGTGGTGGGAAAATATTTGTTGCACCCATTCTGAATTTAATGAAACACTCTTATTTTGGAACTCAATTTATCAAACATTTTTACAATTTGCTTTACCAAGTGATTTTTGGAAAAAGGGCCGGGAAGTCTATACCCTTAATTCATTGACAACCTACTCTATGTAAATTGTTAAGAATCTCCCTGATGACAATTTCTCAAGTAATTCAAAACGATGTTTGAATTGCTAGGGAGTGTCTCAAACCCAAAACGATGTTTGAATTGCTTGGATGCCTTTATCATTTTGTTTCAGTCTTAAATGTTTAATGATTCGGATATAAGTTTGTGGGCACTCGTAGTTTGTTTTTTCTTTTATTTTTTTGATGAGTAAAGAGTATATAAAAGGTGCTCAAAAGGGGTCACAGCCCTAATACAAAAGAAGGCCAAAGTGGCCTAAGATCTCAAGGATCCCAAAAAATCAACTTCTTCACTAGCTACCGTACTAAGCTACAGTATGATCTGAATAAAATGTTGTACAAATGCTTTGTGTATGCGATTACGATGCATACAAATATGTAGTAAGAGTGCAAGATTTTTACCATAAAAACTGCGTTGAACTCTTAGGGTTTTGGTGAATTGTTTCATTAGTGGTGTATAATCTCTTTTCTTTTTTTATACAACTCATGATCGCTTGCAGGCTCACAATGGCACATTCAACAAAAATAGATCTTAATTACTGTAGAAATTACACACTTATGTAGCTCGCGAAGTAGTTAATTGACATATGCTTTCTACAAAAAGCATGTACTAAGCGATATAAAATTTGAAGCTATACCCTCTCTAACAACTTAAGCTTTTAAAGTAGATTGTTGCCAACATAGCATAAGAGCCAAAGGTCTTAGGGTCAAACCTCGCTGCTACCATGATACATATAATTGAAAACATGTGTTGGACAAAAAAAGCCGCATGTGAGGGTTGAGGATCGTACTAGAGGATATAGCTTAAGCTTCTAGAGTAAAAGGTTGCAAACAGGGTTGTAGAGCAGCTGCCTTTCATTTTGATGTTTGATGGTTTTTTACCTGGTCACCTTTAGGCATTGTGGATACAACATTCTACACTCTTCTGAAATCTTGATTTCATTTCTATTGTATGTAGTCAACATTCCTCTTGGTCTTGCTAATGTCTTATTTCTGTAGGTTGTTGAGGTTGATGTTAAAGTTGAAGAACCTGGGAAGAATAATGTTCACAATAATGCATTCTATGCCGAAGAGACATTGCTAAGGTCCGAACTACAAGCGATGCGTGATTGTAATCCTTTGTCTGCTCGTCATTGGATTGTAAGTATCCTTACCTGATTCTATAATTTTCTGAAGTGTGTCGAATTTAGTTTAATTTGTCCCTTTGCATGTAGGATTTAAGAATTTTATTTTCTCAGATGTCTTTTTTTCAGATCTATGTATTCTATATGTCTAGTTTTGGGTGCTTTTGTTTTGCTTTCTAACTAATCAGGTCATTGTTGACTCATTAACATGGTATTAGAGTCGAAGTTCTCGTATTTGAAACTCACGGTTGCCCTGATAAGTTGAATTGAAACACGTTTAGGACTGAAAGAAGGCCACACACGTGAGGGGACGTGTTAAGCTTTTAGAGTAGATGGTTGTTAACTTGATTATGGACTTCTTTATTGTAAGTTCACTCCTGTCCTTTATTGTGCTATCACGATTTTGATTTCCCCCCCTCCCCCTTCTAATCTGGGCTATTCTACCTCTCTGTTTTTATAAATCAGCTCCAAGAAATGTTTGAATCATAGATTATTTTCTTGACATTCCCAAAAGGGTGTTTGTTCCTCTTTTGCATTTGAAAATAGGAAGAAGTGATCAATTAAACAAGGGTTTTTATTTGATTAGCAGAAGGAGAAGGAATCCTTTTTCCCTTGTGGTTCTGTTCCCTCCTTTATTTCATTCTCATTTGGAAAATTTTCTCATGTTATATAACATGTTTACATTATGATTCTGACAATTTGTTGTGTTGAGTTACGACTTGCTGTTGATAATCTTAACTGAAGGGAGAGTATTCTAATATTATTGTCCAGGTCAGGAACACCAGAACTGTCAATAGAACAGGACAGCTGACAGGTTACAAGTTGGTACCTGGTTCGAACTGTCTGCCATTAGCTGGTTCTGAGGCCAAGTTTTTGAGAAGAGCTGCTTTCTTGAAACATAATCTTTGGGTGACACCATATGCATGTGATGAGAATTTTCCTGGTGGAGAGTTTCCTAATCAGAATCCACGTGTTGGTGAGGGGTTGGCAACATGGGTTAAGCAAAACCGGTCTCTGGAAGAAACGGCTATTGTTCTTTGGTTAGTTTTAATCTGTTGATTGTTGTCACCAAGGGTTTGTTTAAAAATAGTCACGCCAGAGCACTTCTTGCATATTTTGGCTGCTGCAAGTCCCTACAACCGTTATTGAGATGCCATGTCTTGTTCATATTTCGAGACTTGTGTTAAGTTTTTTTTCTCCCCCCCCCCCTCTCCCTCTTTTTGCCCCTAGAAGCTCTAGCATGATATATATAAACTTCATATAAGTTGATTGCACTTGAAATCATACGCTTTAACTAATAAATATGTACCTTTTTTTTTATCTAAAAGTTGTAGTTATCACCAATAGAGTTTTAGTAATCAGATCTTTTGGATTTGTTTGCCTGTTATGACTCAGTGCATCAATTTCAGGTATGTATTTGGAATCACACATGTTCCTAGGCTGGAAGATTGGCCTGTTATGCCAGTGGAGCGCATCGGTTTTATGCTTCAGGTATGTAAATGAAGCACAGATGGTCCTCATATACACAATTGGCCTGTTATATCAGTCCAGTGCATCAAACTCCTCTCCATGTTAACACGGGGGAAAAAATATTGAAATAGTAGGACAAGAATACGGTACACAGACACGCCAGGAACACGATAGTTAAATGTTACATTCTTACCAAAAGTATATGATAGAAATAAAGATTTTAACATGAATTTTATAGTCATAATGAACTCTTTGACATAGATTAAGACATGATAAGGCACAATATGTACCTATATGTGTGTCTCACACATACGTATGCCTGTATTTGTTTGTTTGTATATGTATGTGTGTATATGTATATGAAAAACACTTTTATTTGTTCTTGTTAGAGTTAAGCTATACTTTGCTGTTCAAATATCATCAAACTTTATATAAGTTTTAAATGACATTTAAGGGTCTGTTCAAAATTTAGAATTCTATTTTTTGTGTTGTGGACACGTCCCTGATGTATTGAACACATGTCGAGGAGTGTCCAAGAAGTGTCATTGTTCGCTGCGGACACAACTCCTTAAAAACACAACTCATTTAAGGGTCTGTTCAAAATTTAGAATTCTATTTTTTGTGTTGTGGACACGTCCCTGATGTATTGAACACATGTCGAGGAGTGTCCAAGAAGTGTCATTGTTCGCTGCGGACACAACTCCTTAAAAACGTAAGCTTCTAAGTGCATACACTAGAAGGAATGTTGTTTTGAGTGGCAATGGTTTTTGAGACAAAAGTTAATTCTGTTGCCGGGGGACTTCTCCAACTCTGCAAAAGTTAGCTTCATGAAACCTCGATGCCATGCCACTTGAAATTGATTTGATGCTAAAATTTGGTGCCATGGGTTTCTTGCAACAACCTTGAGCCCTCTTCGGATAACCAGATTGCCATCGCTAATTATCACCTGCCTCGATTAGTATGAAAATACAGGTGCCAAATTCTTTGTATTTAGAAATGACATTGCTTATGATTTTGCATGAGCACTTTGCGCTATCTGACATACCACTTCATCCCTAGATGTTGTCATTTTTGCTCCTTCTATATATGGTACAGCCTCCCTAGTTCCCCCTTTTCACCATGTACTTCTCGATCAACCCCCACCTCCCTCTCCCTCTCCCTCTCTATATGGTACAGCCTCCCTGGCTCCTTCTATATATGGTACTGACAAATGAGGAATATGCGAGGGTAACAGTAGATATAGCTCCGATAAATAATAATTTTAGGCAAAGTACACTGAGTTAGTATGGACATTCATCGTAGACCAAATGATCCACTTATTAAAAAGAGGAAGAACTCTTTGCTTATAAAATGGAATGAACGACAAAGAGACCCACCCAAGCTTACATGTATGAATTAATTAAAAATGATTTCAGAAAATTTAAAATCTATGAGATAACATGGTGAAGAAGGGATAATGGATAGAGGCAAAGTTGATGATGATGGTGCGAACAATTTCTTTTGTCAATGACAAAGCAGTTGAGATATTGTTAGTCTGCGATTTGTGTTTCTAGGCTGAGTTGCACTTTGGGAGTTGTTTCTGGAAAGTGAGCTTGATCCTGTTGGGAAGGTGTTTGTTCCGAAGGGTTTGACAACTAAATTGGATGGCTGGGCTAGTTCCCTTTGTAGGACTAAATCTGCATCTTTGTACCATTTGAAGCTAGTCTAGGATTTTCAGCATGAGGAGAATCTTTGAATGCAGGTTGGGAGAAACAATATTTGCTCTTGGTAAGTAGCTTGAATTTCAATGAGAAGTCTTTTTTTTTTTTTGAAAGGTAAAGATAATTTGAATTAAATAAAATTAGGCACAAGGCCTTACAAAGGATTTCGGGGCATACCCCAGAGAGAAAATGGAAGTAAATGAAAGCCAAAAATCCACCAAATGAAACAACATAGGAGAACAAAAATATTCTCAGCAATCTCCATGAGTCAACTACCAGTAGAAAGAAGGGAATTCAAGCTCGAAGAGAGACCTAAATCACGAAACCAAGAACACTTGAAAAACATATCTTGAAGCCAAAGCACTAGCATACCAGCGGACAAATTGATCTTGAGTTCAAAAGCCAAAACAATCAAGGAATCTGGCAAATTCCACGTCTGCTGTAATTGAGGGTTACTGGAAGATTTAACAAGCTTCAAAATAGAGAGAAGAGCAAGCTTCACCCCATGGCGGATCCTATGGTAGATAACATCCAAAAAATCAAACTGAGCATAGAAAACTCTTTTGTTTCTTTCCCTCCAAACTTCATAAATAGTTGCAACAAAAGCAAGCTTATTGAGGGTAACAAACAAGGATTTACCTCTGAGATTCAAACTGATCTAAGACATCAGATCATCCCAAGGTGCAGAAGGCCAAGAAGCACCACAGTCCTGAATAATACGATTCCATAATCTATTAGTGAAACTACATTGGAAGAACAAATGGTTTCTATCTTCCATTCGAAGCCCACAAAAAACGCAAGTTGCTTGAGTAACAATGCCAATAGATAGAAAGAAGAAAATATAGTATTGATACGATTTAAATGGATATCCAAACCAAGAAAGAATGTTTAGGGACATGGTTTGGAAACCAAATCGCCCTCCGCCAATTCACAACAGGAGCTTGATGCCTCACAAGATTCCAAGCAGAACTAATACTAAACCTGCCATTAGTGGGCAGCCAAATAACCCTGTCTTTCCTATAATGATCCAGTTGAAAATGATGCAAGAGAGCATTCTTAAAAGCAACCCATTCTGCAGAGCTCAAAACAGGAAAATGCCACCTATGGGAGGAAATGATTCTACTAACAGGAGCGTTGTTACCTAAACCAGAAGATTGTCTCATATGTGGGAGAAAAATATGGCTAAGAACACCATGAGGATGCCAGTTATCATGCCAAAGAGAGGTATCCGTACCATCGCCAATAATGAGCTTGATATTGTCTCTAGCCAAAGGCCTCAATTTAAGAATTTGCTTCCACGACCAAGAGCAAGACCTAGGGATGTTCAACTCCCAAAAACACTTACTCTTAATCAAATGATATTTAGCCCAAAGAGCTCAGAGGGAAGTGCTTTGAGGTTGAACCACATTCCAAAGATGCTTAAGCATTGCAGTTGACTTCCATTCCTTTAAATCTTTAATACCAAGCCCTCCTTCATTAAAAGGGAGACAAACATGACTCCAAGCGACTTTACAACCACCAGAGCACATCTTGGAACCAGTCCACAAGAATTTTCTCAATAAGGAGGTAATGTCTGCCAAGATTACTTTAGGAAGAATGAATATAGAAGCCTAATAGACTTGAGTTGAGAACAAAACAACTTTTACTAATTGCAATCTACCAGCAAACGAAAAGTAACAGGCAAAACACCTTGCTGAAACCCAAGCCTGGATTGTAATTGAGGAAGAATTGAAGGAGGAACACCCAGCATGGAACATCACACTTTTAGAATGATTAGGTAATAAACTTGATAGCAAACCAAACTTTTCAAGAGCATTCATAATGCAAGACACTGAATCAATGTTGCCTGCAGAGAACACAAGTAAATCATCAGCAAATAACAAGTTGGTGACCCTATGGGGCTGACACTCCCATTGATAAGAAAAAGCTTTAGATGCAGTTTCCTTCAAGAGCATGCCTGTCAAGACCTCCATACCAATTACAAACAGATAGGGGGACAAAGGGTCCCCTTGTCTAATGCCTCTAGAACTAGAGAAATGGCTTGTAAAAGCCCCATTAATATTGATAGAGAAAGAGGGAGAAGATACACAAGCCATAATCAGGTTCACCAAGTGAGTCGGGAACTTGAAAGCTTCCATAACAGCTTTAAGAAATTTCCAAGAGACCGTGTCAAAAGTTTTGGTTAGATCCACCTTCAAAGCCACTCTAGGATCACCATCATTCTTATGATAGTTCAACATCAGCTCCTGAGCTAAGAGGATGTTATCCTCAATGCTTCTATCATGAATGAAGGCACCTTGATTCAAGCTTATAAAACTGCCCAAGCACCCTTTAATTCTGTTGGCAAGAATTTTAGTAATGCACTTGTACAAAGTAGTACATAATGAGATGAGTCTAAAATCAGAAATAGTAGTAGGATTAACACTTTTAGGGACCAATGTAATAATGGTAGAATTAACTTCCTTAAGCAAGTGACCGGAATGAAAAAAACCTTGAATAGCCTTTGTCACCTCAAACCCAATAATGGGCCAAGCCTGCTTGAAAAATAAAGCATTAAAACCATCACTGCCCGGAGCTTTTTCATCCTTCAGAGAGAACATAGTAGACTTTATTTCATCATCAGTATAAGGTTGAGAAAGAGCTGCAATCTGCTCATCAACCAAAGGGTTAGCCACAAATTGATCAAGAGAAGGAACAACCTCATAATCTCTAGCAATAAGTAAAAATTTATAAAAGCTTAAAATCTCTTCCTTAATCAAAGACTCCTCCTCAAGCCTCTGACCAAACCTAGAAGTAAGAGAAACAATGTTATTAGCCCTTTTCCTGTAATTGGAAACCTTGTGAAAATAGGAAGTTTGTTTATCACCAAGATGCAACCACTGGATCCTAGACCTTTATCGACAAAGGGACTCCTCTGCAGAAGAAAGATTAATGTAAGAATTCAAGCAAATTTTTTCTTGAGCCAACGCCTCCCCATTACCCGGATCCGAATCAAGCAGTAATTGCATCTCAGTCAATTTAGTTCTAGCAATCTCAACCTGAGAAGACAAATCAGAATAGTGCCAAGCATTCAAACCTTTCAATTCTTTCTTCAAAAGCTTCAATTTCTGGACAACCTTAAACATATAGGAACCAAACACTTCACTTTGCCAAATAGATTGAACAATCTTCATGGAGTCTGGATGCTTGAGAAGATGATTGTTAAACCTAAAAGGACCCCCTTTCTTAGCATCATCTCGAGCAATTTTGATATTAATGAAAGCATTTTCTGAAATGAGACTAGGACCAAAATTGGCTTCAGACTGGTTGAAGGTATCATTCCAAGCCTCATTAACTAGAACCCTATCCAACTTTCTAAAATAGGTAGATTTATTCCAAGTAAACTTAAGACCATAATGTCTTAAATCAAAAAGAGAAGATTGGATAAGACAATTACCAAATTCATTCATAGAATTATCCCAGATAGAAGACCCTCCAAACCTCTCATGCGGAAATCTAATAGCGTTAAAGTCACCAGAAAGAATCAGAGGCTTATCAAAAAACTTTTGAGTGAGGTCAAGAATATCAGTCCATAAGGGCCTCCTACCCACATTATCATTAAGGGCATAAACAAATCCACCAATACAATCAACACCACCGTCACCTTTGATAGAGCACAAAATCAACTGGTTAGTTTTCTTGAGAAGAGTAACATTCAAGATTACATGTTGAATTTCTCTATTACAATAGTGACATGGATTCAAGAACTTCCGATATGATTTTTTAGTGTTATGGTTTAATAATTTAGTTGATTTTAGTATCTGTAATCTTGAGTTTTGGGTTTTTGCTATTTGCTTTGACAGACGAACTATCTTTGGATCATCTGCTCAGTACCTTCAATTCTCTTTAGGTCTTCCTTCACTAGCCTTGGTCATGGAAATGAAGAGAAGACAACCCTCTTTCTTTCTGTGGCATATCATTAGCTTAGATCCACACACTAAAGATTGTTCTTTATTTAGTCTGATCATTACACGATAGAGAATGAATATGAGCTCCTTTGAGAAGTGCTCGTATTTAGAGGCAATAAGCTTTTTTGTGCAAGTTGATTAAACAAATGCTTTGCAATTATCGAAGTCCAAACTATCTGGTTTGGAGATGCATTTGACTATTGATTAGTCTCTCCAAGATGTATAGACCTTTTCTCAGCATAATCATCAAATGTCTTCTTTTGAATTGATTCTAATAGCATTTATATGCTTGTGGATGCAGCCTCATGGGTTTTTTAATTGCTCTCCTGCGGTGGATGTACCACCCAGTGTGTGCGAATTGGATGCGAAAGATAGTGATGCCAAAGAAAGTACAGTAACAAAGCCAATTCCAACCGGATTGATTGCAAAACTTTGAAGACATTTTGATGACGCAATTCTGGTACTCTTTCATTCTAGTTAATTGTTGAATGTCTGTTGGGAACAACTCTATTCTGGTAGTTGGATTTTTATTTCTCGTCAATGGGTTCAAATACTAATAGGTTGATCAACTCCTAGAAAGTGTTCCTCAACTTCTTCAACCCTCTTTTAAGGTATCTACTGATGTTAAAAACAGGTAATGATTCTTTTTCTGATATAGAGCGTTTACTAAAGAACCCAGAACTTTCAAAAAATTCTATCTTTAAGACCGTCCAATTTTCTTTTTACATGTATGCAATTATGTGTGTTGGAATATCGCATGTGCATGTACAATATTGGTATATATTCTAAGGCTATCTTTGTATTTGCCTAAAATACTTTTTTGAAGATGTTTTTGTATTTGAAGAGTTTGGCGATCCTAAACTCGAGCAAATTGTTAACAAAAGTAAAATATTTATCTCAAATCTACCAAATTGACTGATTGATTATTTCTCCTCAAAGTGTTGTACAAATGTTGCCAACTCTCCCCTGACTTCCCCCGGTCTATGTGGACTCGTTCTTTTTCACTATCGATCTCTCTTCTAAACGTCAAAGTTGATCCTCCTTCATCTCCTCTATATCTCTGTCTTGAAGGACTTGTATGTACGTTCATACATATACTGTCTTCTTCCTATCTCCGATTTCAGGGTCTTGTCATCTCTTCCCTCAAATTCAAAATCAAAACCACCCTCCTCTCCTCTCCGCCCCTCTCTTCTCCCTATCTGATCTCAGGATCACCACACCTAAAAATATAAAAACATTTTCGATGAGTGACGGACAATAACTTTATGTTGAGAGGGATGTTTGAGATTTGTTTCCACTATTTCTATCTATGGGCAATAAATCTAAATGATAAAAGGGTGTCAGAGCATTTCAACCTATAACTTATTATATATAAACCATATATAACTTTATTCCATGAGGGAAGGATCGATATTCTCTCCAATAAATTAAAATGGTGTCATTTTCTGTCTGCCAAGAAAATCAGTAACCCAGAAGTACTAACCAGTAACCACCGTATTATCACTCACCAAACACCACCACCACCAAAATCCACCCGTGTATATCAGTGTATATATTTGTATTTATATATATATATATATATATATATATATATATATATATATTGCACCACTGATCTCAAGGCCTATGATCAAGCGGCCCATTTACTGACTATAATGGGTTGATTGTGACTTGATAGGTATGTATTGGCATTGCTAGTTACTACATGATTAAAGGGTGCATAGACTTTCTTGCTCAACTTGCCTCAGGTCATCCAACAGTTAAAATCTATAATGATCACAACTGGCTGTGTTTTAAAATGCATAGACCTTGTAGGAGTTTTAGTAAGTTCTATAAATGATAGTGGCTTTCCAAGCAATTTGTGGCGAATGTTGTCCCACGTCGTATCCGTATGGGAAATGTTTTGGGTATAAATGGACTTGAATGTTAACATTACCTAGCTATGAAGCATGGACATTTCGTCTAGGGTCACCGAACCCGTGTCGGACACACATGTCCGTGTCGGACGCGCGGACACGTCAAAAATACGTGTTCGACATACTAAAAATGTGTCCTGACATTTTTTAAAATTGGACACTTAGTAGACACTCGGAGGACGCGCGTGTCGGACACGCGGTGTGTCAGTTGATTCAAAGAAAGATAGAGGTTTTATGGAGTCGATAATTTAATGGATCACTTATGGAACTCCAACACCTCTAATTCAATCTTTGTCTTTGAAGATACTTGAATATCTTTGTTCCTTCTCATCTTGTGAGAAGAATTAGAGCACATATTCATTTATTCACTATTTAAAGAGGAACAAAATAATATCAAAAAAATTCAAATATTTGGTATTTATACTTTCCAATCTTTGTATTCAATAAAGAAAATTTTCACAATATAATGAGAGAAGATGACGGATGTTGGGGAAGATGCATTTGATTCATTGCATAGTAGTAGAATGAAGAATTTTGAATATGTCAGACATTTCATTTAGCTTATTTATTTATTTATTTTTATTTATAAATTTATTTGATTCTTATTGTTTAAGTGATAAATGAAGTATTTGTGTTATATAATATGTATATATAAAAAAATTATAATTTTTTATAGACGTGTCGAGGCCGTGTCGTGTTCTAATTTTTTAGAATTTGTCGTGTCACTGTGTCTGTGTCCCGTGTCTGTGTTTATGCTTCATAGCTACCTAGCTTAAGTTTTTGGGTAGGATATAACGAAGCGTGCAGTTCGTAATAAGTGATATCAAAGCATGCCCAAACTTTTATATGGTGTTGCCCTTGCAATATGCAACAAATCTTAAGCTTTTGAATTGGATAGTGAACACCCAGCCGTGATAAATTTATTTCACTAAAAAAACAAGGAGAATTTAACTAGAATTTTTAATTACTTTTTTTGTTTGGGTTGGAGAGCAAAGTGATTTAAGTGGCTCAATAAATCTGAATAAATGGATAATTAATGAAATTTTGGGAAGTCTATCGCATTTTAGTACCATGACTAGAGGAAGAGAACATCAGGTGGGACAGTTTTCGGGTTATTATTATTAAGCATGACTACAAAAAGGTGTGTTTATCATCATGTAAATATTGACTTGGCACAAGCTACTCTTGTCCCTCTCAATTTTCGAACACTTAACGTGTACTGAAGGAGAATAAGATGCCTTGTTATGCCAAACTCGTACATAGAACTTTTTACTTTTTTCTGAATTCAGTTGTTGACGGTCCAAAAGGGATTTTGAGTATGAGAAGATAGTAAAACCCGTGTATTATAATAATATGGTGTTATATATTAGATGAGAGAATGGCAAAATTGTTATTTTGTTAAATCTGGTCGATACTTTGCCACGGAAAAGAAGGGGTAGAAGTGTCGGCCATCACATGTGCTAAATTTCAAACGAGGTCGAAGTAATAATCACTGAATAGTCTACGATTACGTATGAGAAGAGATTTATTGTAATCAAACAACAGGAGTTTTCCATCACCGGAAAATGTTAACAGAAGTATCTCAAAGTTTTTCAAATTTAATTATGGGACTCTCTCGACATCAGTGTTCTCTATTCATCGAAGTACATTCTCGTGATGTTACGTTTATCTCCTTCTCATAATTCTTGACCTGCAAAATAAATATCTTTTTATAAAGGTAAATTACACTTACCTTCCTTGAGGTTTTGTTTTATATCACATACTCTCATAATTCTTGACCTGCAAAATAAATATCTTTTTATAAGGGTAAATTACACTTACCTTCCTTGAGGTTTTGTTTTATATCACATAGATGGATCGTTTGAGATTTATTGCTTTAACATTTCCATAAATTTGCTCGTGCTCAATGACACCCCTGTCATATTTTGTCCGCCAGAATCATTTGATAATTTTTTTTATAAAGTAACCAAATTGCCCTTACATGGAATTAAAAAGACAATAACAGCCGTACTTTAACTTTTGTCAACTCACGACTAAATTAAAGAAAAATCGAAGTAATAAACCTTAAACACTATTTATATATATATATATATATATATATATATGACCAACCTCGGGGGAGATTTGTGCAATTCATCCTTTTTATAAAGCCAAAAAACTAATTCTTTGTTGGAAAAGAAGTTCTTTGAAAAGTGTTTAACAAGAAATTACGTTATTGAATACAGCTCTAGGAATATAATTATTCGAAACACACAAATTATGATTTCACTTGCCTAATCAAAATAAAAAGCAAGGAATACAGTAATTCTTTAACTTCCATCCCTCTAAAACCATACTAATACAAGAAATTACCTTTTCTTTCTTTTCACACTTTTTTTGGTCAAACTTACGGCAAGGAGCATGGGTCATCAGGGACTTACCACTGTTGTCGGTCTCTCTATACACTATATATATTGTGTATAGAGAGAGAATTGGACAACTAAAATATATTGGTCTATCTGTCGAACCTCAACTGTTCCAATCATGGATTAGATAGTCAATACCGTCATCTTTGTAGGGCAGCAACACAATTGATTAATTGATGCAATTAAATGCTGTCATGAATCCATATTGATACGTACAAAATGCTCTTGTCATCAATCTCAGTATTCATAATCCACATTGAGATGGAATCACAATTTTTGCATTACAAATTGCAAGTTTTGTTATTGTACTTGTGCACACGGGGGAGCCGGAAAACTTGTCTATGGGGGCAATCCAAATTTTTATAAATTTATTAGTAAAATTTATATTTTTTTAGGTTACTAGAAGAATTTTTTCAAAAATTAGGGGTGGAAATGCAATTTTTTATAATTTTATTGGTAAAATATATACTTTTAGGCTACCAAAGCAATTTTTTAAAAATTGGTAGGGGCCATATGCAATTTTTATAAACATATTTGTAATATATATAACTTTTTAGGCTAATTTTTTTTTTTTTTCAAAATTTGGACAGGGGTTATGCCCCCTTTGCCTGACTTCGCCTCTGCTTATAGGGCTGCAAATGAAACAAGCCGTTCATGAGTAGGCTCGAAATCGGTTTGTGCTCGTTCGTTTAGTAAACGAACCGAGTCTGAGCATAATTTTTAGGCTTGTTTAGTAAACGAGCCGAGCTTGAACATTATTAAACTCGGCTCGCCAAGCTAGTGAACAGACTCGTCTAAGTTAAATAGTAAAATTATCTCATATTTGACAAAAGAAAGTGTTCAAATTGAACAAATTATGAAGATTGTTGTGAAAAGATTATAGGAATTATGCGGCCATAACATAAAAAATATTCATAAAAAATATACTAGTAGAAATATGTTAAAAACATACATGCAACAACTCAATCCAGACAGCTATTGACAAGAGTAATATATGTTGTAATTGAAACGAGTCATTCGTGAGCAAACTCGTGCTCGATTCGTTAAATCTGGCGTTCGGCTCGGCTCGTTCGTTAAGCAAATGAGTTGAGCATGAACACATTTTCTAGACTCATTTAGTAAATGAACCGAGTTTGAACATTCCAAAATTCGGCTTGTCTCGGTTCGGTTCATTTGCAGCCCAACCCGCTTGCATCAAAACAACCTATAAAACAACCATCAAATAATTAATAATAATAATAATAATAATATTTAACACAGACAGCAGCAATTGCATTCAGAATGGATGTTGCCTCTATTGTGATGGGAATTATGGTGGTAGGTATGAGGGAATATTTTAATAAATTTCGCATTTGTGATATTGTTTTAGTGCCAACGAAATTCGTATTTATTTATTTACTCTCGACACTACATATTCTATTTCAAAAAAAAAAAAATTCGTATAGTGAAATCCTTGCTATCTGTGAATGTAATTTTAGTTCCGAAAATATCACGCAAAATATGTTTACTCTTGTTTGTATGTTTGCTTTGTCTGACGGCAAACAAAACACCATAATTCATATTTAATTTCTAAACTAAAGCATTTCTATTGTCTTACGAGCAAATTTGATATATATCAACTCTATTAATTCATTAAATAATTTCTTTTCAAATAATGATGAGAAAAATTGAACTTTCTTCCTTTCATTTTGAAAAGAGGAAATATTTTTACTATAAAATTGTTCCAATTTGTAAAATATTGTGGTTTGCAAGATTTGCCCTCTTAGGATGGATCACTCTATTAAAGAAAGAGAGGGGAAAAGCAGCAATTTTGAAAATAACTATGGCCGTGATTGGTTTGTATTTCTGTTTTTTAAAAACTAAAAATTAGAAAATTATAAAAAAATCTGTTTGATTCAGTTTTCTGAAAACAATTTTATGAAAATTCAGTTATAAAAATGGTTGTTTTCATATAACTCAATTTTATTGTTCTCAAAAACTATTTTCTGTTGTCGGAATTGAGATATACAAACCTATATGTCTTTAAATGAATATAACAAATTAGACACCATAAAAACACTTGGACCACCAAATAAATTAGTTTCACTCATACATCTACAAATTTGTTATTTCCACTATTTAAACAATTCAATTCAGATGGTAAAATACAATTGTTTCCACACAATGCATATATCATAAATGGGATAAAAAAGAATTAGGTAAAAAAATAAAAATAAAATCCTCACCTCAACTCATACCTTGCAAGGACTTACATGTACTATATCAACATCATCTCTTTCTGTATATAGGGAGGTATTTAAAAAAAAAAAAAATGTGTCTCTACAGTTCACATTTGGTGGAACACATCCAAGTTTGGCCCAAGTAGATCTTCTGATAGTGAACTCAAATGATAGCCAGTACTGAAATCTTCTGAATTATGACCAAACTGCCCTTCTTGCCATGCCTCTGAAAGATTCAATTCTTCAGATTTGATCTCATTGAACTCATACTGCAACAAAGTGTCCAACTTAGTCTCATCCTCCCATGAAAATGCTGAATTTTCCATCATCTGGAACCCGGTGCTGTGACCGTTACCATTTGAACTATTACTCGAACTCTCCCTTTGTTCATTGAACAGCAACGAACACATCCTCGAATTCGAGTTTTCAGAAAAATCTGTATCGCCGCCCATGTTTGCATTATCGAAATTTGTTAGAGTTGGCAATGAAGCGAAACCCGAGTTGGGATTTGCCTGGACTAGTCTGTTTTGGTCACATTGACTTGAAAAATTGAAATTGTACCCCATTGGATCAATATGATCAAACATAAATATTTGATCAAAGACTGGTTTATTTTTACAATTCTCAATTGAATCCTCTATTAGTACTTGACTATCGTTCACTCCCGTATTGTTGGCACAAAATGCTTGCTCAATCTCTGCTAAGCTTGATATAGTAGGAAGCACATTGAATTGTGGTAATCTTACTAGTGATAATTTTTCTGTGGGATTTTTCGCATCTTTTACGTCGATTTTTCTCAACAATTTGTGAGTGTTTGGATCAATTCCTTGCTTCATTAGCTTCTTCTTCAAACATGAGTTCCAGAAGTTCTTTATCTCATTGTCTGTTCTCCCTGGTAATTGTGCAGCAATTTGAGCCCACCTGCCATTTTTGCAATATGTCAAGATTTATAATCACATCAATTGAAAATTTCACTACCCATTTGAAAATTTGGGTTAAAGATTCCAATTCTTCCAACATTTTGAGTAATTTCAATTATTTTTGAATTAATGAATTTGATTAATATCAGAGGTGTTCAAAACTCGGTTGGTTCAGTTAAAACAGAGTCGGGCCTTGGTGACTTAGGAAGCATAAGGTCTTATGCTCGATTTTAACTAGTCCAAACAATTCGTTGGAGCCACGACGATACCAGACATAGTCCAAGCCTTACCCTTAATATATATATATATATATATATATATATAACAGTTTTGTTTAACTATGTTTCATTACCTGTTGCCCAGGACTTCATGTAGACTAATAATCAGATTTTCCTCTTGTTGTGAGAACATTCCCCTCTTAAGATCAGGCCTCAAGTAGTTAATCCATCTCAGCCTACAACTCTTTCCACACCTTTGCAAATCTGCATCAATTAAACCACCACTTCTTAAAACACACACACACACACACACACACTCACAAAGATATATATGTATATATATATAGAACACTATGACATAACAATGTACTATGTGTTTGAAAATTTACCAGCTAGTTTAGGAACTGAGCTCCAGCAACCAACGCCGAATCTAGTAATATGATTGAACAATTTCTCATCTTCTTCTGGCGACCACAACCCTTTTCTCAACTTTTGCTTTACACCACACGATAACCGTCCCATTTCTGCTAAACTCAGAAAGAATTATTGTGTCGTCGCGAGGATGATTTCTGACAAAAAAGCAATGAAGTCTGACACAGAAGCTCACATGAACATTCAGGTATTGAAGAGTACAAGTTTTATGGTGTTTGAATGAAGAAAATAAAAGTTGAGGCTCCTATGATTTAAAGGGTACTAGAGATATCTATACTTAGAATTCAAGTTAAGAGATGGAAGGTGAAGAAATCAAGTGGTATTTACGCAAATCTGGTACTGCTTTTGCATTGGTTTTTGATTGGCCTTCAAGTCTTCTCTCTCTCTAATATTCTAAATGAGAACGACTCCACAAACGTCGTGTTATAAGAATACAGTTATATATATTTATGTTCTACAATAATGTGACATAAATTAAGGTTAGACTCTTAGGCAACAAAGACGCCATACAAAACACACCATTGATTTTTATTTTTTTTATTTTTTTATATGTCTTCCGCCCTAATTAATCAACAGACGAGTACAAAGAATAAAAATTGGATTATGAGAGATATTTCCAAGTTGTCTCCAATGGGCCAACTAATAATTATGTGAACAATAATACGTCTTATTTTATTTCAGGAGATGACATTTCGTCCTCCCACTGTTGTGATCAAATATAAATTGAACACTTGATCAAAAGTTTTAAAAAAAGAGAAGATGGATATAAATTCCATAAAATTAGGGATTAACTTCAATTTATTTTTATGTAATTTCGGCCATGTGTTCAAACTTCAAAGAATATTGAACAACGTTAGCTCTTTGAACCACATAAGCGAGGAGGAAGAAATTCATCTTCTCGGTTTAGGACCCGAATATTGTTTTAATTTTATTGTTATTATTTTTTTCTTCACTCTATGGTTGTATTAAACAAGTTTCACATGTTTCTAACTGTTTCGTACAACATAAGTAATTTGATCAGTTTATTAGTCTTTTTCAGTCCATTGATTTGATTAGAGGGTTATAATTCTCATTTGATGCTAGGAAAGATTCATAAAAGACCTTGAGACTTTTGTTATTCTTGCCAGCTACACATTGTAATGTACATTAATGTATTAATAACTTTTTAATTTATGTAATACTATACATATTGTAATGTACATTAATGTATGAACAACTTTTTGATTATGTAATACTTTATACTTTTGCAAGGAAATCATGTAGATTTTTTTAAAGGCGACCGACACCTTAGGTCAATAATTGTAGGTCCATGAATTAATCTAGGGTTTGGAGATATATATATATATATATATATATATATATATGTATATACATGGGAAATTGAAAACTCAAAAGGGAAATAAAGAAAGATGCTGAACAGTTTTCTCTGTATGTTTTTGTCTTGTGTCATTGTATGTATACATTTTCTTGGTAAGAAAAGAAAGTGAAAGGTACTTTGGAAGAAATTTAGTTAGAAATGTCCCAACAGGGCCAAATCTTTCTTCCAGGAATGATTTGTGATTATCATTTTGTCTAAACCATGATCACACGGCATAGAAATGTCACACTAGGGTCCACAAAGCTGTAGTTTCCGTTCAAATTCCTATTTTGAAGAAAATGTAACAAAATTTTTATGGACCGTCATGAGATTGTGACTAGAAGAAGTGTACTAAGGTTGGACATTGTATGCCACTAATTTTTTCAGGATTTTGGAAGTTACCATGTAAAAATGAAAGAAACCAAAATACATCAGAAAATTGCAATTAATAATTTTGTTCAAAATATAACGAGTAATTTTCCAGGAAAAGACCGAAGGAGGAGGAGTCGCGATAGTCTCATTTGAAATGCACTTTCCTTAAATGACAGTGTTGTCGATTTACAGAATTTTTGTAGATATTGTATTTTCAAATAAAATTGTAAAAAAGCGAATGCACACAAAACTAAACAAGAATTTTTATGTGATTTGGCCAATAATGCTTACGCCCATAGAGCACAATAGAAATTTATCACTTGAACCACTTACAAGATTCGGATAAGCAAATCTTACACACCCAACATCGCTCACATTTTGAAAAAATGCACTCTAAAGATTTCCATTCTTCTTGTTGTGTATATTCTTCTCTCGTGTCTGCCCTTATTTATCGTAAAGTTATGTCTTGCATTTGTTGACTTTATATAGACTTCATTTTTGGTACTGTAAAAAAATATAGTGTCGATAATGCAAAAGGAATAACTATTGCATGTTCAACAAATTTAGCTTTATTATGAACAACATTATTAATCGACAACAATCTCTTAGCCAACTCTACAAAAATAAATCAACCTTATGAAACTAGCTAGAAGACCAATTGAAGCTATCCACAACTTATGTTTCTTTATATACATGGTCTTGGTCAAAATGTCAATTGGATTCTTACTTCCTTGAACTCTTAGCACCTCCTCTTCTAATTAAGATTTAATAAAGTATTATCAAAGTTTTATGTGTTTGGTCCTAAATAAAATGTTAAATTATTCGTCAAATATACGTATCACAAGTGATATAAAAGAAGATCAAGACTCGAACAAATAATGCCTGATTATTTCTCGAAATCTTTCATCTCCCTAGCATCGTCTCGCACAAACAGAAAGGATCATTTTTATCCTTAATTTTCCCTTGCATCATCATTGATAGGGATGCTCAGGACCGGTTCCGGTTTCGTCTAGAACTCGAACCGAACTGATTTTTTCGGTTCTTGAAAATTCGGAACCGGAACCAGAACCGAAAGGGGAAGGAACCGAACCGAAAAATCGGTTCGGTTCCGGTTCCTTCTATATTTATTTATTTTTTTAAAAAATCTCAATTTTATAAAATAACATAATTATAAACTAGAGTATTTGAATTAAAGCAAACCCAAAACCAAATATATAATTAGTGGAATAAAAAAAGTAGTTTGGATTTGTATTGTTATTGAAATTAGTGGAGGTTTATTGCTAGTTTTTTTGGTTAATAATAAAAAATATATATTAAAAAAAAAAACCGGTTCGGTTCCGCGGGGCTGGAACCGGAACCGAACCAAAATTTTCGGTTCTTGGAATTTTGGAACCGGAACCAGAACCAAACCCCTATGGAACCGAACCAAACCGCCGGTTCCGGTTCGGTTCCAGTTCAATTCCGGTTCCGATTCAGTTCCTGAACACCCCTAATCATTGATGTCCTTCGGAGCTTTGTAAAATTCAATATATAAATATAGAAAGTCTTTTGGAAATAATACTCTGGAAAAACGATTATAATTTTCTCAAAGTCATCCTTGATAACATCACTCCGACTATCATTAGCAGGCACGGACCTATATTGGGGCGAGTGGGGGCGGTGGCTCCACTAGAATTTTCTTTTTTTATGTTTATTATCCTTAAATTTGGAGTAATTGTGATTATGCCCCCACTGAAAATTTTCAAAAACATTATAAGACCCCACTAAATTTAGAATTATAATAATTTTGCCCCCACTTACCTAATTTTCTAGGTCCGTGCCTGATCATTAGACAACATGTTGTAAACTTGCCCTGTAACCAAATAATTTTTCTAGATCCATTTTGGGCCTGTTTGTTAGAGCTGTGTTTGTGTTTGTGTTTGTGTTGAAATAAACAAAAAACAGGTTTTTGGTTTTTTTGTTTATTCATCCAAAAACATAAGTATGTTTGGTAGGGATGTTTTTTGGGTTGAAATTGAAAAATTAAAAATCAATAATTAATAATATAAATAATAAATATAATATAATATAATAATAATAATAAATGAATACAATAATAATAAATAAATATAATAATAAAAAAATGGACTAAACAATAAATAATAATAATAAAATAAATAATAAATTACATAAAACATATTTAAAAATATAATAAAAATAATAAATAATAAACAAAATGAAATAAATAATAATAAAAAATAAATAAATACAATAATAAATAAATATATATAATAATAAAAAATGGACTAAATAATAAATAATAATAATAAATTAATAAAATAAATAATAAATTACATAAAACATATTTAAAAATATAATAAAAATAATAAATAATAAACAAAATGAAATAAATAATAATAAAAAATAAATAAATACAATAATAAATAAATATATATAATAATAAAAAATGGACTAAATAATAAATAATAATAATAAATTAATAAAATAAATAATAAATTACATAAAACATATTTAAAAATATAATAAAAATAATAAATAATAAACAAAATGAAATAAATAATAATAATAAATAATAAGTAAATATAATAACAAATAAATACTTCATAATAATAATAAAAAATGAGTATAATAATAATAAATTAATATTAAATTAATAAAAATATATTTTTAAATAATTAAAAATGAATAAATAATTTATAAATAAAATGAATTAAATAATTATAAATAAATAAATAGAATATATTTATAAATTAATAAACAATAATATAAATAATAATTTAATAAGATAAATAATAAAATAATAAAATATATTATAAAATGAAGAAATAATAAAGAAGGAAAAATAATAATACATAAATAAATATTATAATAAATAATAAATAAATAGTAAGACCAAATTCATTTTTATAAATAGTGGAGTGAAAAAACACCAAATTTTGGTTTTTTCATTTTGTACTAAAAGAGGCAAGTGTTTGTTTAATGTGGTTTGGAAACACAAACATAAAAATCCAACCAAACATGTGTTTTAAACTAAAACACACAAACAGAAACAGAAACCCTTCAACCAAACAGACCCTTAGGGTTCGTTTGGATTACACTGTGTTTTTCGCCTTATACTTTTCATTAAAATAGAAAGTAATATTTTTGTTGTAGGATAAGTCAAAATTGTTGTAGAAATTGAAATTGAAATTGTAAATTATATTTTTTTTCCCACTTTGCTACCGTTGTAAACCATAGAAAACATAAAAAAATTACTTTTATTTCGAAAAATGTTATTACTGCTCAAAGCTTAGCATAGGTGTCAAACATGTTTACTTTGTCGAATAGTGGTACTGTAGAAATGAAGCACGACGCGAACTAAATAGGCAAAGACCTTAAACTTGAGAAAATGTAAGGCCAAGATTATGGTAGTCAACTAATTAATCAACTTTAATTGGAATCAATTACTATTAACTAATGCAACGTTGGTAGTTGTTTATGCGACCGACAGTGCTTTAATTTGGGTCACATTATGTATTAATTAAATGATGTATGAAATTCAATAAAATAATTACCAGTTTTAAAATAAGTTTAGTTAATTTGGGTTGCTATTAAATGGATGTAGTGGTAAGTGAATAAACCAAGTTTAACCCTTTTAAAATAAAGTAATCTTGTTAGAGTGGAGAAGTTTAACCTATTTATATATGACAGTTTATTTAAGCAAGTCATAGCCAAGGTTGTCAGAATCGGGAATTTAGGTAGAATCGTTTTGGGGTTCATAAAATCGTAAGTAGAATCATAAACATATTATTTTATTTTATTTTAAAAATAAATATTTAATATTTAATTTAAAAATCTAAATCATATTAAAATTTTCAAAATTTCTAATATATTGAAATATTGGACTAAATCATTAAGCTTTTGATCATTTTATATGGAGGGATTAACCGTCCAACAATTATTTTAATGTAATAGAATCTTTAATAATATCGTAAAATCGTACAGAATTGTAAGATTTTCTCAGTTAGAATCCGGATTCTAATAACTATGAGTTATATTAATTTGATGTTTATTTAAGTTTAGATTTACCATCTTATAGGTCCTATTTCAGTGAGTATTTAGCACTAATCGATTATATTAAAGACATACATTTATTGTAATATTTATTATTTTGTTGAATTTCATACATAATTTATTTTGTTGATTTTGATACATCATTTAACTAATACATAATGTGACAATAGGTCATGCCTTGTACGTACAGATAGTGTTCGTACTTCGTATTCACTTGTTTAACATAATATCCGTTGGTTATACACGATTATAACTTGCAAATACAAATTCATAAACAAAGGTATAACCATAAGCAAACCGTACAATTTTTTAGATTAAATTTTGTTGATGCTACAACTTTTTAAAATTTTAATTCTAATCATTTTATTCGCCTTCTTGAAATAAAATATCAATAGCAAACAATAAAAATAATAAAGAATTAAGAATGCACATAATTTATCGTGGTTCGACTAATTTGACCTACGTTCACTAGAATAACTTTTATAAAAACACCCTCCACGAATCTTCGCCCGAGTCCTTTGAATCCAAAACATGTTATAATTTTCTTTCTTAATTATGAGTCATAACCAACCAAATCTTAAAAATAAATATATATATATATATATATCGTCCAATGTGCAGTCACACCACCAAACTATGTCGGTCTCGTTCATCACCTCATTATGTGACTTGGGTTACACTTGTTTGACCAGAAAAGAATGTAAAATGAGCTGATAATAAAATAAAATAAAATGTGGTGACGTGGACACTCACTCTCACGTTAATTTCCACTTTTGTCCCTTCTATCAAGTCTCAATAACATCACATAGTTAATTGGCCAATAAGAACTTGAGCTTTTTAGGAGAGTTTTAATTCTTCTTAAATACTGGTGTAAATACTAAAAAATGCACAATATAATAAAATAATTTTTTATTTGAGTTTTAATTTATTTATATACATTCTCTTTTTGGGCTTCGAGCCCATTAGGATAACATTAATTTTCTTACATCATTATCTTTATTTTCAAGGAATTATAAGCTGAAATGAGCCTAATCTTCGGGCTTTTGATGACCTTATCGGGCTGTCAGCCCTGATGGGCCCGACACCTGATGGGCTTCTATGAGTCTGGAGATTTCCACTCTTACACAAGCCCTCTTTTTGGTTGTGGGCTTTCGGGCAGTCAGACCCATTATCGAGAAGGTAAAGTGTGGGAGGGAATATATATACATCACCCCTGTCAGGGTGACGTGGCAGGTTCATTCAATACGACAGTTGTGTCGTCATTAACATTTCAAATTCATGGCTTAGGTGGCCTCGATTCGCACGATGGGGGCTGAGGAGACGACCTGATGCTTCGTTTCATGTGCGCCTAACTCTTCGCATCATTCGGTGACCTCTATAAATACCTTAGGGTCCATTTGCAAAACACTCCTTGCATTTCAAAGCTTTTGGCTCTCAAAAACTCTCTGCAACTAGGTTTCTCCTCTTGTTATTGCTAGAATCTGCACCTTTCTCCAGGAAAACTCACGAAATCTCATCGGAATCCATCTTAGAGTAAGTTCTCTCTTCCAGCTCTCCTACCTTTCTGTCAATATATCTGATAGCGATGACACTCGGTCGGGTAGTGATCGTCTTCTCTCCTCTGTAGATCCCGATGTTTCCCTTAGTTCTCCATCGGTAGAGGTGGTTAGAAGGGTCAGATCTAGTCCTCCTGAGATTACCCTAAACACTACTATAGGTGGGAATCTGGCTGTAGGAAGATCGGGAGATCAATTCTATACCGATCCCCTTCCCCCTGCTCATAGGGTAGATACAGTGCTGAAGAGATTGAGGGTTAAGTGTAGGATGATAGTTAAGAATTATCCCAAGAAGTACGACTTCAAGACAGGGGAGGGAGTTAGGGATGATCAGATCTTGCTGTCGGCTTTTCATCTTCAGGTTCTTCGATTCTCGATTCACCCTTTCTTTCTTTATATCCTGTCCACCCTAGGTCTGGCTCTGCTTCAAGTGGGGCCTAATTTCTTCAGGATCGTGACTATGGTCATGATGATTAATTGGGAGATGGGTCTTGATCTAGGTCTAGCTGAGCTCCTGTTATGTTGTAAGATACATGACCAAAAGGACTGTAGGGGTCGGTACAATTTTTTTCCTTTAAGTGGGAGAAAGATGTGCGATGGCACTGAGAAGTCTAATAAGGGGTGGAAAGAAAGAATGATCCTGGTAAACGGGAATTGGAGGCTTCTCGACTCAGCCAGATTCGTAGTCCTTAGTGAATTTGACAAACAGTTATTCCCTTCCTTCAAACCTTATCATAGAGGGTCGTGCTATTATGAACATTGCAATGATAAGATGGGTCATCATGTGCTAGAGTTTCTGGGAGCGCCCGACCGATTTAAAACTTCAAATTACATCTCATCCCGATTTGATATCCTTAAGTCTAAAATTTGGGGCCAGCCCCTGAGGATGTGTGGCAATTACCTGACGGGTTCTAATTTACAAGAACTAACATCAGAAGGACAAAATACCATGTTAGAGATCCTACCACCCGTCCTTAAGAAGAAGGTCAAGCGAGTACCGGGTTCTCAAATAAACCCTTCGGTACCGAGGGATGCCCTAGCCAATCACTGGCCCCAAGGTATTCCAATTCCTCCCTCTGGGATAGTTCTTCCACCACCATCGGGAAGTCCTATAGGTATTCCACCTCCTCCTTCGGGGGAGGGTATTGCCGAATCGCCCCTTATCGCTTCTTCGGGTGAAATTCCTGTTCCTGGATCCCGACCAGTTGAAGGAGAGCCCAGTCTGGCGGGGACACAACTTCCCCGATCTGAGGAAGATGTCCCTGACCGATCATTTTGGCCCCGTCTGACTACAACATCATCGCTAAGCATAATGGCGGAGTCTGGGGCTGCATCCGGAAAAGAGCAACCCATCCCATGGGCACCAAAGATAAGACTTCTGGGTGGTGACTTTTTGGTCGTGGGGCATGAGACCATTGATAATGATGTTGCCCTTCGAGAAATGGGTCTCCAGATCTGGACCCCCGCAGACAGGAAGAAGTTGACATAGATCGATAGGGTAGATTTGGGCATGACCGGTCCAGAGATTGCCATGAAGGTACATTTTCGACATGCTGTTTCTTCAGTCATACTTTGTATTTCTGCACTTTATTCATTGATTTGGCTAACACTTACATTCTTGGCAGATGCTCTACCTAACCCAAGCTTATAATGCAAAGTTGGAGGAGGATATCAGGTTGCTCAACAAATCTTCAGAGCTCCTGAGATTGAAGGAGGATGTAAGGAAAAAGGTGGCCACACTGCTATCGATATCTAATGAAAAGCTGGAGGTCCAAACCATAAGGGCAATCTCTGTGGACCAAAAGCTTCAGGCGGCCCAAGAAAAGATCAAGGAGATGGAGGCAGTTCGTCGGGCCCTAGCTGCTGAAGTCGAGGGCCTGAGGACCTCCAAAGAGAAGCTTTTGGAAGAGAAGGTTGAAACCGAGAATCTCCTGGCAGTGGAGAGGTCAACAGTGGAAATGTGCCACCGGGGTGGAAATTAGATGTAGGCCTGTTCAGGACCGGTTCCGGTTCCGTCTGGAACCGGAACCGAACCGATTTTTTCGGTTCTTGAAAAATCGGAACCGGAACCGGAACCGAAAGGGGAAGGAACCGAACCGAAAAATCGGTTCGGTTCCGGTTCCTTCTAACTTTATTTTTTTAAAAACAAATCTCAATTTTATAAAATAATATAATTATAAACTAGAGTATTTGAATTAAAGCAAACCCAAAACCAAATATATAATTAGTGGAATAAAAAAAGTAGCTTGGATTTGTATTGTTATTGAAATTAGTGGAGGTTTATTGCTAGTTTTTTTGGTTAATAATAAAATATATATATATAAATAAAAAAAACCGGTTCCGGTTCCGGTTCGGTTCCGCGGGGCCGGAACCGGAACCGAACCAAAATTTTCGGTTCTTGGAATTTTGGAACCGGAACCGAACTCCTATGGAACCGAACCGAACCGCCGGTTCCGGTTCGGTTCCAGTTCGGTTCCGATTCCGGTTCGGTTCCTGAACACACTTAATAAGATGTATAGGCATCTCTGCGACACTGCCCAATACCGGATCGAGTTCGGTTGGAGGAGAGGGACTTTGCCTCAGTGGAGGAGTTGGATGAGTCTATGGACATTGCTTTGCCGTATGATGATCCGGTTGGAGGTCCGAATGACGTTCGTTTTTGTGAGTTCCTGACCAAACCTTTTTCAGGGCCTACTCCCGATTCTGTTCCTTCAGTGTAGCTCACTCCTGTCCAAGTTTTGGACCCGACAATTGCTCCTGCGGACTCGAATGCGGCGGGCACTGATGCTGGAACTTAGATAGTGAATTCTATCAGGTTTACTCCAAGGTTTTAGGATAACAAACCGTAGGATTCTTTTGTAAAACATTTGTAAGCCTTGGCCATCGGGCCCCATATTTTGAATGACAATCATGATTCCTTTCCAGTTGACTTCTGCAATACTTAGATTATTTTACCTAAAAAGTGTTGTGTCTTTCGGGCACTACAGGCCTTGCGAGAGACATGACAACACTTAGTTTATTTTTTATAAAATTTTGATCTCTTCTGGATCAGTGCTATGTCTTTCGAGCACTTCAGGCCATGCAAGAGACATGACTACACTTAATTTACTTTTCACAAAATTTTGATCTCTTCTAGATCAGTGCTAAGTCTTTCGGGCACTTCAGGCCATACGAGAGACACGACAACACTTGGTTCATTTTTTTGATCTCTTTAGGATCAGTGTTGTGTCTTTCGGGCACTTCAGGTCATGCGAGAGACATGACAACACTTGGTTTATTTTTTGCAAATTTTTTGATCTTTTATGGATCAGTGTTGTGTCTTTCGGGCACTTCAGGCCATGCGAGAGACATGACAACACTTGGTTTATTTTTTACAAATTTTTTGATCTCTTTTGGATCAGTGTTGTGTTTTTCGGGCACTTCAGGCCATGCGAGAGACATGACAACACTTGGTTCATTTTTTACAAATTTTTTGATCTCTTCTGGATCGGTGTTGTATCTTTCGGGCACTTCAGGCCATGCGAGAGACATGACAATACTTGGTTTATTTTTTGCATCAGTAGATATATATAAGTTATTTTTGCCATGAAAAATTATTTTTACTGATGAATATTTCTGATTGATCTAGCGCGGGGGCCTTTTTACAAAAGTGATCAAAGTAAATAGTAAACTTGGCTTGTTACGGGTAGTACCTCTTCAGACGAGAGGCATTCTGGGATTTTGGTTCCATTAAACCGTCTTTGTTCTTTCGGGCGCGGTATGCTCCGCGCCCGATGACTTCAGTAATGGTGTACGGGCCCTCCCAAGGCTCCTTAAGCTTGCCCACGAGTCCAATTTTTCGCCTAAGGACCATGTCACTGACCTGGAACTCCTTTCTTTTAACTTTTTGGTTGAAGTGGTTCTGGACACGTTGTTGGTAGGCGGCCAGCCTGATCCCGGTAGCATCCCTTCTTTCATCTAGTAGATTAAGGTCGTGAGCCAGGTGCTGGTTATTTGGGCCTTCCACCCAGGCCTGGCTCCGAAGGGTTGGGACCCTAACCTCCGTTGGGATCATAGCCTCAACGCCGTAAGCCATGGCAAAGGGGGTCTCTCCAGTGGGTTGCCTAGGGGTTGTTCTGTATGACCAGAACACTTCAGGTAGCTTTTCGAGCCAGGCTCCTTTTGTTTCCTCAAGTTTTTTGGCCAAGGTGTCGAATATGGTTCGATTTGTTCTTTCGGCCTGTCCATTCCCCTGCGGGTACCCGACGGAGGATGTATTCTGGTTGATACCATGCTCGGCAAAGAACGCTATCACTTCCTTGTTGTCAAGATTTGTTTCATTATCCATCATAATTGTCCTTAGTAGCTCGAATCTGCATATTATGTGGGTCCAAATGAACTTGATGACATGGCTACTTTTGATGGCGGGGTAGGCTTCAGCTTCCACCCATTTAGTGAAGTAATCAGTGGCCAGGAGGACATAGGAATTTAATCGAATTGCTTTCGAGAGAGGTCCTACGATATCCATTCCCCATCGGGCGAAGGGATATGGGACTATGGTCGGGTATAGGAATTCCGGCGGTCGATGGATAGCGTCCCCGTGCATCTGGCATGGCTTGCACCTCCGAACATAGTCCTCAGCATCCTGTGATAGATAGGGCCAAAAGTATCCTTGGGAGAGTATTTTATGGGCAATGGACCTTCCTCCGGAATAGTTCTCGCAAGATCCACTATGGATCTCCTGCATCACTGCTCTTGATTCTGAGGGTGTAATGCATTTTAAATAAGGACCCGAGAAGGACTTTCAATAGAGTTGCCCATTTATGATTGAATATCAAGTTGAATTCCTCCTGATCCTGTGAGCTTCAGCTTTGTTCTCCGGGAGTGTCCCATTTCTCAGGTAATTCGTTAGGGGATCCATCCAGCTGGGTTCCCATGGAATAAACATCACTTGTACTAGGTCTTGAATACTTGGCCTGGTTATAAAATCTACCAACACAACCCGGGTCAGGTCCTCTCCAGCAGAGGACGCCTGACCGACTAGGTGGTCAGCTACAGAGTTTTCGCTTCTCGGGATCTGGGTGAAGGTTGTTTTTTGAAATCTCTCTGTTTCCTTCAACACAAGTTCCCGGTAAGACTCCATTTTAGGGTAATTTGCCTCGTATTCCCCTTTAATTTGTTGAATGACTAGCTGAGAGTCGTTGTGCATTGCTAGGGCCTGAATCTGGAGGCTTCGAGCTAATCTTAAACCATATACGATCGCTTCATACTCTGCCTCATTGTTTGTGGCTGGGAACTATATTTGCACTGACATGTGGAAGTGTGTCCCATCGGGTGTCTAAATGTCCAAGCCAATTCTCGATCCAATAGAACTGGTTGATCTGTCCATGAAAATCTTCCAAGTGTTTGGCTCAGTCTACTGGTCGGGTTCTTCTGTTTCATCTTCAAGTAAGAAATCTGCCACTATCTGTCCTTTGATGGAAACCGGGGGTATATAAGTTATGTCATATATTCCTAATTCGATGGCCCATTTGGAGATTATGCCCAAAAGATCGGGTTTTAACATAATAACCCAGAGAGGCGAGGAAGTCGGGACAATGATTGGATGAGCCTCGAAGTAATACCTCAGTCGCCTTTTGGCATTTACCAGTGATAGAATTAACTTTTCTTGCCTGATGTATCGGGTCTCCATTTCAGCCAAGGATTTACTGGTGTAGAAGACTGGCATCTGCAGGCTCCCATCCTCTCTGATGAGGGTTGCACCGGTCGAGTCGGAGGATATTGCTAGATACAGATGTAAGACTTAACGGGGTCCTGGTGTAGATAGGATCGGGGGTCTGGTCATATACTCCTTTAACCTAGCTAGGGCTTCAGACTGCTCAGGACCCCAGACTTCTCCCCTTTTTGACTTAATTGCCTGAAAGAATGGTCTGCATCGATCAGTGAGTTATGAAATGAACCTACTAAGGGAAACCACTCTTCCCATCAGGACTTGAACGTCTTTATGTGTCCGGGGCTCCTTTATTTCCATTAGGGCCTTGACTTGTGTCGGGCTGGCTTGGATCCCGGTCCGGTCCATGATGTGTCCTAGGAATTGTCTGGATGACACGCCAAATGAGCATTTCTCCGGGTTAAGCTTCATGCCATGCATCTTGAGGGTGTCCAACACTTGGTGCAATTATGCAAGATGATCTTCCTTTCTTCTGCTTTTGACCACAGTGTCATCAATATAAGCCCCGATCACTGTACCCATCATTCCCTTAAAGATCTTGTTGACCAACCTCTGGAAAGTGGCACCTGTATTTTTCAGACCGGAGGGCATAACCTTAAAGCAGTAAGTACCTGTTTCAGTAATGAAGGGGGTTTTTTCTTCGTCCGTCGGGTTCATTTTTATCTAATTGTATCCTGAATAAGCGTCTAGAAAAGTTAGACGTTCGTAGCTGGTGGTAGCTTCAACCATCTGGTCGATCTTTGGCAGGGGGAAGCTGTCCTTCGGGCATGCCCTATTCAGATCAGTAAAATCAACACAAACCCTCCACTTACCATTCTTCTTCTGCACGAACACTACGTTGGCGAGCCATTCGGGGTACTTGACTTCCCTAACAAAACCAGCTTGGAGCAATCTAGACATTTCGTCCGCTATGATCTGGTTTCGATGTGCTCCCATGCGCCTCTGCCTTTGCCTGATCGGTCTTACGTTTGGGTCGGCGTGTAATGAGTGTTGGGCAATAATAGGATCGATACTTGACATGTCTGTATGCTCCCATGCGAATACATCGGAGTTGTCCTGTAATAATTGTGTCAGTTCTTTCAATTCAGAGTTGGTAAGATTTATACCTGCAAAAGTAACTTTTTTCGGGCTATCGGGTATAACAGAGATTGGTTGTAATGGCTTAACTACGATCGGGGTACCCAGATCCCCTTCCTTTGATTGCTATTTGGGGCTTGGATTCTATTCCTTTGAATGGGAGACCATTGGGCCTTTTCCCTTCCTGATCTCCTTCAGGGTGACCGCATAGCATTCCTTGGCGGCCACCTGGTCACCCCTGATATCAATGATGTCCAAACCGTTCGGGCTTATACATCTCATCACTTGGTTAAGGGTTAAAGGCACGCCCTGCATCCGGTGAATCCATCCCCTTCCCATGAGCAATTTGTATGAAGGCTTCACATCCACTACAACAAACGTCTCGACCAGGGTCCTTTGAGCAACAGATACCGACAATTGGACTTCCCCGATTGGTTTGATTTGTTTTCCATCGAATCCTGCAATAGGGCACCGGGATGCCACAATCTCGTTCGGGTTAATTTCAAGCTTTTCAAAAGCCCATTTGGTAATGACGTTTGTACTGCTCCCAGGATTGATCATGACTCTTTTAACAAGGCAGTTGGCCACCATTAGTGTCACAACTAGAGGGTCATCATGTGGGGTTTGGATGTTCCGAAGGTCTGATGCAAAGAAAATAATATGTGCTTCTCCTGTCCTGTGGTAGACTTCATTGACTTTTCTCATTTTACGGGCTCTTCGCAGCTGGCTCCGGAAGGATCTTTCCGTTTCTTTAGAGGCGAGGCCACCAAGAATCATATTGATGATCCTGATCGACTGTGCGGCGGCAGGGTTCCAAGGGGAGTTAGGAGCATGTTGATCGGCCCTTGGCCTGTCCTGTTGGATGTAATCCCGGAGCTCACCGCGAAGCAACAATGCCTCTACCTGTTGTTTGAGATTACGACATTCGTTTGTGATATGCCCGAAATCATCGTGAAAAGTACAATGTTTTGACTTGTATCTTTGGTCTAGTGGCTATCTAATGGTTGGGGGTTGTTGGAAGATCCCTCTGGCCTTGTTATCTTGGTAGAGCTTGGCAAGGCTGACCCTTAGGGGGTCATTTTCTCTTCAGATTTGGAACGCTTGAAAGGGTTCGAGGCTGGAGGTCCTGAAGGAGCTGGTGGCCCTGATGGTGTTGGACGCTTTTGATTGGTCGCCTGATCCTTTGATCGAGCTTCAATGCTGACCAAGGTCGTTCTCCTCTGTCTGATGGTTTCCTCTTCTTCAATCCTCAAGTACCGTTGGGCTCTAGAGTTTAACTCCCCAATACCCGATGGGGGGCATTTCACCAAAGACTGATGGAACTTGGTTCCTGGAATAAGGGCCATCTGGAAGGCCTCAACAGCAGAGTGCTGGTTACAGTTATCAATAGAAGAAGAGTCAATGTTGAATCGGGATATGAAGCTCTTCAGTGATTCTCCTTTCTCCTGGATCATAGTGAAGAGGCAGGATATAGTCTTCTTCTGTCTCTTGTTCCTATAGTGTTGGGCAACGAAGAGCCTGGTAAACTATTGCTAGCTACCGATGGATCGAAGCGGCTGCTTCCTGAACCATAATAGAGCTACATCAACAAGACTTGTGGAAAATACCTTACAAGGCAAGGACTCGTTCTCAACGTACATGGTCATCTATTGATGAATCTGATAAATATACTCCTCGGGGTCTTTGGTACCATCGTAGGGGGTAAATCGAGGCATAACAAACTTCTTTGGAAAAGGTTCCCGGGTTATCTCAGGGATGAAGGGTGATTGTATAAACTCGGTTGACGCCTGGATGGCCAGGTCATCAGTAGACTGGGTTTTCAAGTCCCTGAGGACTTTCCTTTGGAACTCGGCCATCATTGCTTGGAGATTTTGAGGGGTCATGGCTTTGTCAGCGGTGGGAGCCTTTCCTAAACGTTGGTAAGACTCGGCATGATATTCCAGTCTGTCACCATCTTGCTGGTTCTGAGAATGGTCGAGCGCCGCTGACGGAGGGGCAGGAGGTGGTAGAGCCAATCTCGTCATGAGCTCTGCATTTTGCTTCTCAAGAGTTTGGCTAAGTTCCTCAGCGGCTATCAGGCATTGCAGGATTTGCTCAATGGTTTGAGCACCTTCTACACGGTTGTCTCCGGTGGTCGGAATGTCCGCTTGCGAACGAGTGACCGACATGTTTGCTCGGGAGGTTGTGGGTCAGTGTGAATGGAGTACCTAGAAGGTGCTGAAGAATAGGAACAAGCTTTCAAATCTTCGGGTTAAACAAAACAAACTCAGCTTAACGAGATAAGAATAAGGAGATGATTTACAAATCTCGAAGAACAGATCTGAAAAATCAAGAACTCCTTGTCGATCTTCCCATAGACGGCGCCAATGTGTAAATGTCAAAAAATGCACAACACAAGAATGAAATCTTTTATTTAGGTTTTGCTTCCTTTATATGCATTCCCTTTTTGGGCTTCGAGCCCATGAGGACAACATTATTTTTCTTACATCATTATCTTTATTTTCAAGGAATTATAAGCTGAAATGGGCCTAATCTTCGGGCTTTCGATGACTTTATCGGGCTGTCAGCCCTGATGGGCCCGACGCCTAATGGGCTTCTATGGGCCTGAAGATTTTCACATTTACAACTGGATTTTACAATTATAAAAAAATTTAATTTATGAATTTATTATGGAAGTTTTATATCAACTTTGTAAAAGGTACTTTTTATGAGCTAAAGTGCTCGACTTTTCATAAATATAAAGTCCTACAGACTTATTTTTCTTGTAGTGATTGGATACCCAATGACACGTTTTAGACACTTCAAAAGAACACAATGGGATAAAATTTTTTTATTAATTGTACTATAATTTCAAAATAATACAAAATAACAATAAAATAATCAAAATTTATCCATTTTGAATCTATTATTATTATTATTATTTTGAATCGTGTTGTGTTATGTTTTTTTTCCCCTAAATTTTTCATATCACAGCATTCATGTCATATTGTAGTTGTACATGTATTTGTGTCCGTTGTTCATAAGTTCTTAGCCATATAAAATAATATATAGATATACAAATGTAATGTGACATATGTGTTTATACTAGTATAGAGTAAATTAGTAATGTGTTGGCACATATGGGTTTTTAGTTTATACTAGTAGTACTATATAGTATTGTGTTGGGCCATGAAACTCTTGGACCACACGCGAAAACAAAACTTGTCGGAATGAGAAAGAAAACATCATATCACATTATATAATAAATTAGCTAACACTAAAAAAAAAATTTATTAAAAAATTAAAAAATAATTATTAAAAAATTTAGCATAATTTATTAGTAGTGAAGTATTTGAAAGGCTAATAAATTAAGTGAAGAAACGTACATATTAAGTTGTAATTTTCTCACCCAAAATTATTTAATCCAACCAACTCTCCTATACTATTCATTCGAGAATAAAACGAGGTGGCTAGATAGTAGATACACATGATGTATGCATAGAAGCTGTCATTCAATATTCAATTACAAACTAAATAAATTAACCAAAAAAAAAAAAAACAAGCTAAAAAATAAAATAAAATAACCGATACTTATAAATGCGGATGTAATAATTGAGCTCCAAAGAAGCCCATGACTCTCATCTCGGTCACGTTATTTTAGTTAATGTGGTTGAGGATAGGGCTGCACACGATACGATTCGGTACCGATTTTTGCAGGAACTGGAACCGAATTGAAATTTTTGGTTCCTTTAAATATAAAACCGGTACTGACCATAGGGGGTAAGGAACCGAACAGGAACCGGTATCGAACCAATTTTTTTGGTTCTTTCAAATATGGAACTGGTACCGAACTGTAGGGGTAAGGAACCGAATTGTAGGGGTAAGGAACCGAACCGGAACTGGAATTTCGATTCGGTTCCAATTCCTAGTGCTTTAGAAAAAAAATTTCTACGAAGTGATCTACTGCCAATTTGCCAATTCAGTAATTTCAGTGCCAATTTGCCAATTCAGCATTAACATCCCAATTCATGCCAAATTTACCACCAATTCAGTGCAGCTAGTAACATGCCAATACATCCCAATTCATGCCAAATTTACCACCAAAATGCATCATAAGTCATATAGTCTATTACAAAATACAAACCCAAATAAATTAAAAGTATCAAACAAATTATAGCAAATTACACACCCAATACTAATTTAGTCTATTACACACCCAAAATGCATTAGTCTAATAATCTATTACAAACCCAAAGTAAATTAACATTGTCTATTACTCTATTAGACTATTAAATCATTTACCTTAAATCATACACTTGCACTTCCCTTTACACTTGCCCTTGTAGCTGGAAACAGAAAATCACAAAATTAAACATCAATGAAATTGGGCAATAGGCAGTGTAAAAATGGATAGAAAATCACAAAATTAGTTCATTACCAAATTAAGCTTCAAGTTTTTCCAGTTCATATATGTTTTCTGTAACTTGAATTGGACGAGTTGAAACACGCACCCAATCTTGAGCACAAATCAAGCATTCTACCAATCTTAGAGTAAGTGAACTACGAAATTCTGTAAGAATACAACCTCCCATGCTGAAAGCAAATTCAGAAGCAATGGTAAAGACTGGAATGGCTAACACATTCCTTGCCACTTGAGAAAGAACTTTAAACCTCTCACCGTTTAACTTCCACCAAGCTAACACATCAAATTTGGGATTAATTTTCTCACAAGCCTCATCCAAATATTTGTCCAATTCACCTAACATGAAAATATTCACCACCTAACATGGGCACAATACCCTTGTTAGACAGTCTCCTCTTCAAAACACCAATAACAACATCATTCACACTTGCATTATCAACAGTAATAGTGCCTAGCTTCTCTATACCCCATTCAAACAAACACTCTTCCACAACTCTACCAATTGACTCACCTTTGTGACTATAAATTGTACAAAAGTTTATAACTCTTTTGTGCAATTTTCAATCACTATCAATAAAGTGAGCAGTTAAACACATGTACAACAAAATTTGCAATGAGGTCCAAAAATCAGTAGTGAGGCATATTCTTTGATTGGGTTTCAACAAAAAAAAATTCAACTCCGCTTTCTCACTCATATATATGGCATAACAATCCCTAACTGCTGTAGTGCGGGAAAAAATATTAAATTCAAGTTGCAAAACAACACAAAAGGCTCAAAAACTTTCATGTTCTACAAAGGCAAAAAGGCAGCTTATCAATGATTAACATTTTATTCAAGGCTTTTCTAGCTAGTTTTTGGTTAAAACTCCAAACACCAAGGCTACTAGAATCATTTTGTGAACCCGATTGAAATGCTAGAATCTTGACGATTGATGATTTATTGTTTCTTTTGTCGTTGTTTCACCAAACTCCGGTCAACAAAATTTATAATACCTACAAATACTTTACTTAAAATAGTATAGCAATAAGTAGGGTCAAACCACTCTCAACATAGAAATCGGTTTGAGACTAGGATCCAAAACTTTAATTTTCGAGATAAAAAGAAATCACTTAAAACAATTCTTGAATTGTTTGAATAATAAACTAAAATAACTAGATAAAATTATCAAATGGTGGAAGAAATCTCAAGGGAAGAGAATTAAACAATAAGAAATAAAATAAAATTATGTATATCTTACCCAATGTGGCTTCATCACTCCCTTGAGAAGATGTTTAAGCTAGCATAAGGATGTAGAAATAAAACATGATGATAGAAGAAATTTTCATTAACTAAGAAATAGATTACAACAAAATAAAAACTTGATACAAGACTAAACTCTCTCTACAATTTCTCACTCTCTACCATCTAACTCCTTACAATTTCCAACTACTCTCCTATTTATAGAGAAAATTGGAATATAATGACATCTTGTAAAGTGAAGTTAGATCTACTTTTCTTTTCTTTTTCTTTGAATATTGATGCTTTCCAAGTCATTTTCTTCTTTCTTCATGTGCATTATATTCTTCATCTTTCATCCATGTGCATTATATTCTTTCTTCCATCCATGTGCATTCCTTTCTTCACTTTAATATATTTTCTTCATCTTTTCCAATTCAAACCTATAAGAAATAAAAAGATATATATAAGAACATTTATGCAATAAAATGGTGAATTAAAGATTTATTTTTGACATTTAAAATAGTGATTTTGTGAACTTATCAAATTACCCCCAAACAAGCTCTTGCTAGTCCTCTAGCAAATAAGGACAAAATAGATTAGTTCGCAAAATTAGACTCTTATTAATTTTAACTAAAGATGTGTGTGGCTGCTTTCGATTGCATTTACCATATGCAATAAGGCCTTAAACCCCTAGATTACCCTAGTGGATGAGCAATAGCCTCGTAAGGGTTGGATATATTACCCACAACTTCTTCATTTTCATGCATTCATGCATTCACATATTCATTAATCAAGCCATGATACAATATATAAGATAATATGAATACAAATACTACCACTCACTACCGAACAATAACTATCTCAAGCTAATGATATGAATGATCCCCACTGAAGTAAATAATTTCGTTACTTTCTACTCCCAATCTAGACAACCTTCCGTGTTTTTGTGAACATTCTACTATGGTATGTCAATCTCTCTTCTTCTACTTCATGGATCAAACTTTGCCATATTTTTCATAAAAATTCATTATTTCCATCATTTCACTTCCATCCCTTTTTGTATTTATAAGCTCTGGACTTTCCAGTGAGGACTTTTAGTCCCGACCAACTAGGCCCGAACTTCTTCCATGGGATTTATGCTTATTAGTTTTCTCCCCTTTTTACGCGAACAATGATATTGGTGATACCAAGGTCCGGTTACTCAGATCGAAGAACTACTTTTTGCATTTCTTTGAAAATAATTTTTTTAAATTTTCTCCATTCTATCTCCCCTTCTCCCCTTTTATAGCGGCAAAGCTAATTTTTCAACTCCATAGTCAAAGATCAACTGTTTTTCCCATAGTGAATGTGTGCATGTGCTTATAGGTCAAAGCTGTCCTTTTCGGTTTCAATTTCACTAATTTATTTACCTATGTAAAATCACATCATTTCACTAACTCAATCTAATCATTACTCTCATGAGCGGGAATATCGCATCACATACTACGGATATATCATAAACATAAACTTAATCAACTTATAATGCAAAACACTCATGCATAAAAACAAAAAACTTTTCCAAACGAAATCAAATTTTTAATTTTTTTTTTTTTTTTAATAATGAAATTCTATTTTGATTAAATAGATATCCACCCCCAAACAAAAATAACACTGTCCCTAGTGTTTAAAAATACATCTAAGAGACAAATTGGAACAAATTACCACAATTGAGGTGGTGTTTTTGGAGTATAGTCCCTGCAAAGATTCTTGGTAAAAGAAAAGTCAAGTGATTGAAAATATTATGACAGACTTTACCCCCATACAAAATCTAAACATATCCAAATAGAGTGAAAAAAAAAATAATAATAATAAAATTGATAGAAAAATTTACACAACTGACTGGGCTACCTCCCAGTAGCGCTAAGTTTAACGTCTTCAGCAGACTCAACAGATGTGCTACCCCTAAATAGATCAGTCCGAATAAATCGGATCAATGAGGAAAATTTCCTCATTTTCAGAAGTTTCAAGTTCTAGGAAAGGCTTTAGACGATGAGCATTAACTTTAAACAACTGTCCATTCTTAGGGTCTTGTAACTCAATGGCACCATGACTAGAAATGTGATGGACATTGTACGGGCCTGACCAACGTGACCTTAACTTCCCAGGAAACAATTGAAGACGGGAGTTATACAAAAGAACCTTTTGTCCTATGAAAAACTCCTTTTTGAGAACGTGTTTGTCATGTTCCAACTTAGTCTTGGCTTTATAAATTCTTGAACTCTCATAGGCATCATTTCTGATTTCTTCTAACTCATCAAGTTGAAGGGTTCTACGTTGACCGGCTTTATCATAGTCAAAGTTCATGGCCCAATAAGCACGGTGTTTGAGTTCAACAGGCAAGTGACATGCTTTGCCATAGACCAATCGATATGGGGACATTCCTATAGGGGTCTTGTAAGCAGTACGGTATGCCCATAAAGCATCCTGGAGACGAAGACTCCAGTCCTTCCTTGTGGGGTTAACTGTTTTATCTAAGATCTGTTTAATCTCCCTATTAGATACCTCAGCTTGACCATTGGTTTGAGGGTGATATGATAGGGCCACTTTGTGATTGATTCCATATTTGGACAACAACTTTCGAAAGACTTTGTTGCAAAAATGTGAACCATTGTCACTGATTATGGCTCGAGGTGTTCCAAACCGAGGTAAAACCTGGTCTTTGAAAAAACGCACCACAACTCTATGGTCAGCTGTTTTGGTGGCTAAAGCTTCTACCCATTTTGACACATAATCAACTGCTAAAAGGATGTAGAGAGTTCCAAACGAGGATGGAAATGGTCCCATGAAATCAATACCCCATACGTCAAAGATTTCAATGACGAGAATCGATTGTTGAGGCCATTCGTTTCTTTTGGTAATCTTACCTAGCAATTGGCATCTATGACAAGCTAGACAGTATGTGTGGGTGTCTTTGAAAATGGTTGGCCAATAGAATCCTGATTGCAAGATTTTTGCAGCTGTTCGTTTGGAACTGAAATGGCCACCACATGCCTGGTCATGACAGAAGGAAATGACAGACTTTTGATCTACCTCGGGATCACACCTACGAATGATCTGATCTGGACAATATTTAAACAAGTAGGGGTCATCCCAGAAATATTCCTTAGCCTTGGCCAAAAATTTATCTTTCTCTTGTTTGGACCAGTTGGAAGGAATTTGACTAGTCACAATATAATTGACAATATCTGCATACCATGGTGCATGAGATATTTCAAATAATTGTTCATTAGGAAAATAATCAGAAATGGGAATGGAGTCACTAGTGGATTCAATAACAAGACGGGACAAATGATCAGCGACTACATTCTCGGAACCTTTCTTATCTCGAATCTCAAGGTCAAATTCTTGAAGGAGTAAGATCCAGCGTATCAACCTAGGTTTTGCATCAGATTTGGACAAAAGATGTCTTAACGCTGCATGATCTGTATATATGATGACCTTAGATCCAACCAAATAAGATCTAAACTTCTCAAAGGAGAACACGACTGCTAGCAACTCTTTCTCAGTGGTTGAGTAGTTGATTTGGGCATCATTTAAGGTTTTGCTAGCATAGTATATGACATGTCGTGCTTTATCCACTTTTTGGCCTAAAACAACACCTACTGCATAATCAGACGCATCACACATAATTTCAAAAGGCAAGTTCCAATCAGGTGAGCGAATGATAGGTGCAGTAGTGAGTGCTGACTTTAGGTACTCAAAGGCGGACTTACAGGCATCAGTAAACTCAAATTGTGCATCTTTAGCTAGAAGATGGGTCAAAGGTCTAGCTATCTTACTGAAATCTTTGATGAAACGCCTGTAGAAACCGGCATGACCTAGGAATGCTCTAATATCTCGAACAGATTTGGGGATAGGTAGATTGGAGATTAGATCAATTTTTGCTTTATCTACCTCAATTCCTGCACTGGAGATATTATGACCTAGGACAATTCCCTTTTGGACCATGAAATGACACTTTTCCCAGTTAAGTACCAAGTTATTGTCACGACAACGTTGAAGTACGAGAGAAAGATGGGCTAGACATTGCTCAAATGATGACCCAAAGACAGAGAAGTCATCCATGAAGATTTCTAGAAACTTTTCAACCATGTCACTAAATATACTCATCATACATCGCTGAAATGTAGCTGGTGCATTACACAAGCCGAATGGCATGCGACGATAGGCGAATGTACCGAATGGACAGGTGAAAGTAGTTTTGTCTTGGTCATCAGGGTGGACAGGAATTTGATTGTAACCAGAATAACCATCTAAAAAGCAATAGAAGGCCTGACCCGCTAATCTTTCTAACATTTGGTCAATGAAAGGAAGTGGAAAATGGTCTTTTCTAGTCACGCTATTTAGTTTCCTGTAGTCTATACAAACTCGCCATCCAATTTGAATGCGAGTAGGAACAAGCTCATTATGGGCATTGGACACAACAGTGATGCCAGACTTTTTAGGAACTACCTGGATTGGACTCACCCATTGACTATCAGAAATCGGGTAGATGATATCAGCATCAAGAAGTTTGATAACTTCTCCGCGGACAACTTCTTTCATATTGGGGTTAAGTCTCATTTGAGGTTGTCTACAGGTTTTCGCATTATCTTCTAAGTGAATGCGATGTTGCACCACTAGAGGATTAATGCCCTTGATATCATCAATGGACCATGCTATGGCTTCCCTATTTGTCTTAAGAACCTCAATTAATTGGGACTCTTGTTGCTCAGTTAACTCAGAAGATATTACCACTGGAAAAGTCTCAGATTCACCAAGATACGAATATTTTAGAGTCTCGGGTAAAGGCTTTAATTCAATATTAGGTGGTTTCTTTGCATTTTCAGATTCAGTGTTAACTGGCAAAGACAATGATTCAAATTTGGATTTATACTTGGGTGCTTCAAAGGGTGGGGCAGAGTCTAGCAAATCATTTACTTGGCTAATGTTATTAGCTTCGTCCAAATTATCATCAAAATGGGCTAGACAATGCTGGAGTGGATCCTCAGGATATGAGTGGTTAAAGGTGTGGTTGGTCAATGAATCAATGAGACAAACATCTTCAACAGACTCTGATTCAATGGGTTGTTTCATCAAATTGAACACATTGACTTCCACTTTCATGTTCTCAAAGGTTATGGCCATGCTACCATTTCTACAATTGATCAATGCATTGGCTGTGGCTAAAAATGGTCGACCTAAAATGATCGGAATTTGTTTACCTTGGGTTGGTTGAGTTTCTAGCACAATAAAGTCTATGGGGTAATAAAAATCATTAACTTTTACTATCACATCCTCAATGATACCCCTTGGAATTTTGATGGATCGGTCAGCTAACTGAATTCTAACATCAGTTTTCTTCAAATCAGTCAATCCCAAATCCAAGTAGACTGAATACGGTAACACATTGACACTGGCACCAAGGTCCAATAAAGCTTGACCTTCAAAATTTTCTCCTATCCTACAAGTGATAGTTGGACTACCAGGGTCTTTGTGTTTAACCACAACTTGATTTTGTAGGAAGGAGGAACAATGTTGGGCTATGAAGGTTTCCTTAGGGATATTGGTTTTCCTCTTGACTAAGTCTTTAATGAATTTTGCATAAGAAGGAATTTGCTTAATAGCAGTGAGAAATGGAATGTTAATCTGGAGATTTTGAAAAATCTCTAAGATTTCACTGTATTGAGAATCCTTCTTATTGTTGACTAGTCTAGAGGGAAAAGGTGCACGTGGAATAAACAACTTTGGAATGACCTCATCAAGCTTAGGACCTTGGTCCTTTTTGGATTTTTGGGAATTGGGTGGAAGAGATTTGGATGGTTCAATTTCATCACTGATGGGTGGCTCAACCTTATTATCAATTTTGTTTCCTGACCTGAGGGTAATGATGGAATTTATATTGGCATTTGATTGGTCAGAAGTGGAAGGAGTCCCTACAAGATTAACTCCTTATCTTTTTGGATTGATTTCGGGTTGGCTAGGCAATGTACCCCTTTGTCTTTCAGACAGAGCTGCAGTGAGTTGACTCAACTGATTTTGGAGAGACTGCTGAAATTGCAGTTGATTTTGAGTCAAGAGATCAAAGTTATTTTCTAACTTTTGAAATCTCTGATTGGAATGCTTAATGGATTGATCAAGATTAAGGGCAAACATTTTCAAAGTGTCCTCATAATTGGAAGTATTATTGACCGGTGGGACAGGAGAAACATAGTTGTTCATGGGATCAATTGCTAAATCTCGGCTTGGATTGAACTGGTTATTCCTAGGGAATTGATTTTGAGGAATTATTGGTCCTTGAGTTGGAGGTTGCCTATTGGAGTGACCTTGAAAACCAGACTGACCACTTAAGTTTTGTGGAGGTAAATTTTGCCTCCATGAAAAATTAGGATGGTTTCTAGTATCAGGATGGTAACTTTGGCTAAATGTATTAGGCAATGGTCTCCTAAAGGTATTGAAAGCACAAACTTGCGCATCCGAAGGTTCAGATGTACAAGAGACCGGACATTCCTCTGTTGGATGAGATAAACCAAAACAAACATTGCATTGTGCAGGGGTAGATATTAGGGCAAATGCATCAAACTTTTTACCTAAGTCTTTCACTCCCTCAGCAAGACTTTTCATCGCAGACTTTAACTCATTTTCAGGTTTGATGTCATAAAAACCAGATGTTCTATTCATTTGATCATTCCTAGAAAATTCATAATCATTTTGGTTCCAATTCCAATTTTGGGCATTTTCAGCTAGTTCCTCCAAAAATATATATGCTTGGTCAGGGGTTTGGGCATTGAACTTTCCTTGGTGCATTGACTCAATCATGGTTCGGTTCATAGGTGAAAGTCCCTTATAGAAGAAATGAACTAGTTGTGATTTATCAAAGCCATGGTGTGGGCATTTGAGTAGCAAGTCATGAAATCGGTCCCAAGTTTGATGGAATTGTTCCTCAATTTTCCCTCTAAAAGTACTAATGGCATCTCTCATTGATTCGGTCTTTTGCATGGGATAAAACTTACTCATGAATTTCCTTGCAAGTTCATCCCATGATCGAATGGAGTCGGGTGGAATGGAGTTTAGCCATGATGCAGCTCTATCTTCTAAGGACAGGGGGAAAAGACGCAGTTTGACACCCTCTTCATTCAAATTTTGATTTTTGAATGTGTTGCATATTGTTAAAAACTTCCCTAAATGGATATAGGATTGTTCGCTTTCAAGTCCATGAAATTTTGGCAACATATTGATTGTGGCGGGTCTAATCTCAAACTGGGGTGCATCATTCTCAGGTAGAACAATGCAATTGGGTGGGTTGGCTGTGATTGGGGCAAAGTAGTCATTAAGAGTTCTCGGTGCAGCCATTGATGAATTATTGGTGGTTGACAGATTTAACAAGGTAGTTGATTTTTCTTCTAAATCAAAGAGTGAGAGATCACTAGGAAACCTAACTAAACGCTTGTTAACTCGTAACCACTGGGGCATAAACAAAAAGAAACCTAAAAAAAAACTAGATGATGGGCAAATCACACAAAATTTTTGGCTTTGTTATCTTGAGCTTAAATTCAAGGGTGATGAATTTTTAAATCTAATCTTGTAGAGAATTAATAGGATGGTGTCCAAATTAATTCTCTCCTAATTAGACAGCTCCTACTCTATTTCAGATTAAGTCGATAGATTATCAGTTAAGGATCATCAAATTAACAACGGAGTAGTTCCCAGGAAAGTGTGGCGAGGCACGTGGCCTGCTTAATGGCGCGTCAGCCACACTCCTAGACAGAATTTCCTACCGTTTATCAATTTGATAATGACTCACTGGAGTGATTACCAACCGCTTCCTTCCTAGAGGGCCTATGAGCTCGTAACCCTAAATTGGATTATTGCTAACGAATTTTAAAATTAGGCTCATGGTTTAACAAATGCAAGGATTTTTGTGATTTGTGGGCCACGGAAACGGGTGATGAAATCCCGACCGTATCTTGTGAGAATTTTGCCCTTAAATATCTTATGCAAAATGCTAATTAAAATATGCACACACAAGAGAAAAAGAAATAAAAAAAATAAAAAACGGGAGCTTAGGGGAATTTCTAATATTATTCTATCCTAAAATTCGCATACAAAATTTGTGTCTAGAAAAACTAAAACTAAAAATAAATAAAATAGAAATAAACTAAATACAAAGGATGGGAACTTAGGGTAATTTCTAATGTTATTCTATCCTAGAATTCGCATGCAAAAATTTTCACCTAATCTAAGAAAAAAATAACAAGAGTTTAGAGATATAGAACCTGACTGACGAACCGGTACAGTATCTCCTGCAAAAGAAACAACAAAAATAAACAAGTAAATAAATAAAATGAAAACAAAATTGAGTGAATAATAAAAATAAAATTAATTAAACTAATCTGTTTTTTTTATTATTATTATTTTTAATGTGGAAAATTGACTTCTCAAATGAAAATTTGGAGAAAAAAAAAAAATGATACTGCAACATAGAGAATGTCCAAACTGCAGTTTTTTTTTTTTTTTTTTTTTTTTTTTTTTTTTTTAACTTCTAATGAAATCTTAAGGAGTACTACAGTTTATTTAGTGTCACCGTACATTTTATTTAGTCTATACCATATAGTTCTAATATTTAATACTCCGGAGAGTGACAACAATGGTTCTGTATTGATTCACAAATCAAAATCAATATGCACCAAAGGGCATATTCATTGGTATTTTACAACAGAAAATTGGTATTTGTAAAGTGATGGAATACTGCGGTCAGTTTTTTTTTTTTTTTTTCAAAAAATCTGAAAAGTTGACTTCTCAATTGCAAAAATGAAATTGCAACTTCGAAAGAGCAGTTTTTTTATTTTTTATTTATTTATTTTTATTATTATTTTTACACTTCAAGAACCTACTGTTGTATACAATGAACAGATTACAAAATAGAAATTTTTTTTTTTTTCAAAAATTAACAAAAATCACACAATATAGAAAAAATTAAAATAAACGGAGGGATAGAAAGTTCGGGTGGGTTCCCGAAAAATTTAAGTTGAGGATCGTTGACTCCAAATTCAATGTTGAAGCGGCAACGACGCCATTTGACGATTGATGATTTATTGTTTCTTTTGTCGTTGTTTCACCAAACTCCGGTCAACAAAATTTATAATACCTACAAATACTTTACTTAAAATAGTATAGCAATAAGTAGGGTCGAACCACTCTCAACATAGAAATCGGTTTGAGACTAGGATCCAAAACTTTAATTTTTGAGATAAAAAGAAATCACTTAAAACAATTCTTGAATTGTTTGAATAATAAACTAAAATAACTAGATAAAATTATCAAATGGTGGAAGAAATCTCAAGGGAAGAGAATCCACCACCCGGGTCTATATAAATAATATTATATATTTCTATTGCAAATTCTCCTCCAACCTATTAAACATAAACATAGATATTGGTAGGCATTCCCCGTATTTCCATTAATTGGTAATCACGGAAAATCCTCCCTCTAATGTTTTGGTTTAAAAATAAATAAATATAAATAGTGGTAGGCATTCCCCGTATTTCCATTGATTGGTAATCACGGAGAATCCTTCCTCTATTTTCAACCTCTATTGTAGGTTTTGTCACTTGGAAGAATTATTTCGGGAAGAGAATTAAACAATAAGAAATAAAATAAAATTATGTATATATTACCCAAGGTGGCTTCATCACTCCCTTGAGAAGATGTTTAAGCTAGCATAAGGATGTAGAAATAAAACATGATGATAGAAGAAATTTTCATTAACTAAGAAATAGATTACAACAAAATAAAAACTTGATACAAGACTAAACTCTCTCTACAATTTCTCACTCTCTACCATCTAACTCCTTACAATTTCCAACTACTCTCCTATTTATAGAGAAAATTGGAATATAATGACATCTTGTAAAGTGAAGTTAGATCTACTTTTCTTTTCCTTTTCTTTGAATATTGATGCTTTCCAAGTCATTTTCTTCTTTCTTCATGTGCATTATATTCTTCATCTTTCATCCATGTGCATTATATTCTTTCTTCCATCCATGTGCATTCCTTTCTTCACTTTAATATATTTTCTTCATCTTTTCCAATTCAAACCTATAAGAAATAAAAAGATATATATAAGAACATTTATGCAATAAAATGGTGAATTAAAGATTTATTTTTGACATTTAAAATAGTGATTTTGTGAACTTATCAAATCTTTTGGTGTTTATCTTTGTTTTTTCTGAACTTAGGGCATGACTTAAGATGTTTCCTTAATACATTAGTCCCATTCTCACACTTCCACTTTAACGGCTTCTTACAATAGCTATATTGTGCCCCTGTCTCTTTATCATTTTTTATTACTTTGGAAAAATGTTGCCACATTTTAGAACGACCCTTTGGTTTGGAAGAGGTTTCCTTGTCATATTTTTCAGAATCAGAAGAAGGTAAATCTGTTACCATTGCTGTTGGCTACTCTGGTTGAAGCTCAATTGAAGGAACCACTTCTTTGCCTTTTGCATCTCCTGCCATCTGAAGATTGGAAAACAATTTTAAGTCATGTTTAATTCTCAAGTATATTTCACTGGTAACATTCACTAAAGTCTAGAAGTCTAGAACATTGTCCAAAACAATATAAGTAAAATCAATTTCAAAGAACAACAGAAGTCACTTGCAATCATTAAAGTATAAAACTGAAATGACTTTTAAAAATTCGACAAAAAACTCATTAAAACAGAGCAAAATTAGCAATAGGATAATAGGATTGAAATTAGAAAAAGTCAAATAGATCAAACTCATTCACATAAAAAACAGATAGAAATAAAAAAAAATAGACATGCATGTATGGAATGACCAGAACTGACTTTAAACGAACATGTAATTACCTTCACATATTTAGATGATGCTCCTCCGACGAGGCCATAGTTGATTTCAAACACAAACAGAGATATAGAGACTAGAGAGAGAGAGGTACTGATGAAAGAGTGGTTGTTGTTGTCTTGTTGAGGTCCTAAGGAGTCCTGCAAGAGAAATATGAAGTTGATTATAGTTGAGATCTAGGATTCATGTGATGTGAGACCGCAAGTGAGAGAAGGGAGTGATTGAGTGAGGAGGCTAGAGTTCAGATCTAGGGTTCACGATAAGAGGCTGAGAGTGGCTATTTTGTTTTGTTAACCCTAAAAGTTTATAAGAGTCTTATATAGTGTATATACATATATGATATGATATATATATATATATATATATACGGTCCAATATTTAAGACTTAAGTTAAAGTGTTAAACGGTTAAACTGGCTGGTCTATTGGTCTAATACTATGTCTATATATATATATATTATATAGATTCCCGGTTCAATTCGGTTCTGGTTCGGTTTGGTTCTTGAGAGCTAAGAACCGGAACCGAACCGAAAAATATCAGTTCTCCGAAAATGGGAATCGGAAGCCCTAAGAACTGAATCAAACCGCCGGTTCCGGTTCGGTTTCGCAATTTTTCTATGCAACCCTAGTTAAGGATATTCAAAATAATAATTTAAATAATTAAATAATAAAAGTTAACATCTAAGTCATTACAGTGATTGTGGACATTCATAACAGATAAATAAAAAGTGTAATTAAATTTTTTTGGATTGGTCCCATGAAAATACATGTTTTCTTCTATGAATTGTTTTTTCGGTAACCGGGGTGATCCGGGCCAGCTTATGCGCACCTCGACTAATCCCCGGGGCCCTAAAGTTAACAATCGGATAAACCTCTAATGGCCCAGATGGAAACGTAGTTGGGAGGATTTGAACCTAGGACCTCATGGTGAAGGACCTAGGAACTCTTTTTTCTTCTGTGAAATTACGTTTGTGTTTTAAGGGAAGTTCATAGTATTTCTCAAACCTCATGAGAAGTTCATGTAATTAAGATAAATTTCAAAGGAAGTTCCTGTCATTTACCCATTTATATTTAATTTTAACAAAAAAAAAAACAAATCTTCATTATTAGTTTAGTGCCTGTTTGGTAGAAGGGTTTGGGCTGGAAAAAGTGGTTTGGGGCTGTGAATTATAAACCAAACCATGTTTGGCGAGCTATGGGTTAGGTTAATAGTTCTGATGATGTAAGAAATCAAGCCCGACCTGGAAGGACATCGCAACCACCTGGATGGATCCCTGCAAGACACCGGTGGGGTGCCTACCTAAAAAGCTCCGACGATCAAGTTAGTAAATTGATCGGGAAAGGAATCGAGAGAAAGAGTTTAATGGGTGCAATTATTACGTACCTATTAGGTTGACCGTCGCTCTATTTTTATAGGGCTTTGGGTCGTAGTGTTCAAGTCATTTCCCATGACTTTTTCATTATGTCCCAAATAAAGATAACTCTGTCTATCTCTATCTCGGGTCAACACGTCTTTATCTCTGATTCGGGCTGATCTTTACCCATTGAGATATGATCCTTATCAGTTATTCCCTGTTCCCATGCTAGCTTGCCTTGGTTTGAGAACACTGAGCTTTCGGATAATAGAATTTTGTCCCATCTTCTTTTTTTCTCTTCTCAATTTTTTATTTTTTTTTGTAGAAAATCTTCAGAAACTATATAAGTAGAATAACTTGTGTGTATATAACACAAGTGCCTTAGTATTGTAAGTGGTTAAACATCTTGGAATTAAGGTGGAGGTCATGAGTTCAAGCCCTTGCCACCTTTTTTTTTTTAGGATTATATAGCTTGACCCATTGTTGGGTCTTGGGCCGGGTTCGGCCCATTAGGTGGGGCCTAATCAATCGGGTCGGGTCGACCGATTTGTCCCTAGTTTGAGAAAATCACCTTGAGATCTCTAGAACTTTTATAAAATTATCGAAATATCCCCAACACTTCGGTAAAGTTGCTGGAAGGTCTCTGGAACTTTCATAAAATTGCCGAAAGGTCCCCGACACTTCGGTACAGTTGTTGGAAGGTCCCTGGAAATTTCGTAAAGTTGCTAGAAGATCCCTAAAACTTTCATAAAATTGTTAAAAGGTCCCCGACACTTTGGTAAAATTGCTAGATGGTCCCCGACACTTTGGTAAAGTTGTTGGAATCTGGCTGCTTGGCAAATTTGCAAGGACTGCCAAGTGTTGAAAGCTTTCAAAATTGGCAGGGCCTCCAATGACTACTTTTTCATTTTCTGCTAAGTGTTAAAAGCTTGCTAATTTGGTAGGGGCCTCCAACGGCTACTTTTTCATTTTATGCCAAGTGTTGAAAGCTTACTAATTTGGCAGGGGCCTCCAACAACTACTTTTTCACTTTTTGCCACTATATAAACATAGCATGCCTCCCTTAACTTCATAAATCATCTTCTTAATTTCCTAAGTTATAGATTCCATGTCTAGGCTTCCTCCCCCTCTAGTACACCAAATACTATATGAGGTGAATCCTGCCAATATAGCTGGATAGTCTTCCTTTGATTTCCCCCCTTTCGTTCACACTCCCCTCTCTACCCTTAATGAGCAAGCGAACACGATGGTAGAGGGTGAAGTTTTCTTATACGAGCAAGCCTTCTTGGTAGGCTTGTGTTTTCCATTACCTAAGTTTGTGAGAGAGTTTATCTCCTTTACAGGGCTGGCTCCTGGTCAACTTACTCTGAACGCTTGGCGGGTTCTGTTGGGATGCTTGCACCTTTGGCACCTTTGCGGGAACAATACGTTACAACCTTTTGAGTTCTTGAAGCTCTACTCCGTTCAAAAGAGTACTGATTGATTCAAACTTGTTGCAATGCATAACTGCCATGTCTTAACTCTTTGAGACAATGTCAAAAGCTGGAAAAAGAAATTTTTCTTTGTATCGGGTAGTTGATGGGAATCCAATGTGTCTGACCCAGATCGCTGAATGAAATTCGTTCTGTGACCATGGGGGTCTCCCGACTTTAATGATAATTCTTTATTTCTAAATTTGTTAGCTGCACTTTTATCTTCGTTCAATATTGACCAAATTTAACTTTTCGTGCAGTCATCAGGGTGATTGTTGAGGCAAGTCTACAGGAGATTGTTAGGCATGAGTGGGCTATGAACATCCATGACAAAATGGATTTCCTACTTCCTGCTAATCTGGCCATTTTTTGTGGTATTTTGAATGGCGGTGTTGTGGTGGTGACATATATTCCTCTTACCCCCTCATGCTTACACCAATGGGGTCCCCTTCTGCTACCCCCACCAGAGGTAGGCTAGAATTCATAGTTGCTTCATTTACACTTGCTTTCAATGGTTGCTTACATATTGTTTCTTGTACCCTCCAGGCAAGGGTGCATATGGCCTTCAGGGTGCATTAAGGTTCTTAAAAAGGCATCAAAATAATTCGGGAAGCTCTACCTCTCATATCACTCCAGGCCACTCCTCGATCAACCGTGCCCTTTTTGCAAATGGCTTTGGATAGTCTTCTTCTTCCCCTCGTAGGTTTGGTCTTCCCTTCCCCGCTGCAGCTCCAGAGGGTGTCCCCCAGTCGTCACTCCCTCCAACTGGTTTCGTGAAGTAGTCGGGGGGGGCATAAAGGTGGATTTTCAAACCCTATATTCTGCCACGAGGGGAAGAGGATAGTGAAAACAGCCTAAAGGCTCTAATACCAATTGAATTACCTAGACGATAGTGAAAACAACATAGAGGGGTGGTAAATAGGCTTTTTGTCGATTTTATGAACAATTAAATTATTTAGCGGAAATTCAATTTTAATTAGTCACAAATCTTAATTCTCAAATCAATTCTCAAAACATATCAATTAAACATAAATGAATATAAGTGCAGAAAATAAATCATGAGAAGACACAGAGATTTTTTACGTGAAAAACCTTGGAAAAACTCTAAGTAAAAATCACTGATACGATCGGTTATCGATGCACTATAAATTAGAGAATTTGTACAGACTCTATGAAAACATAACTTACAACCGCTGTAATTTATTGTTATTCATTCGACGTCTAAAAATCTAGATTCGCACGCACTCCACGAAGCTTTTGCTCTGATCTCTGTACTTTGACAACTCTATTTCTCAACAGATCAAAATCACCACGAAGCCTCCTGCTTCGATCTTCGCACACAGACGACTCCATTCTTCAACTGATCAAAAAAACCTCGTTGCAATAGACGGTGTGTGAATTTTTTAGCAACTATACCATTCAATAGTGTATATAAATCATCGATGTAGAAGCACAATTGAAGACGTCCAAAAATAAGAGAAAACTTGTGTATCTCTAATCACTCAATAATATTCTCTCAACATATGAATACCTCTATAGAATAAGAAGATGATCCAAACTTTGCAGAGAATTCTTAAAGATATGTCTCATTTTGTTATAGACTTAGGTATTTATAGATAATGATGATCCAAACCCTAAGTTTGCCCTTTCTCGTAATTTCAAATCCAAATCCTATATTCTGGTGAATATATTATATATAGAACGCACTTTGATGTATATAAGTCGTGGTCATATAATAAAACCAACCCCGAACAATTTGGACATCGCAGACAAAATCTGGAAAAAACTTGCCGCAGCTACGCTTCAAGCGTAGCAGGGCCTACGCTTCAAGCATAGGTCTAAGCGTACCTCAAAGCGTAAAAATGTATTTTCTAGCCACTTTTTGAAACTGAAAGCATAGGTATTTTTGTCAAAACCACTTTTCTTCACAACTGCGCCAAAATGAACCTCTTGAACCCATGATACTTTTTGCTTGAAGTGATGGCTTTGGAAAATGTCATTTTTACCCTGTAGGAGACATTTTACCTCAATATACTCACTTTCGTGCTTCACTTGTATGCTTCATTACTTCAACGCTTAATTCTGCTTTTTACAAAACTTATCGATATTATTGAAACCAAAACAACATATCTAACACTCAATATGGTAATTGTCTAGAACATGCCATAAATAAACAATAAACAAAAATGTTCTTACAAGGTGGGGAACAGGATAGGAGATTTGAGAAATCTTATGTTTTAGAGCATGATGATGTGAGAGATACCATGACATTGTTTGGAGAGAAATTAGAGAGAATTGTAAAGTTTATGCAGCGAAGTCATTCCCCTCCGAGAGAGATGTTTGAAGTAGAAGATGAGTACTCTCAAAATGAGTGTTAGGAGATAATGGTTGCTGATGCTAATGCATCGTGGAACTATTCTAATAATGTTCATTTTATCAATTCATACACCTCAAATGCCAGAAATCATCCACTTTTGTCCTATAAATCTACAAATGTGTCGAATCCACCATCAAGGTCCCAACAGGGACAATCATCCAATCAACAACCAAGGTTCACAGACAGGCAACAGTCATATAACCCACAACCAAGGTTCACTGAGATACAACAATCATACAACCAACAACCAAGGTTCCAACAGAGTCAACAATCATTCGACTCACAACCAACAATCATGGCTAGAAATTCTCAGTCCAATTACCAACCCAAAACATCTAATAATTTCCAAGCTATCCAATCATTCAATAATTCCCAAGCTCTTCAGTCATTCAATAATTCCGAAGATCTTCAGTCATTCAATAATAATTAGGCTGTGTAACCATATAATTACCAAACCCAACCTCAAAGAAGCCAAAATCCTCCACCGGGTTTCTAAACTAATAGGTTAGAGCAGGTTATACTGGACATTTATAACAATCTAGGCATTTATACCCAATCATTGGCGCAACTGCATATATAGATGGGCCAAATGGCTAATGAGATTAATGTAAGAGAACCAGGAAGATTGCCTAGTCAGCCGTTCGCTAACCCAAGGCCACAATAAACACTGTAGCTCGGATCATTTGTCAATGAACCTAATGAAACGATTCAAGCAATCACGACTCTAAGAAATGGAAGGGAAGTGGGTAGTAGAGTTGAGGAGGAACATGAAGAAAGGTTGTAGAAAAGAAAGGAAACCGAACAAGCACAAAGGAAAGAAGTTGAAAAAGATGAAAGAAAATAGGCTGAAAGAGTCCAGAAGGATCAACCATCACTGGAAGACAATGTTGATTAGACATTACTTGAAGAGACAAACAGGGCAAGTTATGAGGAGGCAACACCATTTCCACAACCTCTTAGAGAGCCGGCCAAGTACAGGAAGCTGAAAGAATCTGATATGTTGGAAACATTCCAAAAAATCAACATTAATTTACCTCTCTTAGATGTAATCGCCTAGATACCACCTTATGTTATGTTTTTCAAAGATCTTTGCACCCAAAAGCGAAAGAGCAGAGCGAAGAATCCAACAAAAATACTCTTGATTGAGCAAGTTAGTTCATTGCTTTTAAGCGATATTCTACCTAAGAGGAAAGATTCAGGTGCTCTCACTATTCCATGTGTCATTGGTGACCAGGAAATTGGTAGAACTCTTCTTGATCTAGGTGCGAGTATTAACTTGCTTCTTTATTCAGTCTACCAATAGCTAGGGTTGGGTGAGCTCAGTCCCACTAAGGTCGTACTTTAATTTGTTAATCGATCAATCAAGCAGACAAGAGGAGTTCTTGAAGATGTCATTATTCAAGTGGGCAAGTTTTATTTTCCGGTTGATTTTATAGTCCTGGATACAGAACTTGTCCCTGACTCAAAGAAACACATTTCGGTGATATTAGGAAGACCATTCTTAGCCACAGTGAATGCATGCATTAGCTGCAGAACCGGAGCCATGGATCTAACATTTGGAAATATTAAGGTTAGGATGAATGTGTTTGAAGGAAGCCACCAATTGCCTGAATCGGGGGAATGTTTCTAGATTAATGAGTGCGATGAACTGGAAGATATCATAACAAATTTTATGACTCAAATCCTTGAGAAGGATGACCTAGAGTCATTTATGACTAGAGAATGGCCGGATGAGGAAGTGACTGATTGGGATCACATTAGAAGCTTCAAAATAAGGAGCTGGATGAGATGGAGACTACTTTATACACTCAACCATGGCGGGAGCCAGTTGAACCACTCCTGATAGTTTCAAATACTCCACCAATTCCATCCTTAACTACTCCTCCTACCTTGGAACTCAAGGAACTGCCTGAAAAGCTTAAATATGTTTTCTTGGGACCCGATGAGACTCTTCCTGTGATTATCTCTTTAAAGCTGACAAAAAAATAGGAATCGAGTCTGGTCAGAGTCTTGAGTGAGAACAAAAAGGTAATAGGATGGAGTGTTGCTAACTTGAAAGGCATAGACCCCTCGATTTGCATGTATCGCATATATCTTGAGGAGGATGCAAAGCTATCGAGAGAAATGCAACGAAGGCTGAATCCAAATATGAAAGAGGTGGTGATGAAACAAGTGGTAAAATTGCTAGATACGGGTATCATCTACCCCATTTCTGATAACACATGGGTAAGTCCAACTCAGGTGGTGCCAAAGAAGTCGGGCATCACATTGGTGTCAAACTAAAAAGGTGAGCTAATTCCACAATGCATGACCACATGATGGCGTGTGTGAATTGATTACAGGAAGCTCAACCTGAACACTAGGAAGGATAATTTCCCGTTGCCATTCATTGATCAGATCCTGGAGAGGTTAGCCGGGCAGAATAACTATTGCTTTCTGGATAGATATTATGGCTACAATCAAGAGACGATTGATCCTGTTGATAAGGAGAAAACCATTTTTACTTGTTCGTATAACACTTTTACGTATATATGGATGCCTTTAGGTTTATGCAATGTGCCAACAACATTCCAAAGGTGTTTGATGTCTATCTTCTCTGACATGGAAGAAACGTTTCTTGAAGTATTCATGGATGACTTCTCAGTTTTTGGGGAAACCTTTGAAGGCTGTTTAAAACATCTAGAATTGGTACTTAAGAGATACAAGGAGACGAATCTGATCTTAAGTTGGGAAAAAAGCCATTTTATGGTTCAAGAGGGGATAGTACTGGGCCATATTGTATGAAAGCGAGGGATAGAGGTAGATAAAACAAAAGTTGAATTAATTTCAAAATTACCTTTTCCCATATCTGTTAAGCAGATACGCTCTTTTCTGGGTCATGTTGGGTTTTACCGAAAGGTTAATTAAAGATTTTAGCAAAATTGCCCCACCGTTATGCAACTTATTGGCTAAGGATGCAACCTTCGTCTTTGATGAAGAATGTCTTCATGCCTTTGAGGAGCTGTGTATTCAACACTCAACAGCCCCAATTATTCGTCTACCAGATTGGTCTCTACCATTTAAGCTCATATGTGACGCTTATGACTATGCCATAGGAGCTGTGTTGGGTCGGAGAAAAGATAAGTTGCCATATACAATTTAGTATAGCAGTAGGATTTTGAATGAAACTTAGATGAACTATACAACTACCGAGAATGAGTTGTTGGCAGTTGTCTTTGCCTTGGATAAATTTCGATCATATCTATTGGGCGCCAAGGTTGTTGTTTACTCGGATCATACCGCGTTGAGGCATTTTTTAACCAAGAAGGACTTTAAACCCAGATTGATCCGGTGGATTTTGCCGTTGCAAGAATTCGACCTGGAAATCAAATATAAGAAGGGTTCGGAGAATGTTTTTGTGGATCATTTGTCGAGGATTATAGTCGAGTCCACAAAGGAAACTACTACTTAAGGATTCATTCCCGGATGAACATCTGTTCAACGTGGCTATTGTGGAATAAACACCGTGGTATGCTGGTATTGTCAATTATAAAGCTACATGTTGAATTCCAAAAGGATGGTCCAAGAATGAGAAAGACCGATTCTTCAGCCAAGTCAAATTCTATATCTGGGATAATTCGTGACTGTACAAGTATTACTCAGATCAGATTATCAAAAAATGCATCCCTGAGAGTGAGGTACAAATCATACTAACATTTTGTCATACGCTGGAGTGTGGAGCGCATTTCGGAGCTCAAAAGACAGCTCACAAGGTGCTACATAGTGGATTTTATTGGCCTTCCGTATTCAAAGATGTTTTTGAATATTGTAAAGCGTTCATGCGATGTTAAAAGTTGGGATCCATATCTCGACGATACATGATGCCTCTAACCCTAATTCTGATTATGGAATTGTTTGATGTATGGGGTATTGATTTCATAGGACCATTTCCGAAAGCAGATAAGAAGGAGTACATACTTGTGGGGGTTGATTATGTGTCGAAGTGGTTAGAATCTATAGCCACCAAACGTGTTGACCATGATGCGGTGGAAGAGTTTGTGAAATCGAACATTTTCTCAAGAATTGGTATACCATAAGTGTTGATTAATGATGGTGGAAGCCATTTTGACAAACAATTTTTTCCTGCTTTATGTGAGAAGTACGGTGTCACTCATAGAATTGGTACGCCTTATCACCCCCAATCACAAGGGCAAGTGGAGGTTTCAAATAGGGAGATTAAAAATATCTTGGAAAAGACTATGCGTCTTGACTTAAAGGATTGGCCGAGAAGGCTAAATGATGCATTTTGGGCGTATATGACTGCGTTTAAGATGCCAATTGGTATGACACCTTATAGAATGGTATAAGGTAAAGCGTGTCATCTCCCTGTAGAGCTGGAACACCAAGCATACTAGGTTGTTCGAAGATTGAATTTCGATATAAAGAAAGCCGGTGCACAACGGAAACTCCAACTTCAAGAGCTTAAGGAATTGATAAATGATGCATATGAAAACTCTCGGATTTATAAGGCTCAAACAAAAGCGTTTCATGATAAGCCTATTAGAAAGAAAGTTTTTAAGCCTGGCTAGAAGGTTTGGCTGTTTAATTCGAGACTCAAGTTGTTTCCTGGTAAACTCCAATCGAGATGGGATGGGCCATACAAGATTACAAAGGTTTTCCCCCATGGAGCTTGATGATCCTGACATTGGAAAGAAGTTTGTTGTCAATGGGTAAAGATTGAAGCACTACATAGAAATTTAACCAGTTGAGTGTGTAGTAGAAACGATTGATCTAACTGAACCACCACCCGAGTTGGATAAACTTGATTTGGAGTATTGAGAGGCAACAACATCGTACCAACGATGTTAAATATTGGTAATAGGTAATGAAGAGTAGTTTTTTTATCCTAGTTTGTATGTGTAGACGTTAATTTAGTCATTTCCGTATTTAAGATCGAGTTTGTAAAATCGAGTTGCGAAACCATCGTCATCTGAGTAGGAAGGGTAAATTAAGCCAATAGGATAGATAAGGGGTGTAGGAAGCCTTGAGAGTGCATGGGGTTGAAAATGGCATTTTAAGATAAATAAAATATTTTTGGGCCATGTGGACCTACGCTTCAAGCATAGGCCTGCATAGGCCTAGCTATGCTTCAAGCGTAGCATCGGGCCTATTTTAAAACAGACCCGTCAGGCCATTCCTTATATTTTTCATTTCAAACTCCTCTCTCTCCCTCGTTTCTCCACCAATCTTCACAAGGTTTGTTTCTACCATTTATTCATCCGATTCATCATCATTCATTGACGGCAAATCATCAGATTAGTTTGTGATTCATCCGGGTTCGTGTGAAGATCTTGGAAACTCTCCAAATATCAATTTTGGGAAAATAATCGTTTCTCTCGATTCAGTGAGTTTTGTTCCATTATTTTGATTTCATATGGCTTATTTAACTATTCTAAACTAGTATTGACGAACGAGTCTAATCAAAATCGTGTTTTTATCCATTTCCAATAAGTTAAGTTTTTCGACTTCGAAAATGGCTTGAATATCAAAATTTTGGGATGAAGGCTTGTTTAATCGTCATATTGGGTATATTTAGAAATAGTTTGAGTTTGATTCAGTGTTCGAAATAGTATCGCTCACTTTTCAAAAATTCTATATTATAGGCATGGCTAGAGTGAAGGGTGCGATGAGGCGAGTGGCCGAGGCGACTAGACAAGTAGAGCGTGATGTTCGACAGAGGTTGAGATCATCGTCTCTCAACTGAGTACCTAGTTGCCGTCGGAGTACACATGCCTCGAAACCACAGTATGTCGACTCGACATCATCATCTTCATAATATTTTGAGGCGGAGGTGCCCGAGTCCACCACACAGGGCCGTGATCTTTACATGACATATGGTAGACTCGCAGTAAGGCCAGTTGTTCCACGCACATCATCACCGCCACCTATGCCTGAGCCGCAGGCTGAGCAGGTTGATAAGGATACCGAGAATGATAGTGATGCACAAGAGGATGATGTTGATCAAGGAGATGATATAGGTCATCCGGATGAGAGGGTACCTAAGCCACCAATAGAAGGTGACCCAGGTGTTTTGACTACTTTTCTACCAATTCCCCGGACAATATTGGTTGAGGATTTGCTAGATCGGGCTATCCGGAATAAGTATCAGCAGGAGCATACTTATTTGGTGGCCTTATTTCAGAGGCTATAACCAGTACCTTCTTGGACGATAGGCCGATTGAGGGCTTGCCGCTTACTACCTATTCTTACCCTGGCCACCCCGCATATTTGTGAGGACATGATCGGGGAGTTTTGGCTACACATGCAGCACTACAACAGAGGGAATAAGCTACGGATAATGGTCCGAGGTACTGAGTTTGAGATTACTCCCCAGACTATTACTGATGCATAGGGTATTCCGGACGATTGTTCACCCAAGTTAGCTGCTGAGTTCCTACCTATGCCCGAGATACTCCCGTCTCTTACCGATCTTGTTATAATTTAGATTGCGGGGGAGTGGGCTGATGGACGGAGGAACTGCACGAAAAAGTTGAACTATTACCTGAGGCTTTGGTTTTGGGACGTGATAGTCTATTCACAGATTCTTTCGCATAGCTACATGACTATGTGTTATGCACCATTTCCAGCCCTCCACTACGCTTTTAAGTTCGGGCGGTAGATTTCTATTCCACAGATTTTGTGGGGGGGCTTGTATACGCATTGCATCCACTTATGCAAAAAGTCAAAATTTTGGCAGCGTTTATTCAAGGTCCTATTCCCGTGCTTAGTGATGAAGTTGATATTTGATGCTGAGATCAAGATAGATGCAGGTGAGCCGAATTGATTCAATAATGTATCTCCATATTCTAGAGGGATGTGGATAGGTGTTTGGACCCGGTTACATGGGGATGCTGTTATGGCACAAAGACCAGGGTTTGGTCTATTACTAGGCCAGGATGCACAGACTGATAATACCGGTCAGGCTGATGCAGGTATAGCTCAGGATGCTCATGTTGCTAATGACAATGTCATTATACTGTAGATGTCGGCAGTTGATGAGGAGGTTATTACGCCACAAGCACCTGCGAGTGGTACCGTCACCTTGTATCAGTTTAATAGTCTTATGGCACGAATACAAGGATTAGAGTAGAGGTTGGAACAGAGATTTGATCAGGAAAGGCAGGCCCGTCGGTGAGATCATAGACAATTGTGCCATAGGGTTGATGGCATGAGGCAACATTTGGGCGTACATCTTCCACCTACACCACCGACCTCGGATGATGAGGCTTAGTGTAGTCTTAGTTTAGATTTTTGTTTTATTTTTGGTACATTGGAGATAAATCGTGGAGCGGATAGACTTTGTGATGACAATTTAACAATTATTCTTTAAATGTTTTAGTTATTTTCATATTTTATAAAATGAAAATTTTTGAAATCAATTTTATTGAGTTTGATGTGTCCCCTGATTTTTACGCTTATATTCAGTGTGCTGATGTTTTGAATTCTTTCAATTTTTTAATCGCACTATGCGTACATTTTTGTGTTTAAGTTTGGGGGTGCAGGTGTTTTATACATATATGAATTGATCGAAAGGGGGCCATTTGAAAATATACATATATATATATTTTCAAGCCAACCTACGCTTGGAGCGTAGGCTACCCTACACTCCAAGCGTAAGGTACTACGAGGGTGATTTTGAAAATTTACAAATTTGACCTGTTTAAGAGGTGTTTTGGCCTAGTTTGTATATATATTTGTATTAGGATTTCTTTAAGGTATTTTTAGGATTTTTTGTATAATTTTTGTAGAGGTTTTAGAGTAATCCTAGTCTAATAAGGAAGTGGAATGGAAATACAAGTTGAAGTTGGATCATGAGTTGTTTCCACTTTCCTATTCAAACAAGGGTTTCAAATCCTTTTCCTCTTTGAGTCTTTTACATCCATCTATAAATACACCCATAGGGTAAACACAATTCACAATTCACAACAATTGGGTAATACAGTTAGATTTTCTCATTCTATTCTTTCTTCTTTCTATCTTGGGAGTGTGAGGATGGATGGTGATAAGGAGAATTATTCTGACCCATAGGAGTTCATGGAGGGGGAAGAACTGTATATAGAGGCCGAAATTTCAAGTAATGGAACAACAAGCCAAAAAGGAGGAAGAACCACACCAAAATCGTTTCTAAAGTGCAGGCTACAATTTGAAGAAGTGTTTCATCCGGAGAAGATGAATTGAGTATTAACCATACCCGGAAGGAGAATCCTTAAGGAACAAGGATTGTGAAGTTTAGAACAACCGACGGGAGAAAAGGTGTATCCGGCCTTGGTCCGAAAATTCTATGAAAATATGATGATTTCGGGACCGTCAGGATTTGAGGTTCTGTCGGCTAAAGTGACTCGGTGGAGTGCTTCTATTGTGATTGGAAAAATAAGTATTGCCGATGCGTGGAATATACCAATTAGTAGTCTGACAAACTTAGAAAAAAGACTGATGGAGCATCCTCAGGTATGGCCACATAGAGATGAGGAGATGGTGAGAGAATTGTGTGTTGTGTCAGATCCAGGTGATAAGACCTGTGAAAATTGGTGGTAGAAGTTGGATCTGCTTTATTTGGATTTTGTCATTTTGGCTCATATTTGGCCAAATAATCGAACTAGTATAAGGGATCACACAATGCTTAGAACATTGTATGCCCTAACTCATGGGTATAGAGTGTGTATTCTGATGGTGATAATGGCCGAGATATCGATTGCCCAAGTAATTATGAGTAGACAGTGTCAGGTGTAGATAAATTGGAACATTATCTTCCATTCTCGTTTCTGTTATTGAAGATCATTGTAGATCAATTGGGTGATAGGATGAAGGAGCTGGATGAGATGCGGTGGATAATTATGAAGATATATCTGGAGGAAGACTTGGTTAAAGAGCGTCGTGACTAGTGATGAAGAAAAGGAAGATGATTGAGATTAGGGTTTAGTTTTAGTATTAGGATTTTTGGTTTTGTTTTGTTTTATTTTTAGGGACGGTAGACCCTTAAGGCCACATCTTTATTTTTATTTTATTTTGTAGGATTGTAGGCCTTTAAGGCTAAATCATATATATTTTTTATTATCATTATTTTTGAAAAATAATAAATAAAAGAGAGAATTTTAATTCCTTCAAAAATTTGTGTGACTTTCTGGATATTTTTGAAATTTTTTTTCCTTTGCTATGATTGGGTATTTGTGCTTTGTTGATTATACCTACAGGTGATCCAAATCAAGTTTGGGGGAGGGGATCCATGTTTTGCTTTAGAATCCAAAATTGAGCATCAAGGGTAACTATATCTGTTTTCCTATATTATTTTTGACAATGAGGACATGGTCTGATTTAAGTTTAGGGTGAGGGTATAGAATTACAAGGAATGAAAATTTTTGGGAAAAAAATTTGAAATTTTAAAATTTTAGATCAGTTATTTGTTTTCACGCATGAATGTTTTGCATTACAATTTGATTGAGTCCATGTTTATGATGTATGAGTAGTATGTGTTGTGATATTCCCATTCATGAGAGTAATGGTTAAATCGAGTTAGTGAAGTGATGTGGTTTTACATGGGTGAGTGAATGTGTGAAATTGAAATTAAGAAAGACAACTTCAACCTATAAGCACAAACACACATTCACTATGGGAAAAACAATTAATCTTTGACTATGTAGTTGAAAAATTATTTTTCCACAATAAAAGGCGAGAAGGGGAGATATTATGGTTGAAATAGAGAAAATTGAAAATATTTTTTATTATTTTGAGAAAATAAAATGCGAAAAGTAGTTCTTCGATCTGAGTAACCGAACCTTGGTATCACCAATATCATTGTTCGCGTAAAAAATGGAGAAAACAAATGAGAATAAATCCCATGGAAGAAGCTCGGGCCCAGTTGGTCGGGACTAAAAATGGAAAATATTTATTATTATTTTGAGAAAAAAAAATAGAAAGACAAAAAGGGATAAAAGTGGAAAGATAGAAAGATATGTTTTTATCAAAAATGACAAAAATTTGATCAATGAAATAGGATAAGAGAAATTGAAATATCATAGTCGAGTGTTCACAAGATCACAAAATGTTGTCTTGATTGAGAGTAGAAAGTAGCAAAATCATTCACTTTAGTGAGAACCATTCATGATACGAAGCTCGATATAATTATTGTTCGGTAGTGAGTGGGAGTATTTGCATCCATGTTGTCTTGTGCATTATATAATCACTTAATTGAACTTGTGTGTGAACTCATGATTGTGTGATTACAGAGAACTGAGATATTTGTAGGTACCATCACTGGAAACCTTTATGAGACTTCACTTATCCACTAGGGGTAACCTAGGGGTTTAAAAGGCTTGTTACACGTGCTAAGTGTAATTGTCGACCCTCACAAAAGCAAGGGATTAGGTTAGATTAGTTAGAATAGGTAGAAAAGAAATCATCACAAGAAAGTTCCTTGTGTTTATTACTAAGGGACTAACAATATGTAAGTTTGGGGTGTGATAAGTGTCAAATATTAGACATTTTGACCCCTTAACTCACTATTGTTACATCATTTCATTCCATTATTAGTATTTTTATGTTGTTTGCGTGTTAAAACATATTTCAGGAGCTTAATGAAGAAATGGAGCTAATTTCATGAATTAACTGAAGAGTGTGTTCTTTTTATTCAAAGAGGCAGTCCGAGACAAAAATGGCTCCCGGAGGGAAACAATGGCATTTTCAGAAGCCGTCATCTTCAGCAAAAAGTATCGTGGGTTCAAGACGGTCGTTTTGGTGCATGAACAGAGAAAAATGGTTTTCCATAAAATACCTACAATTGTGCCTACGCTTTCAGTTTCAAAAAGTGGCTAGAAAACACATTTTTACGCTTGGAGGTACGCTTGGACCTACGCTTGAAGCGAAGGCCAGCTATGCTTGAAGCGTATGCTAGGTATGCTTGAAGCGTATATGCGACAAGTTTTGTAGTTTTTCGATAGTTTTTGCCTGTTCTACACCCGATTCGATTTGAAGATGTGCCTATGACTCCAGACCTCTATATACATGTATATACACCTATATATATCAAAAGTTAGGGTTTGCATGAGGAGAGAAGTGAAAAGACTGAAAATAGTCTCTCTATACCATTGCTTATATATACACGATCATATATCAGAGAAAAGGGATGTTCATTAGAGTTCATTAGGGGTAGGTTGTTCAGTCATGAGTTTTTTAGGTTCACGTTCATTCAGAGAGGTTCATTCATTGAAACTTGTTATTGTTGAGAGTCGTATTCAAACTTAGAGATTCAGAGAAGAAGACTATGGAGATCGTTTCTACATCACCGATGTAGTCACCTTCCACCATAGCCAACTAACTCGGTATCTAGGATTTTCTACCAAAACCTCAGCCTAGTAATGTAGTTCTTTCATTGTTTTCAATTATAATGAGGGGAAACTGTTGACCATACTGTGATGATTGTAGTAGTTAAGAGACCATACTGATTTGCAATATAAAATTATATGTTTGCTCTAAATTCTTATCTTAGATGGAACGAATGTATTATTTTGCACAACTATGATTATTCACTATGAGTAGATTAGAGTAATGAAACTCAAATGCTTAATTATGGTTTTCTACACAATGGTGGTAATGAAACTTGAGACCCTAGGTTGACACAGGCCTTGCCTTGGCGATTTAATATAGACATGCTTTAGTTTATTTTCATGCATTAGGAGTATATTAGGTAATATAATTGGCATGCACTAGTTAAGTCAATCATGAGATGGGTTGTCGCAATCTGATTGATGGTACTCCTTTTTAGGGTCGTATTTAGCTATTTGCGGTACGACTTGATTTACATTTATGGATCGCCCTCTTACAGTTGATACAATGACGAGCTATATTATGCGGTTAGTGGTGGAGTGATGAAAATCCTAGTTTTCTCTCTCATCTGAATCACAACCAATTTAATTTGCTTTCTAGATAATTTGGTCTTTGACCACCTAAACAAATCATTTTCAGAAAATATAATTCAGTATTTTTGAATTGCTAAAGTAAACAATCTTAGTCTCTGTGGGATCGATACCCCTTACTCAAGCCATTGTTATACTATAATTGATACGTGCGTTTGCGTAGGGTAAAACCTAGCGTCATGAAGGTGTCATTTTTAAGCACATATTTTGTACACACCTGACGCACATCACTTTTCTCACATGAGCCCTTCGAGATAAGCTCATCTCCCCGCCTCCTGCGAAGCCACCGGAAATCACCGTGATCTCCCGTATCGATTGCTTCTTTGGTGAGCGGCTTCTGCTGGTAGTGTCTTGTCGACTTTTCCCTTTGTCACCATTAGTCGTGAACCAACTCAAGTGCCATCTCCGGATCAAGCTTTTGATCTAGTTTTTTAAGTCGATGGACTCATCCGTTGTGTGTCCATGATCCCGATAAAAAGCAGCAGTACCTATTGTGTGCCCTTTTTGATGGATCTGACTTCAACTTAGCAGGCCTGGCTAAGGGATGATTGTCTTGGATCTAAAGAAGAATCTCGCTTATTGGCTTGTTCAAAGGAGTGAAGGTGGTGAACCTGTCCTAGTTTCTCGAGGGGGTCGGGATGACCTGTCAACCTGGGTAGGTTGGGTTTTTCAACCCTTGGCTTCTCTCTCCTCCTTAGTGGTTGTTGCTGACCTCTTCTTCTCTCATTTCTTATCTTCAGGTCCTCTTGCCTTTCGGGCGTTGACGACATCCTCCATATTCATGTGTTTTTGGGCCTTGACAAGTAGTTCCACCATTGTCTCGGATGTTCTTTTGATAGAGAGAACAAGAACCTAGAAGACTGTAGACCCTCCCATGAAGGCTGTTACAACAACGTTGTCATTGACCTCGTCAACCTTGAGCATCTCCGCATTGAATCGGCTTATGTATTCTCGCAAGGATTCTCCCTTATCTTGCTTGACAGTTAGTAGGTAGGTGGCAATCTTCCTATACGTTGGTTTGGCGATGAAGTGCCCGATGAAATTCTTACTTAATTCATCAAAATCATGAATGAAACCTGGTTTCAACTTGTTGAACCAGACACGGGCATTTGGGACAGCCTGCTGGTGCATGAGTGCCTTGAAAGTCTCCAGATGATCGAGGGGGTCCTTGACTCTATCAAAACTCTCCAACTGAGGCATCTTGAACTTGTTAGGCAGGGAGCACTCATCACTAATGCATCAAAAGGGCAGTTGGTCTTCTGTAGGAGTTCATCTACGGTGGCGGGGCTTTTACCTTTCATTTCCTGCGCGATGTCTTCCATCCTTGCGTTGAGATCTTGGATCTGTTGATCTACACCCGTGGCCTCTGTAGGGTCCTCAACATCCAAGTGAGTCTTGTATTTCCATGTACTCTGAACCACGGTCCTCCCTTGATCCTGAACATGACTATGCTCTACCCCAATATCTAGGGTGTGTTGCCCAGACCCACCAAAAGGTGGGGGAATAGGATAAGCCATGTGTTGTAGGATTATCATGTTCTGATAGATCAACTGGTTCATGCCTTGATTAAAATCATGTACCTATTACTCTAATAGCGCCACACGTTCCATAACAACACCTTGTAGGGTTAGGTCTGGATCTTGGGAATTGCATTGTCTGGCAGGGTTCATATCATGAGGGTTTTCGGAGTTATTCGGTGATTGATCACCACCACTATCACGCTCCTCTTGGGAGGCACACTCTTCCTCCTGTACATCATGTCGTAGGGGATACACCGAGGGGAGCCCAGTCTGGGAGGGCAGTAGTACTCCCTAGGCGGTTGGCTGCAACGGGTCAACGGGTGGAGGGGAAGATCTATGGGTTGCCCAGAGGCCTCACCGACCTTGTTCTTGCTTCGTAACTGAACCATTAGATCTGGAGGTGAGAAACTATCGTTTCCCATAAACGGCGCCAACTGATGATGCAAGAAATCAAGCCTGACCCGGAAGGACATTGCAACCACCTAGATCGATCCCTGTAAGACATCGATGGGGTGCCGGCCTAAGAGGCTCCGACAATCAAGTTATTAAATTGATCAGGGAATGAATTGAGAGAGAGAGTTTAATGGGTGCAATTATTGTTTACATGTTAGGTTGACCGTCACTCTATTTTTATAAGGCTTTAGATCGTGGTGCTCAAGTCATGGGAATCACTTCCCATGACTGATCCATTACGTCACAGATAAAGATAACTTTGTGTCTATCTCTATCTTGGGTCAACACGTCTTTATTTCTGATTCGAGTTGATCTTTACCCATTGCGATATGATCCTTATCAAATTCCATACCATGTTGTACCATTTGACCTATTTTACAAACCATATCAAGAGGTGGTTTTTATATGGTTTGGTGACTGTTTATAGAAACCAAAACTCATGGTTTCCTCCAACAATAACTCAAACTATCAAATTAAAAGCAACCCACAACCCTAAACCAATCATTGGTGTACCATTCCATTCTCAACAATAGTCAACATTGTCATGCTTGTCATTTTATTAAATAAATAAAATAGAATTAAGTAAAACCAAATAAATAATAAACAAAAATATTAATTAATAATTAATAATAAATAAATAAATAAAAATTGAGTAAAATATTAAAGAAATAAAATAGAATTAATAAATAATAAATAAATATTGAGTAATAAATATTTAAAAATAATAAATAAAGTAAAACCAAATAAATAATAAACAAAAATATAATGAATAAATAATTAATAATAAATTAGTAAAAAAAATATTGAAATTTCAAATGGAATAAGATTATAAAATTTCAAACTTCATATGTGAACCAATTGAATAATTTTTGCAATATGGTTATATATTATTATCCAATATTAATATTTTGTGTGAAAAAAAAATTCATCCTTAAATGTCTTTTTATTTATATATTTCATTTTTTAGAACATGTATATTTACTAAATGTTATTATAAATAAATAAAATTTCAAACCATTTCAAGTCACCAAATATAGTTTGGTTTCATAATTTCATATCGTACCAACTATACCAAACATGATTTGGTTTTTTCGGTTTTATTTTTTATCAGACCAAAATCATCATCATCAAACATGATTTCAGTTCAGAATAAAACCAAACCAAACCAAACCAAACCAAAACCACACTATTTCCCAAACTGACACTTTTAAAGTTTAAACCCAACAAACTACAACATGGTTATAATGTTATATAGACCAGCTCTGAGCTTAATACGAGTATTGGTCTGTGTATAAATGGGCCTAGTGATCAATTGGAGTCTAGAGAACTAAACCTAAAACAGAGCCATGGCTTGCCTTCCCATTAAGCTACTGGTTACTTGGGCCTAATAGTGGCCCCAAATAAAACGGACTGAAAATAATAAGATCATTTAACTCATATAAAAGTAATAAAACATGCATATCATTTTTAAAATATATATATATATATATATATATATATATATATACAAAATAACAATTTGAATTCAATGTAAAAAATTTGCCTAAAATTACAAAAACAGATGTTCGTTGTTGTTCCCAACCAGATATTTGGAATTTATTATTGTAAGCATTCCCCAACTCGAGTTTTTCCCTTTTTTTCGGCTAACTCAATATGTTTGTAGTTAGAATTTTCATTTAAAACCCACTAAATGAATTTTTTTTTCCTAGCACACTAAGGGTCTATTTGGTATGAAACTATGAAAATGGTTTTTTGTATTTTGAGTAGTAAAAAACAAGAAACACCTAAAAATTCCTACTTGGCAAGTTATTTTGTAAAATAATTTTTGGAAACTCAAATCCAATAATATCAAATTTTGGAGAACAAGGAAAATAGGCAAAACACGGAGTACAACTAAAAGTGGAAAGGCTTAGGTCATATTTCATCCTTAGCTTAAAAAAAAAAAGATGTCACTCCTAGAGTTGTCTCTCCAAGCTCCATCTCTGCCCATGGCTACCTCTCTCTAGGGCTTCTGATTCTAGGGTTTGCTTAATCTTCTCTTCTTGGTAAAATCTATATCAAATTTCAATTAAAGATACATATATTTCTATGTGTGTTTATACATATATATATATATATATATATATATATGTATGAAGGCATCAACTAAAGTAGTTCTGACAGAAAGAAAAACACCTCTATATATGCTATTGTAATTCATATCATAAATCATTCAACATGATAAATTTCAGACAATGATCAAAATATCTGCAACACTGGCCTCTTACCAAGCCTCCTGATCTCTTTGTCCATCTGACCAATGAGCATCAACCCAAACATCTTGTAATCACACAAAAGAGACTAGTCTGAATCTAATGATTTTCTTCATTTTTATATCACAATTACTGCAAAAGATGTTTTAATACTACTTAAGAAAAACATATATATATATATATATAACTCTTTCTCTATCTATCAAATTATTTTTTCTTTAGTTTTATTACTCTTGTATTATATTCCATTATTGTGTTATATATTTAGGGTTTTTATAAATATGTCAAATAAATTAAAAAGTGAGTGTTTGTAACACCCCGTGTTATTTTTATTTTTCCTGAAATTATTTTTCAATTTAATTTCGGTTATGATGTCACTTGTTCATGATATTCTGGTTATCCTTGGTATTTTGTGTGTAATTTTTTCGCGTTTACGTTTAAAGTCGACTGAACGACTTTACGATTTCTCTTTGACGACTTCGAGAATTCTTGTTACCAACTACGCGGTTTCGTTTCGACGTTTAACGTTTGGTACTTCGACTGGTCGGTGACACGATTTGGTTTGGTCAAAGTTTAAGGTTTCTATTCGAGTTTTAGTAGGATCGAACTTGTTGGGGTTTCGATGACTGGGTTTCAAGGCCTAGGTTATTTTTATCGGATTATTTCATTTATTTGGCGTTCCATGGGCTTAAGGTTTCACGCGTTTAGGTTATTTTAGATTTACCCAAATTGATTAACCTATTGCTAATAGGCTTCGTATATGTTGATTAGGTTGTCGAGGCGGACGTTTCGGTATATTCGAAATAGTATTCGGGCGAATTTGGTCGGCGAGCTCCATATTCGGGCATCAGCACTGTTCACGGGGGGCCGTTTCGAGGCTATTTTACGCGTAAATTAAGGTGGGAAAATTATTCTCACTTCTGTATCATTGATGTGGTTGGGTGTGTAAACACGTATTTATTTTAATTTAGATATATTAAATTATGAATTTAAAATATCTATAATTGGGTTAGAATCGAAGCAGGACTTAAAAATTAATTTGAGAAATTAATTAAATTATTTTCCTGCGAAATTAAATTAATTCCTATTTGAATTGAAAGAGAATAGGTGGCCTAGTAAACCCTTGAGAATTAAAATGGGTTAGAAAAATTTGTAAAAGTTGGACGTAAACATAAAACGTGATATTAGTTCCCCTTTTGGGTGTGTTTATTAAAATTAAAACATGTTAGGGGATATGGGAAAGTGAGGGACGTGAAAACTTAGACATTATGCTAGTTTCCTCTTACGATATGTAGATTATTGCTTTAAGTGAATTAAAGCACATGTTTAAAGGAATGAACTTGAAGTTAGAATGAATTGGAAGAGGTATTGATTGAAACTATTTAGTTCCGTGATATCGGCCACTAGTTTTTCATTTTCATGATATTAAGGGGTTTAAGTGATTTTATTAAGTATTCGAGGTATTGTAGCTTTGCAGTCTTGTTTCTTGTGCTTAGTTCATTCTCCTAAGCATTCCTTGTACTATCCTTTATATACTAGAGGATATGTTTTTGACTTGTATGTCACTCCTTGAGCCGTCGTTTACGGCGTGGTGCTAAACCCCTTCCTCATGGTGTCATTTGATTTTGTAAAGTTGGAAACAGATGGTTGTGTTCCGTGAGTCCAACGTATTATTCTTCCTTCATTGTCCTCTTCGACATTATAGGAATCCTTGGAGTTGTAGTCACTCTTATATGGATGTCTGTCAGAAACAGAGTTTTTCAAAGTCTTGAAATAAACTCTTTGTATTTCAAAAGAAAAACTCTTTTTCGCCTACCCCCGTAGCTAGGACATGCGAACGATGGAGAACGGGGGTAAGACGGTCATTTTCATTGTGTGGATTTTTAAAGAGAACCTATTCTATAGAAATTCTCGAGATTCTAAGGTTACAAGACTTCTTTCTCAAAAATCTCAACCTGTAGTGTTTTAAAATGTGGTTTCTTGTTTCCCCTTTGCTTCGGATCATTTATAAGTCTCGAGTATGAGGCTTGGTGTTGTTTAGTGCACACATATAGTGTTGTCTTTCCCTTCTTCTTAGTTGTTGATGTTACCACCTAGGTGATTTGAGTTGTTACACATGTTAGGGGCATGGATGCCGAGTGGATTAGTTTCTTTTGTCCGGGTGTTTTCCCTAAGCACTTATGGTGTTTCAACCTTAACATTGTTGTCTCGGTTATCCGTTGGTTTAGCATTGGGACCTCTTTTCTCTTAATTTGTTTCTTGACCCTTGTGTGGTTGTTCATGAGAGTAGTGTCCATGTATTCTCCGTGTTTTGATTTGGTTAGCTTTTCTGATGCATAGTGAGAGTGCTGGTAAATTACCGATCATATTGGAGATATTATTATGAAATTCATATGGTGATATGATTGAGGTGATCCAGTCCTTGAGAGGTAGACTTTCTCTAGGGATGGGATGATGGTTATATATATATATATATATATATATTGATGACGATTGTGTTAGTACGCAAGGACGTGAATGTTTTCGCTCCTATGTTCTCGGGGAGTGAGTTATGGGTATTCCTTGGTACAAGTTGTGGATTTTGATTCCTGTGGATATTAAAGGTGAGTGTGATTCCCTCTGTTTGAATCTTCTGGTTGGCGTTGTGAGCGCTTAATGATTTGTTAGACTGAACCTCGGTGTCGTGTACCTAGTGTACATTTGTTATAGTTGTGTAGACTACCGGTGTTGGTACTTGGAGTACGAGTCTTAGTCGTACATTATAGACTCATGTTGTGTACTTATATATATGTATATATATATCCCCGATATATACTTATTTATGGTAGTATATTAGTACGTGCCTTGTGTTTTCGTAGCTGGGATTTGTTGTGGCTATGTATCTTGCTGGATGATTTAGCATTACCTAAACAGTCAGAGGATGTGGTAGTTAGGATATCATTTTTCCCACTGAGCTTATTTGATCACATGAGTATTTTATCTTCCTTGGTATTCCCACGTCAGGTTGAAGGAAATGTTGCGGCTACATGCAGCATACGGTGCCACTACAGTTTTCTTTTGTTTTCCTTGTTATAAGTTTTGGAGTTGCGCAAGGTGATGCGGTTACGGTTGCAGTGCGACTGGTTTGGGGACGATAGTTATCTTTTATCAGTTTCTTTACCCATGTTTTGGGGAATTGTCATATATTTCTCTTAGGAGCCAGTCTGTTGGCATATCCCTATTGGTGTATCTTTTATTTCCTGTATTTATTATTTCAGGATGTCAATGTATCTATTCTGCACTACCATGTGTTTTTCTATATTCTTATTTGAGCATTTGTGGCTCTGTTGGTTATAGAGGGTTGTGTAGGGGTAGTAGTGTTTCTTTCCACTGCCTCGGCCCTAGTAGGATTGATAAATGTTGGGCCTGTGAGCCATTGATATTATTTCACTTGTTCTTGGCAGGATATCTATTATGTTATGTTTTCGGGATGTTTCATTTACAAACAGAACTCTGCCGGATTTTTGTTAGATTTAGCTAATTTGTTCTATCATTCATTTGGGTATGGAATATACCACATTTATCATTATTCCATACGTTTTCATGGTTAATGATGTCTTAGTTGGTCGCTTATATTAAGACTCACACCCCGGATTCCTCGGATGTCTCGGTTCGGGAGTCTTAGGAATTTAAGGGCGTGTCAGTATGGTATCATAGTGTTCTAGTGAGTTTTTATCATTCGATTAGGCATGGAGTATATTTTTCATTGTTATTCCATGTATTTATTTGTTATTATTGATTCTAGTGGTCGTTTGACTAACGTCACCCCTTGGTAATTCGCTGATTCTTCGGGTTAGAGTTTCTTCAAATTTTAGTGGCGTGACAATGTTAATCTGATAGTAATGCATTAAAAATTGTAAAACACCAAAAGCTGCATATTACAACAAAGAATCTGTAATATCTCATTCCTTGTTGGTCAAAAATCCCATACGTACTACATTTAATCACATAATATGCATTATTGTATGGGTTTTAAAAGAGTAGAAACATCCCCTCTTTCAAGGTACTGGTGGGAATGTAAGGATGAGATTCACGCTGCCCATTATGCTGAAGTTAAAAAAAATATGGTGGAATTACTTAGAGGGTTTTAATGGTAGGTTTATTATTGAGCTTTGAATGCATACTGACCAACCAATAACAGAAGGAGTGGTTATTCCCTATACACATTATTCTGATTCACAAATGGAGTATTCCTAAATGGAGTATTTACCTCTAAATGTTGGAAATATATGGCAGAAGAGTTTAAGGAAAGGACTAATCATGCTTATCAGTTGAACCGACTTAAGTAAAAATTTAATCGGTTACGCACTAAGCATCGTAAGTTTTCTACTTTATTAAATGAGCCAACATAATTTGGATGGGATGCGGAAACAAACACTGTGACTGCAAATGATGAAAGTTGGGAAAGATATTTGCGGGTATAATTTCATTGAGATTAATATTTAATATAACACTTCTATAACATTATAATTATTATTTTTTGATACTTACTTTTTTTGTTTTGATAGATTCATCCCAATGCTAAAACTTTTCAAAAAAAGGGTTGTGAAAATTACAAACTACTGGGAATTATTTTCAATAGGCTAACTGCTACTGGGAAACTTCACTATGCATCCACTCAAGAGCCGCCTAATAGTGACGATGAGCGAGAGTTGGAGGATGAGTTTCTGAATGCCAGTGTCCATACTAATGCAATGGTTGAGGGTGAAGATGATTCAGAAAATTTGGTCCAAACTGGTAATAACACTCGTCGTCGTCGCAACTCCACCACGCTTACCGTCGTGCAAAAAAAGAATGTATAAAAGATTCTATGAATGATGCACTTACTTTATTTATTGAGGCTTCTAAAGCTAGGACTGAAGCTTCATTAGCTAAGGCGGAGAGGTATAAGAAAATAAGCACTCAAGAGACAACTAGTCCACCACATAATCAGTTTACCCTAACTAGTTGTATGGAAATCCTTCATGATATTGATGACATAGATAATGTCACATATTTTAAGTAGGGGAAAACTTAAAGGAATTACATTACAGGGAATACTTTATTGGGATGCCTTTTTCAAGGAGGCTTGCTCGGTTGAAGTCCTTGTAGATGACAAGGCCTAATTTGTTACTTAATTTCACTTTGATTGCTTTTGTGGGTTACTTTATGTGTTGAAGATTTTGTAATTTTTTTGTCTTGTCACTTACTTTATTTTATTTCTGGATAACTATTATATTTTACTATTATAAAAACGGAAGTATTTGTCCAAGTGATGATAACTATAATTGTTTAACTTATTATTTAATTGTTACATTGTTTATGAAAATTGTGTTTAGGTTTTGAAAAATCAAGATGGAAAATACAAATTGGAATAACACCTCATCTTCCTCTTCTAGTGATTCAGATGATGACTTAGACGATCTTTTAGATGCGACGTATCTAAATTTGTTGCAAGAGTGTGAAATGTTTTTTAAAGGCAAGGTACCCAGGAGAACTTCAGGGTTAACAGGTCATGAGTATGTGATGGAATTATTGAATGGTCATGCCGGTCGCTACTTTGATATATTGCGCATGGATAGGGAAACGTTTATAAAAATTTGTCAAATATTGAGAGAACGTGAATTCTTGGAGGACACAAAAAAATGTTACAATTGAGGAGTCCGTGGCAATTTTTTATTTATCATATGACATAATATTTGTCATGTTGTGGTAGCGAAGCGTTTCCAACATTTTGGTGAAACAGTTTCTAGACACTTTAAGCCTGTATTGAGAGCAATATTTAACCTTGGTATAGAACTTATACGTCCACAACAGAGCAACAATGTGTTTTTTCATATACGTGATAATTCCAAATATTATCCTTGGTTTAAGGTACAATTTTTTTCCAACTTAAATTATGTTATTTAATTTTATCATAGACTATTTATATATTTTATTATAATTTTTTCATTGTAGAAATGCATTGGAGCAATTGATGGTACACATATTAGTGTTTTTGCACCTGATAGCAAGCAAACTCCTTATAGAAGAAGGAAGTCTATAGTGACACAAAATGTTATGTGTGTTTGCTCGTTTGATATGATATTTACTTTCGTTTACTCGGGTTGGGAGGGTACGACAAATGATTCAAGAGTTTTTATGGATGCAATTACAAGTGATGCTGTTAGATTCCCCTTACCAATTGATGGTATTAAAACTCTATCTTTTTTAAGATTAAAAATGTCATAGTATAAATGATTAACCTGATAAAATTTAAATAATACTTTGCAGGAAAATATTATGTAGTTGATTCTGGTAATCCATGCATGAAAGGATTTCTTCTTCCATATCGTGGTGAAAGATATCATCTACAAGACTATAGGGGTAGGACTCGACAACCACGTGGAGCAAAAGAATTGTTTAACTATCGGCATTCATCACTTCGCAATGTTATTGAACGTTGTTTTGGAGTTCTAAAAGCTCGTTTTCCCATTTTAAAGCTTATGCCTTCTTATAAGTTGACTAAACAACGACTAATAGTAATTTCTTGTTTCACCATTCACAATATCATTTGTCAAAATACATTGGATGACCAAATTTTTATGCAGTTTGGTGATGAAGAGGTTGATGTCACTGATGGGGGAAACGATACTAGTAGTACTTCTGCTATACAACGTTCACTTAATTTATCTGACGTTAGTGCAATAGAAATGGCAACATATAAAAATCACATAACGAAATCCATGTGGGCATTCTATGCAGGGAAGGCTAGATGAAGTTATTTATCAAATTATATTTGCTCTTTATTATGTTTAACTAAACTTGATGATTGTATAATTACAAGTACATTTGACACTAGAAGGTATTGTACTTGAAAATTATTTTATTTAACTAACTCTCATGTTTTATTGTAACTTTGTGGTATTGTATTTGTGTCGTCTCTATGGTATTAAAAATACTTGGTTAAAAATAGCCTCTTTAATAATTATTGCATCATTGATTAAATTTATTTTTTTAACAAATGCAAAAAACTGTTTTGTACTTTTACCAGCCCCAAGTGAAATTTTAACTGAAAAAATTCAAAAATTGTTCTCTGTTCTTGTTCTCGAAAACCTGTTTCTTAGAATAATTTTCAAAGTTCTGTACCAAGCAAGATTTAAATAACTTCAATAATTAACTCTGAAATCATATATGATTTTTTCTATTTTAATTGTTATTTGAATACTTGGTCGTAATTGGCCAGACTTGTATAAACTTTGACAATATTTTTACTTGTGTAAAGATTGATTTAGTGCTTGTTTGGGAGGGCTTCATGATAGGTGAAGTTCGTTTTAAAAAATGAAGTTTAAAAAGTAATTTAAATAAAAGGACTTCAAAATAGAAAAGGTGTTTGGTGGAAATATTTTAGAAAGTTAATTCAGAATTCAAATATTTTTGAATTAAAAATATCAAAAAGTTGTTACATATAATTGAATAGAGAAAGAGTCCTAAATAAATATCCAACTATATAATAATGAGAAAAACAAGAGTAAATAAAAAGACATTTGAGGTTAGCATTGGAAATATAAAATATTTAATGAGGTTAAATTAGTAAATTAAATATAATTGTTGACAAATATTCATATTGCTTCCCGAAAGTTACTCCAAAAGCAAGTAACTTGCTTCTATTAAACGGACTTCTAAATTGTTTGTTTCCATTAAAAGTCAATTTGATTGAATTTACCAAACACCCATATTTTGTTGAAAAGTGATTCTGGAGTTTAAAAGTCCATTTTGAGGTCTTTAAAAGCCATCCCAAATAGGCTCTTAGTTTTTACTCCCATTTTATAAAATACTGTATAGTTTTATTATTGGATTACATGTCACGGCTAGACATATAATTAAATACATTTATAAAAGTTGTTATATATATATGGGATCCACCAAGAAATAATACACTATCCGACATGATATAATCTATTCTCCACCATGTAATAATGGAGCAACCATATATTGAATAATCTATAATTCTTCTCCTATAAATAGGCACGAATGCCTAATGAAATTAGACACAAAAATACAAATAAGAAATTATATCTCTCTTGTTATCTCTTACTCTCTTATTTTTTTTATGTTGATTTCTAAAACATTATCAGCACGATAGCCACTAGCCATCTGAGAAGAAAATTTCTTGTTTTCCTTCTCCCACAGAAAGGTAAGAAAATTAAGAAAATTCAATAGATCTATCTATATTAGATTGAATGCAAGATATACATATATATATATGTATGAGAATTGAAATTTCTTAAGTGAAAGAAAAAAAATGATAAACAACATACCAATATGATGTATCAAAAAAAAAAAAAACTGAAACTCGATTATATTCTTAATCTCCAATTTTCTATCTAATGATTTCTAGTACTATTGTTGTACTTTAAAATGATAACTCTTTGGAGGTAAAAGAAAGAAGAAATTTGTATCTTGTTTGAACTACACCAATATGATTTTGATTTATTATTTGGTACTGTATATATGTGTATGTACAATTAATATGCTTGAGCATTGTTATATATATATATATATATATACATGTTCATGTATATGTTTGAATGCTGAATTTTTCTGGAAAAAAAATAGTTCATCTGAAACTAACCTACAACACCGACGAGCAAAGATTTTTGCATGCCTTAGGAGCATATTAGTCCTTTCTAACATCTGACTTGTTTTTCCATGTGCTATATAGTCTTTGAATGGTATAATGTTTTCTTGTGATCAATTGATCTTCAATTTTAAAATGAGTGTTGCATTTTTTCAATGGCAAAGTCACATGGTATTTGCAGGAAAGTGGTTCACTTTAGTAAAGACTTGGACCATGTGTATACTTTAAATAAATATTATATACAAAGTATATATGCGTATATATGTAAAGGAGTCATGCATGTGGGATTTTCAAACTTATTGACATTACCAATGCAATTTTCTGAAATTAACTTTTGCTCTGTTGGTACAAGAATCAAAAGTTGATTTACATGTACATTATCTTTACTGTAATTACATATTGACCGCTGAGCTTTGATGATATTACATTTTGATTCCTGAACTTTAAAAATATTACTATTTGTGCCCTGAAAAAGAAAAAAATGATAGCAACAAGATTCGAATCGTGGCCTATGGGGAATCCGACCATATTACTATGTGGTTGAGCTTGAAGCCTCTCACATATGAATTTATATGTAAACCTGAATTTTACCACTCATATATGATTTTATATGTAAACATGAAGTTTACCACTCACGTATTCATAACTAAAGTGCTCACATGATATCTTATGTGTTTTTACATTTTTTTTTTCTTCTTGCATCTTTTCTTGCTATCTTACTTATTTTCGTTTTTTTCCCTGAGTCATTCTTTTTGGGAACCTTTGAACTACATCAGCCGACTGCTCACTTACCATCAGTCCACTGACGGCTGTCAAAATTTTTACTCGTTTCAGCTGCTTCATCAGCCGACTGCTGTTAGCTCATCAGTCAACTGATGAAGAGCGAAACTATTATGTTTATTTTTGGGAGGTGCAGTCGATTATTTTCCCTTCATTAGTCGACTTCCATTTGAAACTCCAAACGTCTTTCTTTTAACTTGTTGCAGGTGACTGATGGCTCTGCATCAGTCTACTGATTCTCAGATCTGTTTGAGAATATTCCCCTGCAGTTGACTATACTGTTGTCAACAGCTCGTTTGCACTTATTCTTTCGTCTTCCTCATTCTTCTCCCATTTCTCCCACATTTACCACCTCTCTCAACCCCCATCCATCCCACATTTTCTCTTCTTTCTCCTATTTATACCCATCTCTCACCCACTTCATCTCTCACATATTCCCTTATACACATATATACACTCACCTTTCTTCTTTACCATGCTACTACTTCTCATTACCCTTTTTGTTCTCATGGCTCCTCCTCGCTCCTTCGCCTCTAGTTCTCACCGGAAGCGTGGTCGCATTCCCTCGCCTCCTTCTCCTCCACCCATTGTTGAGGAAGAGGCTCTTGTTCCTAAGGACCTTTCAGAGATTCTTCTGAATGAGGGTCAGCGTGCTCACTATGGGGAAAAATTTAGAGGTTGTTCATTTGTGTCTTTCTTGGAGGCCTTCATTGTGTTTTGTGTGCTCATTGGGAGCCATTTCAATCTCGCCTTTATTATTCGCTCCCACATGATGCACTGCAAAGCGAATGGGACTGCTCACCTGTACTATCCCATTCCGATCTCTGCTATTCTTCTCCAGTTTGGCATCCCTAGCCCTGGTGAGGAAGCCTTACGTGAAGAAGTTGAGCTTGATTCATCTATGCTCAATAGGATGAAGCTCGATGTCGCCGAGGATGGAACTATCTCTTGTCATGTTCCTCTTCCGCCACCTTTTGATGACGCTAATCCGTCCAGCTCTGCCCCTCCGGGTCTGGGGTCTAAAGCCAATTCACTTGACTTGGCTTTTGACCTTCCCAACTTTGATGATCGCGCTCAAACCGACCTTTTCAAGGAGATTCTTACTCTTGTTGATCTTTGTCACAACACCGGCAAGCATACTGAGAGATTAGTAAATCGGCTCGTTGCGGACATCACCGATCTTCGGATTAAGTCCGACCTCCCTCCTTTTGATGATGACAAATGGGGAGATAATGATGGAGAGGGTAAGGGTGGAAATGTTGAGGGTGTTTGAGGGCATGCTTTATATGGTCCTTTTATAATGTGGTCTTTTGTCATCTAGCACTACATTTTTATTATGTTATGTTTTTGCTTTATCTTTGCCCACTAGAGCAACAACATTGTACCTTACTGCTAATTAATTTTTAAAAATGTTGGTGTTATTTAAATCTCGTGCAATTTAGTTTATTTTGAAGCATTTTATTTTTCATTTGTTATCTTGCAACGCTTACTCTTTAAAGATGCAAAATTTATATGAAAATTGTATGCACTTGTTGAGAGGGAGCATCACTTGATGAAACTCCATCTTCAGAAAATACCGAATGTATTGTCACCATAAAAAAGGGGAAGATTGTTGATTCGAGGATTTTTCCAAGATTAATAATGTATGTTTTGATGTTAATAACACATTACGTGTGTTTTGTACTAATGAAATTTTCAAGTTTAGTGTCTCAGTTGAGCAAGTATTGCACTCGAGATTGCAAAGCATATCTTAAACAAATAAGTACAAAATACTTGAAGAATTGAAGAAACAAGACTTGGGGTTGTTAGGACGGTATGTGAATTGTACTAAAAGGTAAACTTATATTTGATCACATTGTCTAAAAACTCAAGTGTCAAACTAAACCCTAATTATACTTTAAAATATTATGGTTTAGGTTTCAGCAGCCGACTGATAGGTCTTAGCCAGCCGACTGACTCAAGTCGAAGGTTTTCATCTTTATGAAAATCCTTGAGCAATCGACTGATGGATAGCCTGCAGCTGACTGAAACAAGTCGAGAGTTATTAAGTTTGTAAAAAACCATTTAGCAGCCGACTGATGAGGTTGGTGTAGTCAACTGATGCAAGTCGAAGGTTTTTAGTTTGAAACTTTTCATCTAGCAACCGACTAATGCAGTTGATGTAGTCGACTGATAAATGTCGAAGGTTTTTGGGTTTCAGGGTTTCTATCGGGCAACCGACTAATTATTGAGCTATAACCGACTAATGCAGTTGATGCAGTCGACTGATAAAGGTCGAAGTTTTTTGGGTTTGAGGGTTTCTATCGGGCAACCGACTGATTATTGAGCTATAACCGACTAATGCAAATCATCAGTCGACTTATGAGTATTGGCAGCCGACTGCTTCAGCAGTCAAACAACTAATAAGGTGCATTTATGATTTCTATCTACCACCACCTATCACCACTCTCATTCTCACTCTCCCAACTCAAACCCTAGCTATATATATTGTGTTATAAGTGTAAGAAAACCTAAGTCAAAATTCTCTTGCATTCAAAGCTTAGTTTGTTCTTCACCGACACTCTTGAGAAACATTCATTTTCTAATAATTTCTTAAGAAAGCTTGACTTGATCACATTTATTCTCTTAAGCCAAAAATCTCATTTATTGTAGAGAATCTTGATATTGAGTTGTCAAACCTATCACTAAACACTTGAGCTTTAAATATTGTGTTCATCTATAAAACCTTGAGGGTTTTGAGTATTAAGTTGAGTGATATATCTTATCTTGCGAAAGATTTATGATCTAGAGTGAGTGAAGCTCTAGATCTTCAAGGAGGTTTGTTCCTTTGATTGAGAGAGAAACTTGTTAGCTTCTTTGTAAAGGTTTGCTCTCCACCTAAAAGGTGGAGCTTTACTGAAAGGCTTTAGGAAGTCTCCAGGGGAAGCCGAGGATTAGGAGCTACCGAACCTCGAAAAAATATCTCTACATTAATAGTTTGATTCTCCTATCTTTAACTCTTTACTTTGTCATTCATTGTTATAATAGTTATCTTGTTTGCTTAGCTATTATCTATTGCCTTCATTATCATCTTTGCTAGCATAATACAACTTGTTTTTATTGTGATTAGCCTTCTTCTACAAAAAGAGTTAGATAAATCTTTAAAAACCCTATTCACCCCCTCTAGGGCATTTTAGTGACTTACAAAATGCATACCATAAATTTTCTCCACTTCAACTTCTTCTTGGTTACCAACCAAATATCTCTCACTTACGAATTTTTGGGTGTGTTGTTTATGTTCCTATTGCACTACCACAATGAACTAAAATGGGTCCACAATGTTGACTGGGAATTTATATAGGTTTCAACTCTCCTTCTATTATTAGATATCTTGAACCTGTAACAGGTGATCTTTTTAAGGCACAGTTTGTTGACTGTCATTTTGATGAGTCAATCTTCCCACCATTAGGGGGAGAAAAAATGCAACTAGCAAAACAATCTGAAATCATTTGTAATGCCATTAAATTATCACATTTTGATCCGTGCACAAAACAATGTGAACTAGAAGTTTAAAAGATCATTCATCTGCAAAGAATTGCAAATCAACTACCGGGTGCATTTAATGGCACAAAGAAAATAATAAAATCTCATATACCTGCTGCAAATATCCCCACTCGAATTAATGTGCCTGTAGGATAACCTGCGAGTTCAACAGAGAATGCATCTCAAATACGCTAGAAGCATGGTAGGCCTATTGGTGCGAAAGATAATGTTCCCAAGAAGAGGAAAGTACAAAAGAAAGTGAATAAAAATAATGATGTCCCAGAAGTGACACTAATCCCAGAAGAGTTTATAACCCCAATAGTAGAAAATGACCCAGAAGAGGCACATGTACAAAAAAATAATGAGATCTCCATAAATTGTGGAGATATTTGGGATAGAAACACTAAAATGATCGATGATGCATTTGCATATGCCGTTTCTCTCGAAGTAGAAATAGATATTGAAATCCTGAGCCTCAGACCGTCGATGAATGCCGAAAAAGAAATGATTGGTTAAAATGGAAAGATACTATCTAGGCTGAATTAGATTCACTGATGAATCGCCTAGTTTCTGGACCTATAGTCCTAATACCGGAAGTTGTCCAGCCTGTTGGATACAAATGGGTTTTTGTACGAAAACAAAATGATAAAAATGAAATTGTGAGATACAAAGCCCACCTTGTTGCTCAAGGTTTCTTATAGAGGCTTGGAATTGATTATGAGGAAACATATTCTCCTGTAATTGATGCAATTATATTTCGTTTCTTAATTAGTTTAACAATCTCTGAAGGATTGGATATGAGATTAATGTATGTTGTTATAGCATATCTATATGGATCACTTGATTGTTACATATATATGAAAATCCTTGAAGGGTTTAAATTTCCTGAAGCAACTCATTCAAAACCCCGTAGCATGTACTCGATCAAGTTACAGCGATCATTGTATTGGTTAAGGTAATCCGGACGCATGTGGTATAATCGCCTGAGCGAATACTTATTAAAAGAGGGTTATGTGAATGATCCTATTTGTCTGTGCATATTCATTAAGAAATCAACCTCTGGATTTGTTATTATTGTTGTATATGTGGATGATCTAACTCTTGTATGCACCCCTGAAGAAATAGAAAATATTGCAACATAACATAAGAAAAAATTTGAGATGAAAGATCTTGGAAAGATAAAAATTTGCCTTGGCTTTCAAATTGAACATTTATCAGAGGGAGTTTTTGTCCACCAATCAACATATATTGAAAAAGTCCTGAAGCGCTTTTATTTGGATAAAACTCATCCACTAAGCTCCCCAATGGTTGTTTGATCTCTTGATGTCAATAAATATTTTTTTCATCCTCAAGAAGATGACAAAGAACTTATTGGACATGAAATTCCATATCTCGGTGCAATTGGTGCACTTATGTATCTTGCGAACTGCACCAGACCAGAGATAGCATTCTCTGTCAACTTTCTTTCAAGATTGAGCCATGTGCCAACTAAGAGACATTGGAATGGAGTTAAGCACATTGTGCGCTACCTTTGTGGTACAACAAACATGGGACTATTTTATGCAAAACTATCGAAGTCTCAATTAATTGGGTACGGATATATGATGGGGCATCAGGTGTCTCAAAATATGTCATTAAAAATAACACCTTAATGACTTTAAGTTTTACCATACGTAAGTGCACGTATCAATTATAGAATAACAAATGACTTTTGTAAGGGATATCAATCCCACAGAAACTGTGATTTTTCACTTTAATAATTTAAAAAACACTGAATTATATTTCTGAAAATTATTTTTTCTGGGTGGTCAAAGACCAAATTATCTATTTTAACTAAAATTATCTAGAAAGCAAATTAAATTGGTTGTGATTCAGATGAGAGAGAAAACTAGGTTTTTCATCACTCCACCACTATCCGCATAATATAGTTCCTCACTGTATCAATTGTACGATGGCGATCCATAACTGTGAATCAGGTCGTACCGCAAATAGCTAAATACAACCCCAAAAAGGAGTACCATCAACCGGATTGCAACAACCCTTCTCATGACTAACCTAACTGGTACATGCCAATTATATTACTTTAATCTACTTCTATTCCATGAAAATAAACTAAAGCATGTCTATATTAAATAGCCAAGGCACGACATGTGTCAACCTAGGGTTTTAAGTTTTATTACCACCATTGTGTAGAAAATCATAATTAAGCATCCGAGTTCCTGCTCATATTGAATAATCATAGTTGTGAAAAATAATATATTCATTCCATGTAAGACGAGAATTTAGAACAAACATAGAATTTTATATTGCAAGTCAGTACGGTCTCTTAACTACTACAATCATCACAGTATGGTCAACAGTTTCCCCTATTTACAATTGAAAACAATGAAAGAACTATACTTGTCTAGGGTTTTGCTAGAAAACACTAGATATAGTTAGCCATGGAAGATGGGGATTGCATTGTTGATGTAAAAACATTTTCCATAGACCTCTTTTCCGGATCTCTAGGTTTGAATATGGCACTCAACAACAACAAGTCTGAATGAATGAACCTCTTTGAATGAACGTCTCACCAAAACCAACCTTATGAATCACAAAATCAAAACTTAGAACTCCTTTCTTTTTTATATATATGATCGTGTATATATAGGCAATGGTATAGAGAGGCCATTTTCAGTCTTTTCACTCTAAAACTAATGCAAACCCTAAATTCTCATATATATAAGTGTATATACATGTATATAGAGGTCTAGAGCCGCAGGCACGTCTTCTAATTAAGCCGGGGGTGAAACAGGAAAAATCCACAGAAAACCACAAAAAGTTACCGCACTTATGCTTCAAGCGTATATGTCATACGTTTCAAGCTTAGCAAGCCTACACTTCTAGCGTAGGTCCCAAGTGTACCTCCAAGCGTAGAAATGTGATTTCTAGCCACTTTTTGAAATTAAAAGCGTAGGCAAAAGCGTAGATATTTTGTGAAAAATCACTTTTCTTCGTGAATGCACCAAAACGACCGTCTTGAACTCACGATACTTTTTGCTGGAGATGATGGCGTCTGGAAATGCCATTTTTGCCCTCCAAGAGCCATTTTTGTCTCGGACTGTCTCTTTGACTCTCCTAGATTGAAAGAACATACTCTTCAGTTAATTCACCAAAGTTATCTATTTTTCTTCATTAAGCTCCTGAAACATGCCTTAACACGCAAACGCAATAAAAATACCAAATAATGGAATGAAAAAACGTAACAATAGTGAGTTAAGGGGTTAAAATATCTAATATTTGACACCTATCACATCCCCAAACTTACATATTACTAGTCCCTTAGCAATAAATCCAGAGAACTTTTCTTGTGATGATCTTTTTAATCTAACTACTCTAACTATTCTAACTAATCTAACATAATCCCTTGCTTTCGTGAGGGTCAACGATTACACTTAGCATATGTAACAAGTCTTTTAAACCACTAGGTTACCCCTAGTAAACGAGTGAAGTCTCGTAAAGGTTTCCAGTGATGGTACCTACAAACATCTCAGTTCTCTGTAATCACACAGTCATGAGTTCACACACAAGTTCAATGAAATCATGATATAATACAAAAGACAACATGCATGCAAATACTCCCACTCACTACCGAACAACAATTATATCAAGCTTCGTGTCATGAATGGTTCTCACTAATAGTGAATGATTTCGCTACTTTCTACTCTAAATCCAGACAACCTTCCGTGATTTTGTGAACACTCGACTATGATATTTTAGTTTCTCTTCTCTTACTTCATTGATCAAACTTTGTCATTTTTAATAAAAATATATCTTTCCATCTTTCCAGTTTTCATCCATTTTTGTCTTTTTAAGTCTCCGGACTTTCCAGCGAGGATTTTCAGTCCCGACCAACTAGGCTCGAGCTTCTTCCATGGAATTTATGTTTATCAGTCTTCTCCCCTTTAGACGCGAACAGTGATATTGGTGATACCAAGGCCCGGTTACTCAGATCAAAGAACTGTTTTTTTCATATTTTTTTTCAATGAATATATTTTTTTCATTTTTTTCCATTTCAACCAAAACAACTCCCCATCTCCTCTTTTATTGTGGCAAAATTATTTTTCAACTATATAGTAAAAAATCAACCTATTTCTCATAGTGAATGTGTGTTTGTGCTTATAGGTCAAATTCGTCATTCTTAATTTCAATTTCATTCATTCACTCACCCATGTAAAAGCACATCACTTCACTAACTCGATCTAATCATTACTCTCATGAATAGGAATATCATATTACATACTACTCATGCATCATATACAAAATCTCAATCGAATTGTAATGCAAAACATCATGCGTGAAAACAAAGAATTGCTCCCAAAATTTTAAATTTTCAAATTTTTTCAAAAATTTTCATTCCTTATAATACTATACCCTCACCCCCCAAACTTAAATCAGACCATGTTCTCATGGTCAAAAGTAATATAGGAGAACAAATACAGTTACCATTAAAGCTTAATTTTGGATTCCAAAGTAAAACACAAATCCCATCCCCCAAACTTGATTTGGATCACCTGTAGATAGCATCAATAAAGCACAAATACCCAATCATAGCAAGGGAAAAGAAATTTCATCATAAATATCCAGAAATCAACACATGTTTTCAAGGAATCAAAGATTCTCTTCTTTTTTTACAACAAAAATAATTATAAAAATAAAAATGATTTGACCTTAAGGGCCTACAATCCTAAAATAAAATAAAATAAATAAATACGTGGCCTTAAGGGTCTACCGTCCCTAAAAACAAAATAAAACATAAACAAAAATCCTAAACCTAAATCTAAACCATAATCTTCCTCATCTTCTTCATTACTTGACACGATCTTTTTCAACCATATTTAGCAGTCTGCAGTCTCTTTCAACTTTTCCAAATATTCCTCCGGATATATCTTCAGAATCATCCACCGCATCTCCCCCAGCTCCTTCATCTTATCACCCAATTGCTCTGTAATTATCTTCGATAACAAAAACGGGTACGTAAAATAATGTTCAAATTTATCGGCACCTGCCCATTCTCTACTCATAATTACTCGGGCAATCGACATCTCAGCCATAATCAATGTTGGAACACACACTTCATACCCATGAGTTAGGGCATACAAAGTTCTAAGCATAGTGTGATCCCTTGCACTAGTCCGATTATGGGGCTGAAGTTGAGCCGAAATGACACAATCTAAATAAAGCAGATCTGACTTCAACCACCAATTATCACACATCTTATCTCCTGCATCTAATACTGCACACAATTCCTGAACCATCTCTTCATCTGTATGTGGCCATACTTGAGGATGTTCCTTTAATATTCCTTGTATGTTTGTCGGAGTACCGATTGGTATATTCCTCGCATCAACAATACTTCTTCTTCCAATCACAATAGGAGCAGTCCACTGAGTCACTTTAGCCTTCATAACCTCAAATCCTGGCGGTCCCGAAATTGTCATATTTTCATAGAATTTTTGGACCAACCCCGGATACACCTTTTCACCCGCCGGTTTTTCTAAACTTTTCAATCCTCGTTCCTTAAGGATTTTCCTTCCGGGTGCAATTAATACTCGGTTCATCCTCTCCGAATGAAATATCTCTTCAAATTGCAATATGCACTGCAAAAACAATTTCGATGTGATTCGACTTTCATTCCAACTCATAGCTCCTTCATTCGAGCTCTTCATATCCACATAGGGTTCTGTACCTTCTATGAATTCCTCCGGGTCATAATAATCCTCATTAGCATTATTCATACTAACCCCCTCGAGATAGGAAGAAGAATAGAAGAAGAAAAATGAATTTTGACGATAAACTCTTAAGAATTGTGTCTACTGTATGGATGTATTTATAGATGGATGTCCTTAGCTGACTAGGAAAGTGAAAGCAATAACTAATCCAACTCCAACTTGTATTTGGATTCCTTTTCCTTGTCAGATTAGGATTACTCTAAAAACAATCTACAAAACATCTACGACAAATCCTAAAAATAACTTAAACAAATCATAATATAAATATAAATACAAACCAGGCCAAAACACCCTGCAAACGGGTCAAATTTATAATTTTTCAACAACTCCCTCATTTTAACCTATGCTTCAAGCGTAGGCTTAGCCCAGATAATTTTTTTTTTTCAAAGAATAGTCTCCCGATCAATCCACCACGGATACACCGCCAAACTTAAACACATAAATGTCTGCATAGTGCAATATAAAATTTTGAAAGAATTCAAACTATCCACACATGTAAAATGAGTGTAAAAATTCGGGGATATATCAAACAATTTGATTGAATCATTAACACTGCAATTTTATAAACTATGAAAATATCAAAAACATTTAGAAGATAATCATTCAAACATTCACATTAAGCCCTATACGAAACTATCCGCTCAACAATTTATCTCTAATGTAATAAAAAAATGAAATAAAAATTAATCTAAAATAAAAACCTAACTAAAACTAAACAAAGCATCATCATAAGATGTTGGTGGCGGAGGTGGAATTTGCACACCCACATGCTGACTCATACAGACAATCCTGTGAAATAACCACATTTGATCTCTCCGACGGACCTGTCTATCCTCTGCCAAAGTCTGTTCTATCCCCTGCATCCTTGCTATAAGAGCATCAAACTGTGCCCGGGATAGAGTAATTATATCACCCGCAGGTGCCTCTGGCAACACAACCTCCTCCTCAGCAGTCGACATCTATGGCATGTCAGTATCATCAGCAGCCTTAGCCTCCTGAGCCATACCTACATAAGCCTGACCCGCATCATCAACCTATTCCTGGGCCTGTGAATCTGGTGCGGTAATACACCGAACACTAGTCTACGTCACATAATACCATCTGCGTGCAACCGGGTCCAGACACTAGTCCACATCCCTCTAGTATACGGAGTACCCTCTCGAAATCTATTGCACTCACTCGCATCCATCTCGATCCCGACATCCATTATAATCTTCATCACCAAGCACGAGAATCAAATGAGAAACAGACGATGACCAACCTTGATCTCCTTGCGTAGATGGATATAATATGTATATAGGCCCTCCCATAAATTCGTGGGATAGAAATCCACCACCCGAACTCGAAATCATAGTGGAGGGCCAGAAATGACGCATAACACATAGTCACGTGGCTGTGCGGAAGAATCTGGGATCGAACTATCACATCCTAGAACCATAACATAAGATGATAATTCGCCTTCTTCGTACAGTTCTGATGTGTATCAGCTGACTGCCCCGCAACATCTAGATGGGAGTATCTCGGGCATAGGTGGGAACACAACATCTAGCTCGGGTGGACACTCATCCGGAATACCCCACGCCTCAACAATAGTCTGGGGAGTAATCTTAATCTCAGTACCTCGGACCATTGTCCGTAGTCACAGCCCCCTGCTGAAATGACGCATATGTAGCCAGAACTCCCGGATCATATCCTCACAAATGTGCAGAGTAGCCGGGGCAAGAATAAGTAATAACCGTTGGGCCCTCAATCAACCTATCGTCCAGGTGGGGACATGTTGTAATCCCTCAAATATCTATAATAAGTATGTACGCTCCTGCTGATACCCCTTTCGGATCGCTCGGTCTAGTAAATCCTTTACCGATATTGTCTGGGGCACAAGTAAAAATATAGTCAAAACTCCAGGGTCACCCTCCACATGTGGCTCCAGTACCCTCTCATATGCTCGATCATCACCTTGAGCGGCGTCCTCCTCCTACTCAGCGTCATCACCCTTTGTATCCTCATCCATCACCTAAGTTTGCTACTCCAGCATAGGTGGCGCTGATGGTGCCCATGGAGCAACTGGCTTAACTACTAGGCGACCATATGGCAATTGGATGTCGCGTCTTTATGTGAAACTCTCTGGCACCTCTGCATCGATAGACGAGGAAGACAAGGACGTCGAGTTAACATACTGTGGTCTCCTAGCGCATATACTCCGAAGTCGAATCGGGGATGGTGTAGGAGATGATGATCTTGACCTTTTGTCGCACCGGTGGATCAATCTCAACTGCAGCCTGAGCCACTCGTCTCGTTGACAACTTGGTTTGTGTCATGCCTATAATAGGGAATTTTTGGAAAGTAAGCGATGATGAACCGGACACAGAATCAAACTCAAACTATATCTAAATATATATAATATTATGATTAAACAAGTCATCATCCCAAAAAAAAATCAATATTTAATCCGCTTGCGAAGTCAAAAAACTCAACTTTTAGAAAACGGATCAAAACATGATTTTGATAACTCGTTCGTCAATATTAGTTTAGAATAGTTAAATAAGTCATATGAAATCATAATAATGGAACAAAACTCACCGAACCGAAAGAAACGATGATTTTCCAAAAATTGAGTTTCAGAGACTTTTCGAGTTCTACACGTGAATCCGGACAAATCACCAACTAATCTGACGATCCACTGGTAAAGAATGATGAGGAATCGGATGAATAAATGGTTGAATCAAACCTCGTAAATATTGGTGAAGAATTGAGAGAGAAATAAGAGTTTGAATGGAATGGGGGGGGGGGGGGGGGAACTGATGACGGGTCCTGTTTATAACAAGGCTCGTAGCTAGACTTACGCTTGAAGCGTAGGTCCCTATCACCCAAAAAAATTTCTTTCCTCTTCTCATTCTGTCTTCAACTTCATGCATTCTCAATGCTTCCTAGGCTCAATTTACACTCCCTACTCAAATAATGATGGCCCCGCGACTCATTTTTACAGACTCGATCTTAAATACTAAAATAACTAAATAACAGATGCAAGTACAAACTAGGCATAAAAGCTATTCTTCTTCACCTAGTACCAATATTTAACGTCGTTGGTACGATGTTGCTGCTTTTCAATACGCCGGATCAAGCTTATCCAACTCGAGTGGTGGTTCAGTTAGATCGATCGTTTCTACCACACACTCAGCTAGTTGCACCTCTATATAATGCTTCAATCTTTGTCCATTCATAACAAACTTCTTTCCAATGTCAGGATCATCAAGCTCCATGGGGGAAAACCTTCGTAATCTTATATGGCCCATCTCATCTTGATTGGAGCTTGCCAGGAAATAACTTGAGTCTCGAATTAAATAGCCAGACTTTTTGGCCGAGCTCAAAAACTTTTTTTCCAATATGTTTGTCATGAAACGCTTTTGTTCAGGCCTTATAATCCGAGAGTTTTCATACGCATTATTTCTCAACTCCTCAAGCTCTTGAAGTTGGAATTTCCGTTGTGTACCGGCTTTCTTTATATCAAAATTTAGTCTTCGAATAGCCAAATATGCTCGGTGCTCCAGCTTTACACGGAGATGACATTTTTTACCATACACAAGACGATATGGCGACATACCAATTGGTGTTTTTAACGCAGTCTTGTATGTCCAAAGTGCATCATTTAGCCTTTGAGGCTAATCCTTCAAATCCGGACGCACCGTTTTCTCCAAGATATTTTTAATCTCCCTATTAGAAACCTCCACTTGACCTTGTGATTGGGGGTGATATGGCGTACCAATTCTATGAGTGACATCGTACTTCTCACACAGAGGAGGAAGAAACTGGTTGTCAAAATGGCTTCCACCATCACTGATTAAAACACTTGGCATACCAAATCATGAGAAAATGTTCAACTTTACAAATTCTTCCACCACGTCATGGTCAGCATATTTGGTGGCTATAGCTTCTACCCATTTTGAAGCATAATCAACCCCCACAAGTATATATTTCTTCTTATCTGCTTTCGAAAATGGTCCCATAAAATCAATACCCCACACATCGAATAATTCTACAATCAAAATCGGGGTTAAAGGCATCATGTATCGTCAAGTTATGGATCCAAGCTTTTGACATCGCAAACATGTCTTGCAAAACTCAAAAACATCTTTGAATATGGAAGGCCAGTAAAATCCACTCTGCAACATCTTATGGACTGTCTTCTGAGCTCCAAAATGCCCTCCACACTCCAACGTGAGACAAAATGTTAGTATGCTTTGCACATCACTCTCAGGGATGCATTTTTTGATCATCTGATCAGAGCAATACTTGTACAAATGCGGATTATCCGAGATATAAAATTTGACTTGGCTGAAGAATCGGTCTTTCTCATTCTTAGACCATCCTTTTGGGATTCGACATGTGGTTTTATAATTGACAATGTCAGCATACCACGGTATTTGTTCCATCACAGCCACATTGAACATATATTCATCCGGGAAAGAATCCTTAAGATGAGTAATTTCCTTTATGGATTCGACAATGATCTCCAACAACATTCTCTGAACCCTTTTTATCTTTAATTTCCAGGTCAAATTCCTGTAACAACAGAATCCACCGAATCAATCAGGGCTTAGAGTCTTTCTTCGTCAGCAAATGCCTCAGAGTGGCATGATCCGAGTAAACAACGACCTTGGTGCCCAATAGATATGATCGGAATTTATCTAAGGCGAAGACAACTGCCAACAACTCATTCTCGGTAGTTGTGTAGTTAATCTGAGCTTCATTCAGAGTCCTACTGGCATAATAAATTGCATACGACAGCTTATCTTTTCTCTGACCCAACACAGCTTCGATGGCATAGTTAGAAGCATCACACGTGAGCTCAAATGGTATAGACCAACCTGGCGGATGGATAATCGAGGCTGATGAAAGTTGAGTACACAATTCCTCAAAATCATGAAGGCACTCTTTGTCAAAGACAAAAGTAGAGTCCTAAGCCAATAAGTTGCATAACGGCAGGATAATTTTGCTAAAATCTTTAATAAACCTTCAGTAAAACCCGGCATGGCATAGAAAAGAGAGTATCTGCTTAATAGATGTGGGAGGAGACATTTTTTAAATTAATTCAACTTTTGCTTTATCTACTTCTATCCCTCGCTTAGATACAATATGTCCCAGTACTATCCCCTCTTGAACCATAAAATGAATTTTTCCCAACTTAGGATTAGATTCGTCTCATTGCATCTCTTAAGTACCAGTTCTAGATGTTTTAAACAGTCTTCAAAGGTTTTCCCCAAAACTGAAAAGTCATCCATGAATACTTCAAGAAATTTCTCTACCATGTTAGAGAAGATAGACATCATATACCATTGGAATGTTGTTAGCGCATTACACAAACCAAACGACATCCGTTTATAAGCAAACGTGTCATACGGACAAGTAAAAGTGGTTTTCTTTGGATTAATAGGATCAATCGCCACCTGATTGTAGCTGGAATATCCATTCAGAAAATAGTAGTAGCTCTGCCCAACTAACCTCTCCAGGACTTAATCAATAAATGGTAACGGAAAATGATCCTTCCTGGTGTTCAGGTTTAGTTTTCTGTAATCAATACACACACGCGACCCTGTGGTCATGCGTTGTAGAATTAGCTCACCTTTTGAGTTTGGCACCACTATGATGCCCGACTTATTCGGTACCACCTGAGTTGGACTTACCCATCTGCTACCAGAAATGGGGTAAATGATACCCGCATCCAGCAATTTCACTACTACTTTCATCACCACCTCTTTCATATTTGGATTCAGCCTTCATTGCATTTCCCTTAATGGTTTTGCATCCTCCTCAAGATGTATGCGATTCATGCAAATCGAGGGGTCTATGCCTTTCAAATCAATAATGCTTCATCCTATTGCCTCTTTTTTCTCACTCAGAACCTTAACTAGACTCGATTCCTATTTTTCTGTCAATTTTGAAGATATAATCACAAGAAGAGTCTCACCGGGTCCTAAGAAAACATATTTAAAATTTTCAGGTAGTTCCTTGAGTTTCAAGGTAGGGGGAGTAGTTCCAAGGTAAAAATTGGTGGAATATTTGAAACTATCGGGAGCCGGTAACCGGCTCTTCATTTTATAGCCTCCAGTATGTCTCTCAATCAGCAACTTCCTCATCTGGCCATTCTCTAGTCATAAATGACTCTGGCTCATCCTTTTTCAGGATTTGAGTTGAAAAATCTGCTATAATATCATCTAGTTCATCGCACTCATTAATCTGAAAACATTCCCTAGATTCAGGAAATTGGTGGCCTCCTTCGAACACATTCATCTTGACTTTCATATTTCCAAAGGTTAGATCCATGGCTCCGGTTCTGCAATTGATGCATGCATTTTCCGTAGCTAAGAATGGTCTTCCCAGTATTACTGGAATGTGCTTCTTCGAGTCAGGGACAGGTTCGGTATCCAGGACTATAAAATCAACCGAAAAATAAAACTTGCCCACTTGAACAATGACATATTCAAGCACTCATCTTGCCTATTTGATTGATCGATCAACAAATTTAAGTACGACCTCACTGGGGCTGAGCTCACCTAACTCTAGTTGTTGGAAGACTGAATAAGGAAACAAGTTAATATTCGCACCTAGATCAAGAAGATCTCTACCAATTTCCTGGTCACAGATGACACATGGAATAGTGGGAGCACCGGGATCCTTCCTCTTAAGTGGAATATCGCTTAAAAGCGATGAACTCACTTGCTAAATCAAGAGTATTTTTGTTGGATTCTTTGCTCTGCTCTTTTGCTTCTGGGTGCAAAGATCCTTGAAAAACTTAGCGTAAGGCGGTATTTGGGCGATTACAGCTAAGAGAGGTAAATTGATCTTAATTTATCGAAATGTTTCCAACATATCAGTTTCTTTCAAATTTCTGTACTTTGTCGGCTCTCTAAGACATTGAGGAAATGGCGCTGCCTCCTCATAACTTGCCCTATCTAGCTCTTTATGTAATGGCTGGTCAACATTGTCTTCTACTGATGGTTGGTCTTTTCGCACTCTTTCAGCCTCTTTCCTTGCAATTTCTTTCTTCTGCTCTTCTTTATCTTCCTTCTTCTACTTTTGTCCTGCCTCATTTCTTCTTTGCAACCACTCTTCATGATCCGCCTCAACTCGACTCTCCATTTCCCTTCCACTTCTCAGAGTCATGATTACTTGAACCGTTTCATAAGGTTCATTGATAAATGATCCGAGCTCCAGTGCTTGTTGTGGCCTTGGGTTAGCAACCGGCTGACTAGGTAATCTCCCTGGCTCTCTCACATTCCTCTTATTAGCCATTTGACCTATCTGCATATGTAGTTGTGCCAATGATTGGGTATGAAGACCTAACTTGTTATGAATATCCAGTATAATTTGTTCTAACTTATTAGTATAGAAACCGGGTAGAGGAGTTTGGCTTCTTGGAGGCTGGGTTTGGTAATTATATGGTTGCATAGCTTGATTGTTATTGAATGGCTGAAGATCTTGGGAATTATTGAATGGCTGAAGAGCTTAGGAATTATTGGATGTTCTGAGTTAGTAATTGGACTGAGAATTTTTAGCCATGATTGTTGGTTATGAGTCAAATGATTGTTAACTCTATTGGAACATTGGTTGTTAGTTATATGATTGTTGTCTCTCAGTGAACCTTGGTTGTGGGTTATATGACTGTTGTCTCTTAGTGAACCTTGGTTGTTGGTTATATAACTGTTGTCTTTTTGTGAATCTTGGTTGTTGATTGGATGATTGCCCTTGTTGGAATTTTGGTGGTGGATTCTCTACATTAGTAGATTTGTAAGACAGAAGTGGGTGATTTCTAGTATTAGAGGTGTATGAATTGGTGAAAGGAGCATTATTGGAATAGTTCCATGATGCGTTGGCTTCAGTGGCCATTATCTCCTGACACTCATGTTGGGAATACTCAATTTCGAATTCAAACGTCTCTCTGGAGGGGAATGACTTCTGTGATGTCCCACATCGCCCGGGTAGAGGTATGGGGATGTGCTTATATGTGTAGTGTTATCTCCAATTGGTATGAGGCCTTTTGGGAGGAGCCCAAGAGCAAAACTGTGCGAGCTTGGCCCAGAGCGGACAATATTATACCAAGTGTTGGAGCGGGGTGTTACAATTGGTATCAGAGCCCGGCCGGAATTAAGTGTGGGAGCATGCACATCACCCGTGGGTCGCCAGCGAGGACGCTGGGTCTCAAGGGGGGATGATTGTGATGTCCCACATCGCCCGGGTAGAGGTCTGGGGATGTGTTTATATGTGCAGTGTTGTCTCCAATTGGTATGAGGCCTTTTAGGATGAGCCTAAGAGCAAAACCGTGCGGGCTGGGCCCAGAGCGGACAATATCATATCAAGTGTTGGAACGGGGTGTTACAATTAGTATCAAAGCCAGAGCCCGCCCGGAATTAAGTGTGGGAGCATGCACATCACCCGTGGGTCGCCAGCGAGGACGCTGGGTCTCAAGGGGGGTGATTGTGATGTCCCACATCGCCCGGGTAGAGGTCTGGGGATGTGCTTATATGTGCAGTGTTGTCTCCAATTGGTATGAGGCCTTTTGGGAGGAGCCCAAGAGCAAAACCGTGCGGGCTGGGCCCAGAGCGGACAATATCATACCAAGTGTTGGAGCGGGGTGTTACAACTTCGCTGCATAAAATTTTCAATTCTTTCTAATTTCTCTCCAAACAATGTCATGGTATCTCTCACATCATCATACTCTACAACATACGATTTCTTAGATCTCCTATCCTATTGTCCACCTCTAGACCTCAACTTAGATTGATATTGAATTATGTTTTCACTGATATTATCAAATATCTATAAAAGTTCTTTAACTGGCTTCAAGATAAATTGACCTTGTGTGGTTGCATCTATCAAAGTCTTATGCACCTCTCCAAGTCCCATGTAGAAATTTTTAGCAATATCTTGTTCAGAAAACCTATAGTGGGGACACTTATACAGAATTTCGTTATACCTTTCCCATGCATTATGAAAATGCTCACCAGGTAACTGCCTAAAGCTTTTGATTGCATCTTGTGCTTCTGAGGTCTTTCCTCAGGGATAATGCTTTTCTATGAATTCTCTCTTAAGGGTTTCCTAATCAATTTTAGTTTCTTTTGCAAATTTGATGTACCGTCTTTTAGATCTCTCTTTCAATAACCATGGGAATAATCTCACTTGCAAGTCATTTTTGGGCAAATTGTCAAACCTAACAGTAAAGGCTACCTCTAGGAAATCATTGATGTGCTGGTATAGGTCCTCTATTCTAAGGCTTGAAATTTTTTGGAAGTATATTGATTATGCTTGTCTTCAACTCAAAGTACTTTGCTCCTTCTTCCTCTGAAAAATCAGTATAGGAGTCGTACGCATTGGGTGCGTATTATCATTTCAGTGATGTCTCTGGTGCCCTTTGTTGGTATGCTTTTTGGCCAGCCATTGCTTCTTCTTGCTGACGATGACGCTCTTCAATAGATCGACGTAAACGATGAAGAGTCTTTTCGATCTCAGAATCGTACTTGACTAACGCAATGCTTAAATTAGAACAGGTCGGTCTATCGGTCATACGCTACTTAAACAACTATATTTTTTTTCAAATTTTTTTTTTGAAATAAAAATTAACTAAACTAACTACTTCTAAATTACAGAAAATAAAACAAGAATTAATATGCAAAAATCTAGGTAACTAAAACTCACAAAAGTTCCAGACACAACTTTAGAAGCTCCGCTTTTCCCTTTTATGCTCTTCAGAGTACCTATCAATCACACAAAAATTTAACTTTAGCTACAGCTACAATAACGCAATGCAAATAAACTACTAAAACTATTAAACAATGCTCAGTCCCCGGCAATAGTGCCAAAAACTTGATGGGGCGTTAGGTGTGCAAAAATATGTGGTTAAAAATAGCACTTTAATGACTCTAGGTTTTACCCTACGCAAGCGCACGTATCATTTATATAATAGCAAATGGCTTGAGTAAGGGATATTGATCCCACAGAGACTGTGATTGTTCGCTTTAATAATTTAAGAACACTGAATTATATTTTTGAAAATTATTTGTTTTGGGTGATCAAAGACCAAATCATATATTTTAACTAAAATTATCTAGAAAGCAAATTAAATTGGTTGTGATTCAGATGAGAGAGAAAACTAGGGTTTTCATCACTCCACCACTAACCGCATAATATAGTTTTTCACTGTATCAATTATACGAGGGTGATCCATAACTGTGAATCAAGTCGTACCGTAAATAGTTAAATATGACCCCAAAAATGAGTATCATCAACCGAATTGCGACAACCCGTCTCATAACTGACCTAACTAGTACATGCCAATTATATTACCCTAATCTACTCATACTACATGAAAATAAACTAAAGCGTGTCTATATTAAATCGCCAAGGCACGACCTGTGTCAACCTAGGGTTTTAAGTTTCATTACCACCATTGTGTAGAAAACCATAATTAAACATCCGAGTTCCTGCTCATATTGATAATCATAGTTGTGCAAAATAATATATTCATTCCATCTAAGACAAGAATTTAGAACAAACATAGAATTTTATATTGCAAGTCAGTAAGGTCTCTTAACTACTACAATCATTACAATATGGTTAATAGTTTTCCCTCTTTACAATTGAAAATAATGAAAGAACTACATTTCTTGGCTAGAGTTTTGCAAGAGATACCAAGTTAGTTAGCCATGGAAGATGGTGACTGCATCGTTGATGTAGAAACGCTCTTCATAGTCTTCTTTTCCAGATCTCTAGGTTTGAATATGGCTCTCAACAGCAGCAAGTCTGAATGAACGAACCTCTCACCAAAACCAACCTTATGAATCTCAAAATCAGAACTCAGAACTCTTTTCTCTTTGATATATATGATCGTGTATATATAGGCAATGGTATAGAAAAGCCCTTTTCAGTCTTTTCACTCTAAAACTCATGCAAACCCTAACTTCTCATATATATAAGTGTTTATACATATATAGAGAGGTTTGGAGCCGCATGCACGTCTTCTAATTGAACTGGGGGTGAAATAGGAAAAATCCACGAAAAACCACCAAAAGTTGCCGCACTTATGCTTCAAGCGTAGATGTCCTACGTTTCAAGTGTAGCAGACCTACACTTCAAGCGTAGGTCCCAAGCGTACCTTAAATCGTAGGTCTAAGCGTAGAAATGTGATTTCGAACCACTTTTTGAAACTGAAAGCGTAGGCAAAAGCGTAGATATTTTGTGGAAAATCACTTTTATCCGTGAATGCACCAAAACGACCGTCTTGAACCCATGATACTTTTTACTGAAGATGACAGCTTCTGGAAATGCCATTTTTGCCCTCCGGGAGCCATTTTTGTCTCGGACTACCTCTTTGACTCTCCTCTTAGATAGAAAGAACATACTCTCCAGTTAATTCACTGAAGTTAGATCCATTTCTTCATTAAGCTCCTAAAGCATGTCTTAACACACAAATGTAATAAACATACCAAATAATGGAATGAAATAACGTAACAATAGTGAGTTAAGGGATCAAAATGTCTAATATTTGACATTTATTAAGATGTTGGTTATCTATCTGACCCACATAAAGGTCGATCAGAAATAAGATATTTGTTTACTTATGGTAACACTGTTATATCATGGCGTTCGACAAATCAGACATTGACAACAACTTCTTCAAATCACTATGAGATAAATATACTTTGTGAAACAAGTAAAGAATGTGTCTGGCTGAGATCTATGATAATACATATTCAAGAAACATGTGGACTCTCCTCAATAAAGGACAAACCAACAGTGGTATACGAAGATAATGTTGCATGTATTACACAAGTACGAGGAGACTATATCAAAGGTGACAGAACTAAACACATTTCGCTAAAGTTCTTCCACACACATGACCTCTAGAAGAGTGGGGAAATAGAAGTTCAGCAGATTCGTTCAAGTGATAATTTGACAGATTTATTCACTAAGGTTTTGCCAACTACTACATTAAGAAAACTGGTGCATGACATTGGAATGCATCGCCTCAAAGAGAGTTTATCATGAAGCAATACAGTTATGTGCTTACGAGGGGAAACAATTATTTTGAAAAGGTATTTTGCATGTTGTACTATTTTTCCTTCGTCCAGATTTTTTTCAACTGCATTTTTTTTTGGCAAAGTTTTAACGAGACAACCATAATGTAATAACATTGTTCAGCTACAGAAGAATTTTGTACTCTTTTTCCTTCGTCTAGATTTTTTCCCACTGGGTTGTTTTCTAGTAAGATATTAATGAGGCATATTCTTATTGTGATGGATCCCAAAAGGGGAGTGTTATATAAATATGGGATCTACCAAAAAATAATACATTATCCGACATGATATAGTGCAGTCTCCACCATGTAATAATGGATCAATCATATATTGAACAATCTGTAATTCTTCTCTTATAAATAGACATGAATATCTAATGAATGAGACACAAAAATAAAGAGAATAAATTATTTCTCTCTTGCTATATTTTACTCTCTTATTATTTTTTCCGTTGATTTCTACAAAAAGTGATATATTTATTTATATTTTAAATTATTAGTTATCTTCAACCATAGAATTTAATACCATAACAAATTTATCTTTCACAAGTAGGGCTGCACACGGTTCGGTTTGGTATGGTTCTTGAAAAATTTGGAATCAAACCATTATCAACGGTTCCTTGAAAATAATAACAAAAACCAGAACCATTAGTTATGGAACCAATCCAAACCAAACCATAAAATAATGGTTCAGTTCGGTTCCGAACTATAGTTCCGTAAGCATATGTTCTTTCAAATTATACATAACATATATCAACATAAATTATGAAAAACATATTTGACAATTTTAAAACTAAAATCAAGACTCTTAAATAAAAAATTACACACACACACACACACACGCGCACCCCCACCTCCACTTCCACCCGCACCCCCAAAAACTCACACACATACGCACTATGAGGATGAGGGAAAGAGAATGAGTTTTTAGAGATATTGTTTATGGAGTTTTCATGATTTTTTTATTGCTTTTTGTTTTTGAATTTCAGACATGGCTTCAGTCAATAGAATTGTTGAATGTTCATGAGTTAAAACAGAAAAATTACGAGTCTATGTTTGTATATGAACCGACACATATTTAGAGATCTATAGAGAGGGAGAGATAAACTAACCTTTTGAATAAAACTTAGAAGTCGGTGGTAATGAGGAGATGAGTTATGGTGACCGACAGTGAGAATGGATGTGAGAGATGAGAGGAGCTATAAACTATAGAATTTTTATGTATATGCGTGTAATATTTGTTTGGATGGTAAAAAACTATTAGAATAAACTTAAAATTTTATTCATTACACTAATTTGTATTTATTTAGTGTTATAAGTTTATATGAATCTATAATTTTGTTAAATATAATGTAATTGTATAAGTGAGTTATACATATATATATATATATATATGTATATCTAATTCATATATGTTCCAAATAGTCTGAAACATGAACCAAACCAAATTAGAACGGTTCTGTTTTTTGAGAACCGGAACCAAATCAAACCAATTCAAAATCAAAACCAAAATACCGATTCGAGTCGAGTAAAGAATTATTACTATGGGTGCATCTGGAAACTAGTGTTTTCGTTTTCATTTTTTATCTCTTGAGAACAAATTTTTTTTCTGTTATTGTCCTAATGTAATCCGGAAACAAAAACATGTTTGGTTGAAAATTTTGTTTAAAAACTTTTCGGGAACAAAAAAAAAACACATTTTTGAGATTTATTTGGAATAAAAAGTAGAAAACAAATTGTCAAAGGGTGAGATTAAGTTTGACTTGATTGTCATATCTTGTACAAACCAGCTACAATGTATACTTCCAAGTCTTCCATACAACAATGAACATGACCACTTTGCTGCTGTTCAAAAGATTAACATACAGGAAAATATATATATATATAAATATATAAGTAGTAGCATGTATAAAGACCACATCACCCCAATTCGATTGAGGGTGTCAAGTTGCAGAGGTAAGGGTTTGTATTGGTGGTGGTGTCGATTTGCAGCGATGGGGGTTTGTGGTGGTGTCGATTTGCAGTGGTGGTGGAGGGGGGGGGTGTTAAGGTTTGGAGGTTGAAGATAGCGGTTAGGGAATCTGCAATAATTATTATTTTTTTGGCTGAGAACAAATAGTGCCGAAAATAAAAAAAATACCATTTTGGTGTTCTCAAATTTTGAACTAAGGGTGAGAAAATGTTTTTTTACTGTTCACGAAAACAAAAACCATCAAAGACTCCCAAAAGCGTTTTTGTTCCCGTAAATAGTGAAAAAATAAGTACAAAAATGAAAACACCAGTTTCCAAACGCACCCTATATAGTTTCCGGCCTGTTTGGATAGGTGGTTTTGGGCCTGGTTTTAGTTTTGGTCTTTGATTTCAAGACCAAACCATGTTTAGTTGGTGGGGTTTGAACTTGGTTTTGGGCTTTTTAAAACCAACCACTAAAACCAAGGTTTTGGCCTACCAATTTTGACTTTTCTCTTTCTTTCTCTCTCTCTATATATATATATAGCCGAAAATATGAATTATTTTGAAAAAAATAATATATAATATTTGGAAAAAAAAATTTTATTCCCAAAAAAAAAAAGTTTTTCAGAAAAAAAAAAAATTTGGAAAAAATTTATTTTTGGAAAATTTTTTTTTTTCAGGAAAAAATTAATTTTCCGAAAAAAGATTATTTTTCGGAAAAAATTTATTTTTCCCCATTTTATATCCTTTTTTTTTCTAAATTTTTAAATATTTTCAGTATATAATAAAATTATTTAGAATTTTATATTTTTTTTGAATTATATATATTTTTTCAAATTTAAGATATATTATTTGAATTTTATATATAATTTTCACATTTTAAAATATTTTTTTCGATTATAGATATATTTTTTGGAATAAAAAAAAATAAAAATGTCAAATGTTTTCGGGAATTTTAAATATTTTTTAATTATATATATTTTCATTTGAATATTTGTTTCCAATTATATATATATATTTTTCATGTTTATATATTTTTAATACATATTAATATATATATATATAATTATACCAAGACCAAAACCAACTCCTTACCAAACATTATGGCCCTGTTTGGTAACCGGTCTGGTCCGGTTATCTCTGGTCCGGTCCGGTCTGGTCTGGTCTGGTCCAGTTTGGTCTGGTCTGGGTGATGTTTTGAAATTCTGTTTGGTAAGGGGTTTGGTCTAATGGTTTTGGTATGAGGAAACTGGAACCAGACCATGTTTGACAAACTGTCTGGTTCCAAACTTCTTTGAACCAGACCTTATTTGGCAAACTGGTATGGTCTTAAATTTTGTTTATTATTCATTTTTTTTATAAATATAATTCATTTAATTTATTATTTATTTGTTTATTTTAATTAATTTATAAATATATTTTATTCATTTATTTATTTTTATTATTTTTATGTATTATTTAATTCATTTTGCTTATTATTTATTTATTTATTATTATTTTTATGTATTATTTAATTCATTTTGCTTATTATTTATTTATTTATTATTATTTTTATGTATTATTTAATTCATTTTTCTTATTATTTATTTATTTATTCTTATTTTTATATATTATTTAATTCATTTTATTTATTATTTATTACTATTTATTCATTTATTTTATTTATCTATAAAATTATTTTTATTAATTTATTAATTATATTATTATTTATTATTATTATTATTATTATTATGTATTATTTAATTCATTTTATTTTATTTATTTTGTTCATTATTTAATTCATTAATTATTATTATGTATTATTTATTTCATTTTGTTTATTATTCCTTTTTTTATAAATATAATTCATTTAATTCATTATTTATATTATTATTTATTCATTTATTTTAATTAATTTATAAATATATTTTATTCATTTATTATTTATATTATTATTATTTTTTTATTATATTTAATCATTTATTATTATTATTAGTTTTTAATTTTTTGATTCATTTTGCTTATTATTTATTTATTTATTATTTATTTATGTATTATTTAATTCATTTTGTTTATTATTAATTATTTTTATTTTATTTATAAATATTCTTTATTTAATTTATTATTTATATTATTAATTTATCATTTATTATTATTTATTTATTTGTTTAATTAATTTATAAATATATTTAATTAATTTATTATTTATATTATTATTTATTATTATATATATTTATTATAAATATATTTTATTATTCATTATTTTGTTTATTTTTTATTCATTTATTTATATTAATTTATCATTTATATTATTATTTTATTCATAAATATATTTTATTTTTATTTATTAATTTATTTTTATTAATTTATTATTTATTTATTATTATATTTATTTATTTATTTATTTATTTTTATGTATTATTTAATTTATTTAATTTATTATTCATTATTTTATTTTTTTATTTTTATGTTTTGGTTATATATTGGTTAGATGTTGTTCAATTATTGAAGGACATTTTGGTTATATTTTGGATAGATTTTATTTATAACCAGACCAGATATAACCACCAAAAATTGTGGTCCTAAAAAATGTCATTTTGGTTCAATTTGGTCTAACTTGGTCTGGTTATATTTTTTGAGACCAAGGCAAAATAAACATGGTCTGGTCTCAAAAAACTATGACAAGACCGGAAATATAAGACCATAACCGGTAAACAAACAGGGCCTATATATAGGTTTTAGATTTACCTAAAACCACCCAAGATCGCCAAAACCAAAATCACAAGACCAAGACAAGATCGCCAAAACCAAAATCACAAGACCAAGACCAAAACCAAGACCAAGTTCCCAAACGGGCCCTTACATAATGAACTAGTACTATATATAATAAAAAACATATAAATTAGTGTGAGCCAAAGCCATTTCTTTAAAGTTTATTTTATTTGCCATAAATACCCCAAAGTAAGAAAGTTATAGCGATTTGGGCGCCCTGCAATCTTCGATTATTCAATTGCGTCGCTGTTTGTTTCTGCAATTTGTGATGTCGACCAACGGAGAAGAAACCCTAACCTCTGACCACTCTTCGGAAAAGGTATATACACAAGCCCAAACGCATATATATATATATATATATATATCTATATATCTTTATATGTTTGCAGTTTTTGATGTGTAGATGTGAAATTGTTTTGATCGATGGTAAAGCAATTATTGGGAACGGAGAACCAACAAAAGCAAACTTCTTCGTAATGTATAACCTGCAATCTTCATTCCTGTCCTTTGGGATTAGACCCATTGATTTTGGATTATAGGAATTAGGGTTTTCGTAATGTATAACTTCAATTTACTATTTTTTGAGTTGAGGGTATAAATATGGTTTTCTAGGGTTTCTTATGGTACATATATGCAGTTTAGTATTTCACAATATGTGGTTTATACAAATTGTGAGCATTGTGGTATTGCAACAGCCACTAAAGCTTCAAATTTACTAGACATGCATTTCATTTGTAATGGGTTTTAATTTTCTGAGACTATTGTAACCTTTTTGGCTGATATAATTCATGGCTAACCCACATGTGGTTTTCACCGTCAATTGTGTTTCTTCTGCTCCTGCATTTTCATAATGCCTGGTTAAAAAGATCTATTTCCCATATATATACATATATATATATATATGTATGTATGTACGTCTGTGTGTGTGTGATTGGATATCGATGTTAATTTTTATGTGTTTTACACTTTGTTACGTGGACTCAGGTACGGATATGTATTAATGTGTCGTAAGTGTCAACTATTCTTCAATCCCGAATCGTGTGTCTAAAGATAAGGTCACATGGACATTGCTAAATTTAATTTATTTCATTTCTTAAAGTAATGTATTATGTTTGAGTGATACAGTGCTCAAGTTAAGAGTTTTACCCAATTCAGAATAATAAGCATATTATTAGTTTGATGATCTGCTTTCCAAGACCATGTTCATCCAAATTTTTTGTACACAGCTTATAACCATGGTTGAGTAATAGGAGTCCGATGCCGTCGCACGTGACTTCAATATCTTTGAAGAGTCAATGTCACATAAATTCTACAATATCTAGTGCATAGATATATGTTCAATTTCCTTCCTGGGTAGTGGTGTGAACCATTTTTGTTAGGTAGTTTAAAGTTCAGTTCACTTACTTTTCTTGCTTTTCTACTTGTAGTGAGTATTTACATGTCATTATAGTAATGGGATTTCAAGAATTTTTCAGATTTATATTTGTGAATATTGTTTTGGGTTTTTTGTTTTGGTATAAATATTTTGTTTGTCCAATTGACTAAAAACGTTTTTGATTGACTTTGTTGTTTGCAGCATGGTTCTCGGGATCATGGCAGAGAGTTGTCGAAAAGCAGAGAGAGGGAAAGGGAGAGTAGGCGCCATGAGGAAAGGGAAAGGGATGGGGATCAGGATAGAGACAGGGATAGAAATAGGGATGGGGAAATGGATAGAGACAGGGATCGGCAAAGAGATCGTGATCATCACAGTAGAGACCGTGACAGGGATCGGAGTGAGAGAAAGAAAAGGGGAAGGAGTAGAGATGATGATGATTATTACCGGATTCGAGACTATGATGGGTAATGAACTGTGTTGCTTTGTTTACAGCTGTGTTACTGTGTATATGTTCAGTTCCAATTTTCTTGTGAAATTCAGGGACTATTTCCTGATCTCGTGAAGCTTGATGGCCTAATGTTCAATTATAATTTTATGTCTTTTTAGTATTGATGATGTGACTGATTCACTTGTCACCACAGATATGCTACTTAGTTATTTTATTTGGTTGTGTATTCCTTAGTTGCGGAAATGTATATAGACCTTCACCAATGTTTAGCACTCATCTTTTATATGTTCTTGTTGATGATTCTTTCCTTCTGGGGTGTTGATTATTTTTTTTCCATCTAATCTTATATACAAGGCATAGAGACTATGAGAGGGATAGAGAAGACATGCACAGACGGAGTTCTCGATCTCATTCAAGGGCTAGATCAGTGCATAGATCAAGATCAGGATCTCGTGAACGATCTCACTCAAGGGCTAGATCACGGCATAGATCAAGATCACGATCTCGTGAACGGTCTCACTCAAGGGCTAGATCGCGGCATAGATCACGATCTCGTTCACGATCAAAGAGGTAGATATATCAGGTGTCTTATACTGATTAAGAATAGTTTTCTTTTTTGACTCATGGTTCTTACCGTATGAGTGCCTTTTCAGCATGCTATATGAGATTGCTAAGATTGTAGTACTATGTAATTTCGGCCTTATTAAATACTTTTTCCAAAAATTTCAATCAATACTGTTTATTTTTTATTTTTTAAAACTTTTTATCGTTTCTGGTAAGTGGTCAGTGGTATCTCTTCTTCTTTTAAAGGAGGTGATATGTTCAAGTCTCCGAAAGAGTATTGTAGAAGGTATTTGTCGAGAAAGTGAAAGAAGGGAAAAAAGGTTCCAATATGTACCATTGGCGCACAATTAGGAATCTATGTGAAAGAGGACTCCATACTAGTAGTGGACTGCTATCCTAGGGGTCCTTGTCCGTGCTGTGCAAATTGTAGTGGCCTAAATTTAATAGAAAATGCCACTGGTTGTTGTCATAACATCTATTATAGTGTTCGTTTTATTGATTCCAATAATTATTGATTGTTTAATAGCATGTCATTGGTATTAATTTATGCAGCAAAAGGGTCAGTGGTTTTGATATGGCACCTCCTGCTCCTGCAATTTTACCTAGTGACCTTACTGCTACAGGTACATGTTCCATTTTATATAATCAGAATTATTATATCTTCATGACTGCTACATTTTTTCCTGTTTGTTCTAGTGTGGAAAGTTCGTATCAAATTGCATGCTGTTGTTTTGGTAAGCCAAGCTTATTTGTTCTTTATATGCACATACAACATTTTTTTATTATTCTTTTGCCATGGTCCCTAGAAGGGATCTATTCTTTTCTTTTAATTGTTTACTTAGTAATTCTAAACTGAGTGAGTTTTGGTTTTTCCTTTTGTTTCGTGTTTGTTTTTGTGTCTATTCTTTGTTGTAAGAAGGCAATGTTGGGCTACTAGCCCCACTGTGCTGTCAACGGGCGTTGCCGGCTTCTGTAGCTTTTATATAGGAGGAGGAATCAATGCACCGGTTTGAGGGTTCTTGTTCGTCTTCATCCTTCTACTACTTTTGTTTGGTAGTTTTATAAGTATTTCCTCCAGTACTGAATGAATTTGTTGCAAGAGTGTAGGGCTGTCATACATTATTGGAAATTCTATAAGAACGTGAGCTGATATGTGTTGGTAATACTTATAATAATAGAAAAATGAAGTTCCATGTATTTCCTCTGAGATGTAATTTCATTAGCTTTTGTAGGTCAAATTTCTGGGACTGCACCAGCTATTCCTGTGTTTCCAAACATGCTTCCAATATCAGGGCAGGTATTCCCCCCCTCTCATGTAATTGTTTGTCTGAAATGTCATTAGTTCACTTCTTTTTTTTCTATCGTTTTTCCCCTTTAATGTAGCAGTTTGGAGCTCTTCCTGTTATGCCAGTTCAAGCAATGACTCAGCAGGTAGTAAGAATTAAGCTAGCTGGCATTTGTCTATTGTTCAGTTCTTTTTTCTTATGTGATCTATGTTTTCTTGTCTCAATTTGACTTATTATATCTTCAGGCTACTAGGCATGCCAGGAGGGTGTATGTTGGTGGGCTTCCTCCGTCGGCAAATGAGCAGGTTTCTTGTGCTGTTTTATTTACTCTTTTACATTTTTCTCTACATAATGTTGATTATTCTCTTCCTTCTATCCATCATATTAGGAGGCTGGAGGCTGTCACGTAAATCTGATGCTGATGTTAATTTATTCTTTTATACATTTTGTGTGGATGCAATTGTGCTTGTATCCTTGTAAATTGTTATGAAACTTTTGAATAAATGAAATTGCTTGAGAAATTTGAATATCCTATTTAGGTTACTGGTTTTTATTTGGTGACCTATATAATTGAGATAATGAAGTTATCTAACCACCCCCCCCCCCCCCCCCCCCCCCCCCCCCCCCACACACACACACACGAAAAAAGAAGATTACGGCAAAAGAACCATCCTCTAGGTAGCCCGAGCACTGATTCTTGTTGTGGTAGGAGGAAAATGAGTCAAAGATCAATTAGATGTAAGATGTCTCTAAACTTAAAATTTTATACTTGCTTGTATGATTATGTGATAATTTGTGGATAAGCTTATGAACATAATTACCTTCTGTTTAGTTAGTACTTTGTCAGTGCTAATAACATTCTGTGACCAGCTATAGTTTTATCAATTGATCATGTAGTGTTGGGACAAATTTTCTATGTTGAGTAGAATTTTCAGTTTAGTAACACTTTTTGTGTTGGTTATAACATAATAACAGGGGTTCATGTTGAATTCTTTTTCCTTTTAAGTCTGTTTAATTAATTGCTAGTTGTGATTGATGAAGTAGCTTGAAAGAATGAAGTCCAGTTGATTGTTGTGGTATCTAGGGGAGCACAAAAAAACTGTGGAACCGTAGAACCGGTCCAAACCGAACCGAACCAGTACTTTGGTTCCGGTTCTCAAGAAACAGAACCGTTCTAATTTAGTTTGGTTCCGGTTTCAGACTGTTTCGAACCGAACTGATATGAATTAGATATACATATATATATGTATAACTCACTTATACAATTATATTATATTTAACAAAATTATAGATTCATATAAACTTATAACACCAAATAAATACAAATTAGTGTATTGAATAAATTTTAAGTTTATCCTAATAGTTTTTTATTATCCAAACAAATATTACACGCATATACATAAAAATTCTATAATTTATAGACCCTCTCATCTCTCACATCCATTCTCACTGTCGGCCACCATAACTTCTCTCCTCATTACCACCGACTTCTAAGTTTTATACAAAATGTTAGTTTCTCTCTCCCTCTCTATAGATCTCTAAATATGTGTTGGTTCACACACAAACACGAACTCATAACTTTTCTGTTTTAACTCGTGGACATTCAACAATTCTATTGACTGAAGCCATGTCTAAATTTTTTTTAAAAAAAGCAATAAAAAAATCATGAAAACTTTATAAACAATATCTCTAAAACTCTCTCTCTTTCTCTCATCCTCATAGAGCGTATGTGTATGAGTTTTGGGGGATGCAGGTGGGGGTGTGCGTGTGTGTAATTTTTTATTTAAGAGTCTTGATTTTAGTTTTGAAATTGTCAAGTATGTTTTTCATAATTTATGTTGATGTATGTTATGTATAATTTGAAAGAACATATGCTTACGGAACCGTGGTTCGGAACCGAACCGAACCGTTATTTTATGGTTTGGTTTGGATTGGTTCCATAACTAATGGTTCTGGTTTTGATTCTTATTTTCAAAGAGCTGTTGATAATGGTTTGGTTCCATATTTTTCAAGAACCGTACCAAACCGAACCGTGTGCAGCCCTAGACTGGTATCAGTCATTTGTGGATACACTTGGCTTATTGTGTGACTTGATATTATGGTGATTTATTAATTGGGAGAATCTTACCTACCATAGATTTATTTGACACATGAGAAGCAATTATAGGTCTTGTAATTAATGAAAGCTTATATTTTGGCTTGGGTATTTCTTCGTGGAACATTATAATTCTCTCTGGGTCATCTATGGATTGGATGCATTGTAACTTTGGACATGTTATGAGTATTTTAATGTTATTTATACTTAGAAAATGGTACCACATAATTTCTTTAATCATATTCAGAATTACATTTAAAAGCTGTGCTCTAGTTTCACCTGATTGTTATTCTATGCGATCTGGCTTTCCAGAAATTATTTTGCTCTCCTAATTAGTTAAGACCTTTTATGCAGTCTATGGCGACTTTTTTCAGCCATGTCATGTCTGTCATTGGAGGAAACACCGCCGGTCCGGGTTAGTCAGTTGCATTTTGTATTTTTTTCCATACCTAACCCATCTGCCTTTCAATTGGGTGAGTTCTTACTGCTAGGCCTATTCTCTTTTGTAAGATTCAGGGGATTCTGTTGTCAATGTTTACATAAACCATGAGAAGAAGTTTGCATTTGTGGAGATGAGATCTGTTGAGGAGGCCAGCAATGCCATGGCTTTAGATGGCATTATGTTTGAGGTATTAGAAATGCTTCTCTGATTCAATTAGCCTGGAAGGGTTCTAAATAATTTTTTTGATTCAATGGATCAGGAATCTGGTGTTTCACTTTTTATAGATTGTTTGCTGTCCACTGCGAGCCACTTCCCTAATAGGACTATAAACTGTAATTTAAAAGTCAAAGCATTTTTTTTACATGATCCTAGCCAGAATATGTACCCTGTTAGATGCCTTATTCGATGGATCAAATATTTCTGTTTAATTTTCTAGTTCCCATGGTATTCTCCAATTGTTCATAGTTAACATCAATGTATTTTTTTTACCAGCGCACAAGTGTTGCAATGGTATAACCTCACCTCCCAAATGGAGAGGTGAGGGGTTTGAGTTTGTTAGGAGACATTGTGGGTGGTGTGTGTGTGTGTATTTACCTATAAAAAAAAACATCAATGTATTTTTCCCCGTTGTATCCAAGATGTTGAATATTTGCATTTAAAAGCTAGTTGCTGCTTAAGATTTATTTTTTATGTTCAGGGAACACCAGTTAAGGTGCGGAGACCTACTGATTACAACCCCTCGTTGGCTGCTACACTCGGTCCTAGCCAACCCAATCCTTGTCTGAACCTAGGTGCTGTTGGGCTAACACCGGGGTCTGCATGTGGTCTTGAGGGTCCTGACCGCATTTTCGTGGGTGGGCTCCCTTATTATTTAACAGAAGCGCAGATCAGGGAGTTGCTGGAGTCTTTTGGTGCCCTCCGGGGTTTTGATTTGGTGAAAGACAGAGAAACAGGAAACTCAAAAGGCTATGCGTTTTGTGTCTATCAGGATCTCTCAGTTACAGACATTGCTTGTGCAGCTCTTAATGGAATTAAAATGGGTGATAAAACTCTTACTGTTAGGCGTGCTAACCAGGGTATTTCCCAACCTAAACCCGAGCAAGAGAGCATGTTATTGCACGTACAACAACAAATAGCAATGCAGGTGAGAACAGTTCATATATTATCTTCTACTCGTTGATCATTTACTCTCACATTCTTGATGTAGACATTTTCATACTTTCTATTTTATGTTGTGTTGTATATGTTGTTTCATGCTCTTTCACAGTTGAGCCTTGTTGGGCACGTTCTTATGGATTCCTATTTTTGTATTCTCTTAAATAGAAGCTCATTTTACAACCTGATATGCTGGCTACCAAAGTTTTATGCTTAACTCAAGTGGTTACTGCTGATGAGCTGAAAGACGATGAGGACTATGATGACATAATGGAAGACATGAAAACTGAATGTGGAAAATTTGGTAAAATAACTTGGACTGACAGTGGTTCACTTTCTTATAATTTCATTCGTTATTTATTTTTTTCCCTCTCCCTGTTACCAGCCAATATTCTTGCATATATATTAATTTTCCTTGTGTTTTATCTTTCTGTTTTACAGCCTTCTGTAGTCCCACATTCTGCTGTACAGAATCAGGACTAACATACAGACAGAAGACTCCATGACCTTCTAATCTGTATTAACCTGATTGATTTTCAGTCTAATTCTGAGAAATTTGCGAGTAACTTTTACATCTATTTTGCAGGTACTTTAGTGAAGGTGGTTATTCCGCGTCCAAATCCCATTGGCGAACCATCCCCCGGGGTTGGAAAGGTTAGTATATTTTCTTTGTGCATCCCTTGTACCATTCATACTTTGTTTCATACGGTTAATATTTGTGAAGTATCCATGTCAGTCATGACATGGAGATCGGTATATGTCGGGCATGGTACTTATGAACAATTGTTCCATAGGGGTGTCTGTCGAATGGAATGAACGGACAAATTCCTGAGCGCACATGAATGTCTAAATGAAGCCAGCTACTGTCTAACAGGTAGCTTATGGGCAATATGCCCCGAGGGGTGTCCGTCAACCAGAATGAAGGGACATATACCTTAGAACATGGAAGTGGTAACGAATTTATATTACCGTCTAACAGGTGGCTTAGAGAATTGATACTTTTTTAAGTTGATAGAAAATTGGTTAAACTGGTACTCTGCTTGTGCTCTAATACTTGAATTTAGGAATACGGTGGTCCTGACCTCTATATCCTCCACCAATGTTCCAAATGCTTATTCTAGTTTATGAAGGACAAGATGTTCATGTTCTGCTCATGCTTCTCGCTCCCTAATCTTTTCTTCCCTCACAAAAATTTATATTGATTTCTCCTTTCTAAATTCTGTTCACCTATCTTATCCCATTTTCTGTCTCATCATTCCTTTCGGCCTTTTAGGGTTATGCATCAGTTTGGTATCTCAAGTATCTTATTTATATTATATCAGTTCATATATGTAGCACGCACAAGTGTCTCTGTTTGAGGGATCCTTTGGCAGACATAATTTGAAATTCTCACTATTTAGTTAGTATTCATGAATCCTATAGATACAGGGAATTGTTAACAAAGACAAATTTTAAACTGATTGTGGGATGTTGGAAGTGTGCATGTTCCTTTTTGTCCAATTTCAGAATGATAATTTGTTTGCATTCTTTTAGGTTTTCTTGGAGTATGCGGACGTTGATAGTTCTACGAAAGCTCGATCTGCTTTGGATGGAAGGAAATTTGGAGGGAACACTGTCGTCGCCGTCTTTTATCCAGAAAACAAGTTCTACCAAGGGGAGTATGAGGGCTAGTAAATCCTCATCACATATTCTCATCTCCTTAGAAGCCACATGTTCAGTATCTTGGTAGGTTTGTCTAATAGAAGGATACTTTAACATCATTCATTAGGAAAATTACTTTAAGTAGTTTTTTATTTTCAGGTAGTTGGTAGTTTTTTCTTATTTCTATGATGTATTGATTCAAGTGATGAGATATTCATTCAAGTAAAATTTAGATGAATTTTTGTGTGCCTGTGTCAGTGGTGTATGCATATCAGTTTGAGATACAATGTATGTATCCGGTGACCAGCTTTCAAAAAGAACACTTGGGCCTCAGTTTGGTGTATGTTTTTAGTTTGAGTGTTTGACATTTGTATTAGTAATCAGGCACAATCTGAAGGATAATTCTTAGCCCTATTTGGCAAAGCTTCAGCTTCTGCATTAAAGCTGAAGCTGTTTTGAGAAGTTAGTACCCCAGTTTTATTGAAACGCTCTTTTAAAGTCTAGAAGCTCTTTTAAATTTTTTGTTGATCACCGTTCAAAATAATTTTTCCCTCGAGAAAGTCGAAAACTTTCGAAAAGCCAGTCCAAATAGATCCTAAGCCCATAAGAGGAATAAGCTTGTGTATCAATATTTTATTATACTGATAGACCGTTCCTTTTGGGAGCCTTTTCTTTTGGCTAGTTCTTGTATATTCTCCATTTTTCTTCTATAAACTTGTTTTACCTTCGCCCTCCACTTCCCCAAAGAAAAAAAGAAAAATTCATAAATGGAGTTAGAGTCGACACTAGCAAATCATCTAGTCGTGAAAAAACATTTTTTTATTTGTAAAAAACAACTCCTATTTTGTGCATGTATGTACCACTTCACTTGTGGACAAAAGTGTAATTTTCTTCTACCTTTTATTTAGTGCCGTTTGGGAGGTCTTCGTAATAAGAATGAATTGTTAAAAATAATTCAAATAAAAATGACTTTTTAATAATAAAAAAATGTGTTTGGTGGACATATTTTAAAAAATTATTTAAGAATTTATTTTTTTTTGAATTTAAAATGTTAGAAAGTTGTTAAATCTTTTTGAAAAAAAGAAAGAGTCCTAAAACAATGTGTTTCTATGTAATAGGATGACATTTGTGAGAAAAATAAGGATAAATAAAAATACATTTGAGATTAGTATTGAAAATATAAAATATTTGAATATTATATGAGGTTAAGTTAGTAAATTAAATATAATTTTGGATAAGCTTCCCGAAAGTTATTAAAAAAAGCAAGTTTTACTTGCTTTCATTGAATGGACTTTTGAATGAGTTGGGTTCTACTATAAGTTCATTTTAAAATTCACCAAACACCCTTATTTTATGGAAAACGAATTATGAGTTCTAAAAACCCGTTTCAAGGGACTCAAAAACCCTCCCAAACACACCCTTAATATCCTTATCCATTCCTATAAAGGACCATTATTTTTCACTCAGACCTAGGTACATTAGTGCATCACCATTCGATGTGCACCAGAATGATAGCTATTAGTGGGTAGGATTCGGATCCTATCATGGTTGATCCAATTTAAATCGGATAAATATAATCCAGTTTAAATCTGATATATATAATACACGAATCAATTGTAAAACTACATAAAAGCAAAACTTAATAAATTAATTAGCAATTATCTTACTATTAATTCTTCTTCTTCAACATATAAGTACACGACATACGTTTATATTGTACATAGACAACTAATCGGTTATGATTGGCATAAATTCAGATAACCGGATTTAGAATTGGGTCAAACCAAAGTCCGCATAGTAAAAGTGGTACAGCTTCACTGAAAAAATAATCATGAAAAACGCTAAGGTCCGTTCCGCTAGCTAGTTTTCGTTTTTTGGGCCTAAAGTGAAAAAAAAAAAATGTGTTTGGCCCAAACTTTCTCCAAGCACAGTAAAAAAAAGTATCCCTAAGAAAGGTCCAATTTTGAGAACATGAAAATGATGTTCTCAACATTTTTTCACTGCAATTCTCGACCCATGTTCTCTAATTTGAGAAAGGAGTAAAAAAAATCTCTCTCGGCAAAAGAAAACCATTTATAGGGTTCTTCTCTTCATTCATCAGAGGCGGCGACTCCCAATTAGCAACACACCTCAAATCGGCCGTGAATCGATCGAAATTGCGTGGAAGCGTCTTTGATTCACCTCAGTAGCGAAGCAAGACAGGTATTCACCGATCATTTGGCTAGGGTTTGTTCTTACTTCTATTCAAATCTCTTCTAGGAACTAGAGTTTGTTGGTTTTTGTCTTCAAATCTCTTCTCTAATCTACAAAAGCATGATATATCTTTTGTTTATAGGCTAGGGTTTTATAGTGAGAGAGTCATTTCGGCCGTTTTCGCGATTTGAAAAACTTCTCTTCTCCGATTGTCTTTGTAAATGTTAGGGTTTGACATTGAGAGTGTATATATTTTTTTGTTTTTTTTCGATTTCAATCTTCTCTTCAAATCTCTTCTCCGATCTACAAAAGCATGATGAATAGGCTGTTTTGAAGCTAGGGTTTAACAATGAGAGACTCGTATTTAGTACTTTTGGCGATTTCTTTTCTCTTCAATTTGCTCCTTGTATTTTGAATTTAGTACTTGGGCTGTTTTTAAGCTACGATTTGCTCCTTTTATTTTGATTTTTTTTGTCCATATTTTGACAATACATGTTTTCTATTGTGCTACGCAGAAAGAGGAGAATAAAAGGAATTTGCTTGAGGAAGCAAAATCATCTTGTGCAGGTACAAGATCTTCGACTCCATCTATTTTGATTTCAGCATAAAATATTGTATGTCATCCATTGCTTGATAGTGGGCATAGTGGGCAACTGGAGAAGAACATAAGGTCATCCATTGCTTGATTGTATCCTTGAAGATTGAACCTTTCTTAAACTGGTTGCAGCTAACTGATTGTATATTTGGTATGCCCAATCCATATATATCTGCACATATATAATTCTTAGGTTGTCTGCACATTTAGAACAAATCATACTAGCTAAATTCTAACATTTCAAGTTCAGAATCTGTTATTTTAACATCCAAATTATATAAAACTATATAGTTTATATATATATATATATATAATTATTTTCAAATGGTTGTGCATGAATGTACAAAGCCCAAAGGCATATTAACAGTAGAGTTGGGGACAAAGTCTGAGGCAGTGATGTAAGCAAAATGGAGTTTGTGTTGGTTTTGCAATTGAATGAGCTTAGGCTTATGTTTTGATTACATGAAATTATCGAGTAATTATGATGCATGTTAGGTAGTTGTTTAACCATTTTAGTTATATATACGCTATTTATTCCTATCTTTTATTTATTTGTTAAAATTTTAATTCTCTGACTCTCAAATTTTAGTTTACATAATTGAAATTTTGTTGGATTCTCTGTCAGCTTCTAGAGCAACCATTTTAAATGTCAGTGAACTGCAGTGCTAATATTTGGTGGCATATTCAACTGTTCTGTTTTCATATACTAGATGAGAAAGTGGAGAATGTTGGCATGTTTTCATAATAAGCAAATGAGTGAACTGATGTATTCATATACTATAATGGCATCTGGATGGCAAATGAGTGAACTGATGTTTTCATATACTATAAAATCATAACATGAAAACAAAATTAAGATAGGAAAGGGAGGAAAGGGATTCTTTTCCTTCCAGTTCTGATATTTGCCATTATGCTTTTTATATACAAAATTAAGATAGGGCCATTACTGATAATGATAAAATTAGAGGGGATTCAAAACTTGTGCAGTCCTGTATAATGTTTGTTATGAATATATATATATATATATATATATGTCTTTAACTTGATCTTTACCTCCAATCATCCCACCCCGAGCATGGCCAGCTTTATAGAAACCAAATGACATTTATGTGGTTATGCATAGGTTATAGTGTGTTACTTTTCAAAGTATGAGATAATGTTGTAAAATATTGTTGATGTTTATGGAGTAGTATATATGTAGAATATGGTGGGTATGAAAATAAATGTGTCATTTTATTTTTCTCTTTCATATATTTATTGCTAATTAATTTTATAAAAAATAAAAAATTACTATTAGTCATTTTTAGGGGAAGTTGTATGAATTTTCTCAATTCCAACATTTCTAGGCAAAATTTTAGTAAAATCTTTTAAAAAACAATTCAACTCGCCAAATATGTTTTTGTGCTTCTGTTCTCAGAAATCTAGGGAACACAAACACTGCCAAACATATTTTTCTATTTCTGTTCTCGAAAATCCAGGTCTGCTAAACATGTTTTTCTGTTTCTGTTATCAAAATTTCTGAAAAAACAAGGTCTACCAAACGTGTTTTTTTATTTTTTGTCCTTGAAAAGTTTTTAGACAAAATCCCTAACCAAACATGTTTCTGTTTCCCGGTTACCCTTAGGACAAGAACAAAAAAAAATTTATTCCCAATAAGAAAAAAAAAAAACGAAAACATTGGTTTCCAAACGGACCTACGTGTTTATCTTCCTTATAATTAAACACTACATGTTTCACTGAAAAAGTAAACTAAATAATCATGAAAAAAGCTATAACATATATAACTACGTACACTTAACATGAAATTAAATTACTCATATCATGTAATGTGATAATAATCAACTACGCCAGGTAAAATATGATCTTATGACAAAAATCTGAAACTTCGAACAAAAGATATATCTATAATTCGAATTTTCCTAACTAATAACCTATCCCAAAATTTGCTAAATAAGGTTTGCAAAGTTTTTTCTCCTGGCAAAATTAGTGTCAAAGTTAGACCTGTCAATGGGTCGGAGTTGGACCGGATCAAGGTCAATCCGATCTAAATCGGAATCCGATAAGCCAATAATTAACTCGATCCGATCCGATAATTCGATGAATTTCTCTACATCCAATCCATATCCAATTATCTCACTTATCGGATCATTTTTTTTACAATTCTAATATTCTATTAGTTGAACTATCTGAAATTATAGCATACAAAAATCAAACACCAAATTGCTCTAATTGAGTTTAAAATACATCCATATAAACTCAATATAAACATTAATACTACTAAAATTTAATAAAATTCCTTTCAAAAAAACTTAATCACATTGATTCTAACAGTGGTCCTCTTAACACCTTTTACGTATCAAGTATTACAAAAATCAAATACCACAAAACAACCAGTGGTCAGTGGGACAATTCAGATTGAACTCCAGAACAAAAAAAAAAATCCTTAATATGATGTATGACTCGATTGTAGAACAAAAAATTATAATCAACCGATGTATGTGCAAAAGTTGTTCCATTCCCTTTCTTCCAAAAAAGAATGCCACTTCAAGTTATATTCATGTCGTGCAACAAAATATAAAATGTTAGTTTATGTACAAAAATATTAAAGAAAATTTAAAGTTCACTAATTTTTACTAATTATCACATTATAAATACTTGCTTCCATCAGACCAACACTGACAAATTGTGGCAACACACTTCCAAAACTCCCTGATTCTGAAAAACCTTTATTCTGCATAAAATAGGTAGTAAAGTTTAGCAAACAAAGATCAACTACTAAATGAAAGTACTGTAAATTTTAGAAAATAAACTGAACAAATATTTACCTTTTTATTTTTTTAAATAAACGGTAAATTTCTCCAAACTTTTGATGTCAATTTCCGTTTCTTGGAAAAATTTGGGGCTGAAAGGTCATGTATTTCAACAACATCCCCATCCCCATTATTTTCGTACAGAGGAAAATATAAAAATAGCACTTCAAATTTAAAAACATAGAGAAAAGAACATTTCCAGCATGCTTGTAGCTCTTTGACATTGTTCTTTATTTTTAATACAAACCAATCTTTTAAAATAATAATAATAATATTGTAGTCACTAATATCTTATAAATACAAAACATTGATTAATTCTTATCTTATAAATATAAAAAATTAATTAATTCTTAGGCAAAATAGAATTTTATGAGTGAAAAATCAACTCTTAAACATTTCCAGCATGCTTGATATATATGAATATATTATTACACCAATTGAGAATGAACGCACCACTTTACCTTTCATTTATTATTATTTCTTGATGCTTATAGTAATTGAGAATTTGAAAATCTATTGAACTAGCACAAACCCACAAGGAAACTCCATCAACGACCTACCTAGCTCTCTCTCTCTCTCCATATATATATATATTATATATATGCAAATCAAACAAATAAATAACATTAAAATATATACTTTTAATGTATTTTAGGTTTCTCGTATTTCTAAAATATTTGTCCGGTCCAAAATAAATTCAGGCTCTAATTTTAAATTGAATCCTTTATACTCCTTCCGTCACAATTTAGGTGTCCACGTTCACTATTCACTTCCTTCCAAAATAAATATCACAATTGAAAAGTCAAAACACTTTATTCGGTCAATTTATCAATTTAACCTCCAAGTATTAAAGTTATAAAACATATATACTATAAACCATCTAATCACTATAGTGGGACCATAGGTAAAGTTGATATTTTATTTAATAATATTACAATAAAAGTCATCATTTTAAAAAGTTAGATTCCCCAAAAGAGATTTATAATTTGGGACGGAGGGAGTAATACATTAGTGAATTTCTATGAAATTGTTGGGCGCGAATCTGGTTGTCAAGTTAGTCCCTCCTTTACTTATACCATATGAATCACGGACACTTCATTTAGGATCGCCGTACCCATGTTGGAGAAGTGAACACGCCAAAGATACGTGTTTGACATGCTAAAAACGTGTCCTAATTTTTAAAAAATTGGACACACCGTGGACATGCTGTGGACACATTGTGAATACGCGGTGGATCGATTGTTTTCATGACAGATAAAAGACTTATGGAGTTGGTAATTTGGTGGGTCACTTATGGAACTTCAATACCCCTAATTCAATTTTTTGCTTTGAAGATACTTGGACATCCTTGTTCCTCCTCATTTTGTGAATGAAATTAGAACACCTATTCATTTATCTACTATTTGAAGAGGAACAAGATAACATCACAAAGAGCCGAATATTTGTTATTTGTACATTCCGATATTTGTCTTCTATCAAGAAAATCTCTACAATATAACGAGGGAGAAACTAAGATGTGGGATATTGGGAGAGATGCATTTGATTCCTTGGACGGTAGTGAAATGATGAATTTTGAACATGTTAGACATATCATGTAACCTATTTGTTTATTTTATTTGATTCTCATTGTTTAACTGATCAATAAAGTATTTGTGCAATATAATATGTATATATATATATATATATATATAATTACTCCATCCTTTCCATATTAATTGTTCACTTTCTCAACTTTACTTATCCCAAAATAATTGTCCAGTCGAATCTCAATACAATATAATCTTATACTTTCCCAAATTATCCATCTTCATTAACCTCAAAAAGTAATGAGCCCACTAAAAACTACAATTATACTATATTATCAAAGGGCAAAATTGAAAATACAAAATAACAAAAAAAATGTTTAAAAGTTAGACTTGGACAATTAATTCGGGACAGAAGGAGTATGTTTTTTTTATAAACGTATCTCAGGCGTGTCGTGTCTTACTTTTTTGACATTTGCCATATCACCATGTTCATGTCATGTCGTGTAGTATCTGTATTCCCGTATTCGTGTCCATGCTTCATAGAGTTATACCTATTGATACAAAGTGACATTACCTGACAATAGTGGTAGATATTCAAAACTAGTATGGGAAAGGATGAGTTGATTTGTAATTTTGAAAATAGTTTTATAAAATAAAAATCAAAGGTGTCTGTTTAGAATATAAAATTTCTGCTTTTAAATAAACAATTTTCTTATCTTGAGTTATTTAGAACAATTTTTAGAGAATTAACCATACACTAAAGTTGTACGTCAACTGTTTCAAGTAATATCTAGATTGCGTTATTGAATGCACCTAATTCAAGTGATAAATCAATTCAGAATTATATGCTTAATTAACTCATCAAACACAAGAATATTTTCTAACATATAAACAATATGTTTTGTTTTTGTTTTTTTATATGATACTTACTATGAAAAACATATTACATAATACTTTGAACATACCAACTATATTTTATTTATTTAATATGATACTATGAGAAATTTTTTTAGGGTATTGTTTTATTTGAGAATATATTAGAGTATTTCACTTTTTTACCGAAAACACTGATATGAAGTGGTAAAATAGTGGGATGGAATACCACAACTACCCCTAAAACACTCTGTAAAAGAAAACAAATATGAAACTCTTTCCTCAACTTCGCTAACCATGTTTGATTATACCGACAACTTTGTTATTTATATTATACCGCATGAGTGTCATTTTTTTTTACTCATTCTTTCATTGTTACAATATTCTACAATAACATAGGTGTGTATTGCTATATCCGAACCAATTCTAAACACACACAGACAACAAATATAGACACCAAGATTTATAGTGATTCGGCCCAATTGATACCTACGTCCCCTTTGAGAGAGTTTACTATGGTTTGAAGAATGAGAGAATGAGGAAAATACAATTTCACTCAACTCAACTCTACCTCTTAAACTCTTTTCTCTCACTCTCCCAGAACTCTCCTTCGTGTATTTCCTGTTCTTGTTACAACCCACACAATACCCATTTTATAGCCGAAGAAGAGAAACCAAACAAAACACAACTTGCACAAGCGTGGGCATGCAAATCTTTACATTTGCATGTGGCTGTGATTCAGAAGCGTGGATGACGCAGCTTTGTTTGACAATGGATGAAGCATGAGTTGGCTTATAATATTGACTCTGCTTGTATGTGGTTTGTTGATAGAGAGCATAGTAGGGTATGGAACTTACAATTCCCCCCCTTCCATACCAATCGGAGGATAACACCTTCTGTTGCTCTTCAGTTGATGTCCATCCTGGCTATGTCTCTGCATAGCTCTAACTTCTCTCGAGTAACCACTTTTGTCAACATGTCTGCCGGGTTATTGTCTGTGTGGATCTTCACAATTTTCAATAATTGTAGCTCTATTACTTCGTGTATCCAGTGATAGGGAATATCGATATGCTTCGTGCGGGAATGGTACATTGAATTCTTGCTCAAGTCCAGAGCACTCTGACTGTCACAATGCACTTTGTATTCTTTTTTACTAACACCCAGTTCTTGGAGAAATCTCTTCATCCACAACATTTCCTTTCCAGCTTCCGCTGCGGCAATATATTCTGCTTCAGTTGTAGATAAAGCGACACACTTCTGCAATTTTGATTGCCATGAAACAGCTCCCCTTGCAAAAGTAAATAGGAATCAAGATGTAGTTTTCCTGCTGTCAATGTCACCGGCCATATCTGAATCTGTATAGCCTTCCAAGACTGGTTCTGCTCCCCCATAGCACAAGCATAGTTTCGATGTACTCTTCAGGTACCTAAGAATCCACTTGACTGCTTCCCAATGGTCTTTGCCTAGATTTGAAAGAAATCTGCTTACAACGCCTATAGCGTGAGCTATATCCGGTTTGGTGCAAACCATTACATACATTAAGCTACCAATGACTGAAGAGCAAGGGATCGTTTTCATCTCTTCCTTTTATTTCGTCGAAGAGGGACACGATTGCTTGCTTAGGTTGAAGTGATTAGCTAGCGGAGTACTGACTAGCTTGACATTTCCCATATTGAACTTTGCAATTACCCGTTCAACGTACTTCTCTTGTGACAACCACAATTTCTTGGCTTTCCTGTCACGAACAATCTTCATGCCCAATATCTGTTGAGCTGGGCCTAGGTCCTTCATGTCAAAGGACTTGGACAGTTCTTGCTTCAGCTTGCTGATCATACTAGCATCCTGTCCAACTATCAACATGTCATCAACATACAATAATAGAATAACAAAGTTACCATCCGGGAATTTATGAATGTAGACGCATTGATCTACAGCAGTTCTCTTGTAACCATGACCCACCATAAATGAGTCGAACTTTATGTACCATTGCCTCGGTGTTTGCTTGAGGTCATAGTGACTCTTCTTCAGTTTGCAGACCATATGCTCTTTCCCTGTAACTTTAAAACCTTCTGGTTGGTCCATGTAAAATTCCTCCTGTAGATCTCCATGGAGGAATGTTATCTTGACGTCCATCTGTTCAAGCTCTAGGTTCAGACTAGCTGTCAATCGGAGTATCATTCGGATTGAGGTCATTTTCACGACTGGTGAGAATATCTCGTCAAAGTCGATGCCTTTCTTCTGTTGGAATCCTTTGACAACCAATCGGGCTTTGTGCTTTATCGGCTTTCCGTTGACATCTTTCTTCAGCTTGAACACTCATTTATTTTTCAATACTTTCTTGCCTTTGGGAAGTCTCACCAACTCATAAGTCTGGTTCTTCTGTAAGGAACTTATCTCTTCTTGCATAGCTTGCACTCATTTACCTTTGTCTGTATGGATCTTTACTTCCTGAAAACATTCTGGCTCCCCCTCATTAGTAAGCAGAATATAGTCTTGACTCTGGATATCTCCTCGATGGAATCAGCGGTCGGTCTCTTTCAGATCTTCTTGGCTGAGGCTCTTCAACTGGAGGAGCTACTTTTGGTTCTGTAGCTTCTGGTGGAGGGGTTTGTGGCTCCCCCTGCTCAACACCCTCAGGTTCTTCTTTTTCCTCTACTTCTGGAATTTCATCCTGCATTTCTTCATTATCTGAGATCAACTGTACTAGTGCAGGATCTGGGATGATATTTGTAACACTCGGACTAGAACCACCGGTCTCTGTGAATTTTTCAGTGTCTTTGTATGTCTGGCTCTTTTGGAACACAACATCCCTATTTCTGATAACCTTCTTCGATTCTGGATCCCATAGTCTGTATCCGAATTCTTCGTCTCCGTAGCCAATGAAGATGCATGGAGTTGATTTCAAATCGAGCTTGTCTTTGCTCCTTGGATACATGTGCAAATGTCTTGCACCCAAATACTCTCACGTGAGAATATGAGGGATCTCTTCCAGTCCATACCTTTTCCAGTACTTCGTGACACGTGACACGTGACACGTGACACAATATGGTAATGAAACGTGGCAGGGGTGACGTCAGAAGTGATGTGGCAGCATGTGGGCGCGTGGAGGCACGTGATTTCACGCGCGCTGGAGCTTGAAGGCTCGTGGGGCGCATGCTACATGTGGGCCTCATGCGTGTTGGAGGTAGACGACGCGTGGGGCGCGTGACGCCGAGAGCTCTGACGCGCCGAGCTTTGGGCGGCGGGTGGCGGCGCGTGTGGAGGCCATTTGGGCTATTCTCGATGGGAAACGCTTCATCTGGAGATGGGTCGTCTGAAAATGTGTTCGGTGTGGTGTTTTGATGAGTAGGTTGGTTCGAAATAGGATCGTAAAAACGACTTTGTTTTTTACTCTAAGCTTTGATACCACTTTGCTATACCCGAACGAATTCTAAACACATACACACAACAAATATAGACACCAAGATTTATAGTGGTTAGGCCCAATTGGTACCTATGTCCACTTTGAGAGAATTTACTATCGTTTGAAGAATTGGGAGAAGGAGGAAAATACAATTTCACTCAACTCAACTCAACTCTACCTCTCAAACTCTTTTCTCTCACTCTCACAGAACTCTCCTTTTGTGTATTTCTGGTTCACACAATACCCATTTTATAGCCGAAGAAGAGAAACCAAACAAAACACAACTTGCACAAGCGTGGGAATGCAAATCTTGACATTTGCATGTGGCTGTGATTCGGAAGCGTGGATGGCACAACTTTGTTTGACAATGGATGAAGCATGCGTTGGCTTGAGAATATTGACTCTGCTTGTATGTGGTTTGTTGATAGAGAGCAGAATAGGGTATGAAACTTACATGTATATATACACATTTGTCTTTCTTAATTTCTCTATATTCTTCCATATTCCCAAATATTTAAATGTAATATTATTGGATATATGTATATAGAAAGAAGTTTCCTCATATTCTATATCAACTAGATATTTTTTTATTACCAAATATTTCTCATAACTTGAATTCTTTATTTTTCACTAATCTCGGAAATACTTTTGTGCACATTATTTTCACATATCACGTATTAAAAAGAAATTAAATTACTCCATCAAGTAGTGGAAATTTATGACCACGTATCAACTGCATTCAAATTTGAACCTCCTCAATATTACATAACCAATAGAACTTTTATTTTCTTTTAATTTTTTTCTATAATTGCCTTGTTTCTTTTTTTTCTTGATCATTAGAAATCGTAATTCATAAGTTTAACCATACATATTAAAAAGCATAAGCTCTAGATATTCTAGTAGATTCAAGCATGACCTGTTCTTAATGGTTCATATGAAGTTACTACACATGTTCATGTATTATTGTGTGTGAAGATCCGGTGGCAACTTATTCATACAAATACTCATGCTTTGAGAGACTAAAATGAGTTTTATATATATACACACACGCAAATTCAAATAAGCTTTCATCATTGCACAAATAAAATGAAATATATATTTGATAGCCACTATCTATACAAATTATCACATACTACCAATTATAAAATGTCCACTTGACCTATATTTTTAGTTCTATACCCACTTTTCGTGTATTTAGTGATTACTCACTATCAATTAAGTTTATTATTATTTTTTTGTTATCATTTTATTATTTTTTCTAACCAAATAGGCACTTAAAACTTAACTATATTAGTAACTCATAATAAAACATTAGGGTTTTACGGTAGAGGTTAAATTCCTAGCAAGTGATTAATTTGCTTGGCTATTGTCACTATCGCATGGCTTGCATAGACGTGCATCACGGATTTATTAAAAAAAAATTTGCTGGTTAGGATATGATCAATCCATTTGACATATTACAGTTTCCTACTATCAGGCAATATGTTTGTGATTCAATTCTTTTGGTTTCATTCTTGTTATTTTTGAGCTAATTCATTTTAAAAATATTGCAAGTGAGTATGTATATAATATATATCTTCTTCAATTTTTCATCAAATATTCTTCATATTCTAAAATTTTTATTTTTCATTAACCTCAAAGATACTTTTTTTTTTTTTTTGGTAAATAAATGAATTGATATAAAATAAAAGTAAATTACATAACAAGGCTTCGGAAGCCAAGAAAAAAAAAAGGGTGGATATGTAATTTCACATACCCATACAAGGGAGGCCATCAAAACCAAATCCCCAAATCACAAATGAAAAGAAAACCCTAATCAGAAACTAAACCCAGCCCCTTATCAACGTCTGATCCCTTATCTTCCATCTTCATCATTGCTTCATTTGACGCCCGCCCTTTCCTTCAACAATCAGTCATACGAAGCCCAATCGATAATAGAATACTAAGTTCCAACCTCAAAGATACTTTTGTACACTACACATTCAGGCACGGAGGGACACCCTTTTTTTGGTTTTTTTTAATGCCAATTTAAGTATTTTGAAGAAAATATAGGTAAAAAATGAGATTTGACCCCATTAAATTATGCTTATTGCCCCTAATTGTCATGGATTATCCTTAATGAAAATAATTTCTGGCTCCGTCCCTGTACACATTATATTGATGCGAGTATCACGTTTTAAAAAGAAATAATCTCTAAATTTTATGTGTTCATACAAGTTATGTTTTCTTGAAATTTGTAGAATAGTGCTTCAATTCTAAATCCTTTCGATCTGCAGGAAGTTCGTATGGTATGGAACTATATGTGCTTTTTATTTGGTAATTTACAATGAGGTTTTTTCTTAAATGGTAAGGTCCAACCTCTAACCACACCAATTAAGTGAGATTAACCTTGTGCATGTATGACAGAGGATTTAAGATTTATTGCCAATGCATAATGGTCGGAAAATAAAAAAATGAATTAAATATAACTAACTTTGGAAGGACTAGATCAAAGTGGATAGAGAGAATTAGTGCATGTTTGGTACGCATGAATGGAATGGAATGGAATGCTCATTCCATTAGTTTAAATCCATTCTCATGTTTGGTACACAAATTTAAGATGAGAATGATCATTTAAGTCATTCTCTGAGAATGACCATTCCATCAAAAAGCATTCTTAGGCATTCCACTCTCTACCCTATGGAATGCCCATTCCATTCCCATGTAAGATATTTTTTTTTCAAAAACTCCAAAATACCCCTTGCCCTTATGCTTTGCACTTCTTTTACAGCTTGCCGCTTCTTTCATTATTTCACAACCTTTTGTATTCTCTTTACAAATCTCTAAAATTTATCTATCAGACAACAAATTTCTTTCTAACAAAATTTCTCACAAGCTTATCTAGTTGCAGATATTTTTTTCATTTTACTCTTATATATATTATCTTTATTTCATCTCTATCTCTATGTTTTTTTGTTGAGTATATGTATTTTTTTGTTCTTGAATTTGGATCCACTTTCTTGAATGAATATTTATTGATTATCTATAAATATTACCGTCTCTTATCTTATTGTCCAAAACATATATTTGGACCTCATATAGAGTTATTTGTTCTTTCAAAGTATATTAATTTTTTTATATATAGTTTACTGTTATTTAATATGGAAAGTGACAAATAATATGAACATCTCATTTTTTATTTGTAAACGTGACGGTGGAGCGGATGAGATTTTAAGTGGTTTAGTGTTGTTAGGAGATTCCAAAAGTCCTGTAAATTTTATATACTCTATGATTATGATTTGTACTGAAAACAAAAAAGAGTCATATATAGTCGAAATTTCCACCTTATAAGCCTCTGTTTTTATGTTAACATATTGAGTTTGGATTTCTATGTATTAATAAATGTTCATGAGATGATAAACTACTTATATATCCATATATCATATAATAACATTTACATAATTACACGTATATGTTGGCTTGTTGACAAATAAAATAAAATTAGAATAGAGTCCAACCAAAACTAAAATAAAGTCCTAATTTTCGCAACCCAAAGTCTTAAACATGCATGTCTTTGTATATATGTATTATTGCATATTTTAAATAACTATATATATCATATATACAATAAATATACATGTTTGGGGGCAACGAAGATGTACTAACAGATGCAGTGAAGAATCAAAGGCATTGTTCTTTTTTTGTTCTCAACACTTATGTTAAATAAATATCATAAAGGGTATTTCTGAGAAAAAACATTCCATTCCAAGTTTAATAATGGTCTAACCAAACAAGAGAATGATAATAAGCATTCTATTCCAACATCTTTACGTATGTCAAACCAAACAAGAGAATAGAATGATCATTCCATTCCATTCTCTTTCTCATTCCATTCCTACTTAAATGATCATTTTATTCCATTCCATTCCTGCGTACCAAACATGCACTAATAGTTTTGCTATTCTGAGAAGATATTGGGTACGGGCAATAAATATCAAAACCAATAAGAAAAAAAAGGGTGTAATACAAGGCAAGACCCATTAAAAATAATATTGCAAATTTGTTTTTACATGAATTTGGGTACAATTTGGATAAGATTTTGTTGATTCATGTTAAAGTAATTAGAATTACTCAAATCATATGTATTTATAGATATATAAGTAATTTATTGTTTATATTAATCATAAAATTTAATTATATCATGAAAAAATAAACTCAATTTATTTATTTATTTATCAACATTACAGAAAAAGGAATATGCTAAGTATATTCAAGAGGTCAATTTAGAATGATATTTTGATGTATTGTTTACCATAAATTCACGTATTATGTTGCCAAATGCTTAGGCCCCCTTTGGTAACCGGTCTGGTTCGGTTATCTCTGGTTTGGTCCGGTTCGAGTGATGTTCTGAAATTCTGTTTGGTAAGCGGTATGGTCTGATGGTCTTGGTTTGAGGAAATTGGAACCAGACCATGTTTGACAAACTGTTTGGTTCCAAACTTCTTTGAATCAGACCATGTTTGACAAACTGTCCTGATTTTAAATTTTTAGTAAACTGTGAAAATATTGAATATACTTTATATGATGTAATAACCTTAAAACCCACACATTTAATTTGTAAACATTTGTTAAAGTTTTTTTGATTGATTTTTATTATGTTTTTTTTACATAATAATGTTGTATTGATTTTGTAAAAAATTCTTAGAATATGATTATTGCACTCCAATTATCAAATATAACAACAAATAGGTTTTATACAAGCCACATTTTTTATTATACAAAAATTACGATCACACAAATTTCACAAGTCACACACTAATATTACATAACAACTTCAATTGTCAATAACATGCAAATAATGCACTCTGATATTTTGGCTTTAAAAAAAATTATTATTTATTATTATTTATCATTTACTATTTATTTATTATTTATTTTATATATTATTTAATTCATTTTGTTTATTATTTATTCATTTATTTTTATTTATTTATAAATATATTTTATTAATTTATTATTCATATTATTATTTATTATTTTATTTATTTATTTATTATTATTTTTCTGTATTATTTAATTCATTTTAATTCATTTAGTTTGTTTATTATTTAATTCATTTAATTTTTAATTATTATGTATTATTTAATTGTATTTATTTAATTTATTAATTATTATTATGTAGTATTTAATTCATTTTTTTTATTATTCATTTAATTTATTATTTATATTATTATTTATTCATTTATTTTAATTAATTTATAAATATATTTTATTCATTTATTATTTATATTATTATTTATTCATTTATTTCTTTTTTATTATTATATTTATGCATTATTTAATAAATTTTTATTTTTATTTCTTTATTTATTATTATTTTTATGTATTATTTAATTAATTTTGCTTATTATTTATTTATTTATTCTTATTTTTATATATTATTTAATTCATTTTTTATTATTTATTTCTATTTATTCATATATTTATATTTGTCTCTAAATATATTTTACTAATTTATTATTTATATTATTATTATAATTATTTATTTAATTAATTTTAGTTCATTTATTTATTTTATTATTTAATTCATTAATTATTATTATGTATTATTTAATTCATTTTATTTATTATTCATTTTTTTATAAATATAATTCATTTAATTTACTATTTATATTATCATTTATTCATTTATTTTAATTAATTTATAAATATATTTTATTCATTTATTATTTATATTAATACTTATTCATTTATTATTATTATTTTTGTATTATTTAATTCATTTTTACTTATTATTTATTTATTTATTATTTATTTATGTGTTATTTAATTCATTTTGTTTATTATTCATTATTTTGATTTTATTTATAAATATGCTTTATTTAGTTTATTATTATTTATTTTTTGTTTAATTAATTTATTATATTAATTTATTATTTATTATAAATATATTTTATTATTCATTTATTTATATTAAATTTTAAATATATTTTTATTTAATTTATGATTTATATTATTATTTTATTCATAAATATATTATTATTATTTTTTTAATTTTATTTATTCATTTATTTTTATTAATTTATTATTTATATTATTATTATTATTTTTTTATGTATTATTTAATTCATTTTATTTATTATTCATTATTTTATTATTTTATTTTTGTGTTTTATTTTGTATATTGGTTATATGTCATTCAATTATTGGAAGACATTTTGGTTAGATTTTGGATCGATTTTGTAAACCGATCGAATAGAACCACAAAAAATTGTGGTCCTAAAAAAGGTCATTTTGGTTCAATTTGGTCTGGTTATATTTTTTGAGACCAATACAAAACAAATATGGTCTGGTCTCAAAAAACCATGACCAGACCATAAAAATAGAACCATAACCAATAAACAAACATGGCATTAGTCTAGGAACATATTGATGTGTTTTGCTAGTCATTGTTTAAGCAATAAACATATTTTACTTATTCTATTAAATACAATATAACAATTTTGATAACCCTTCAAATTGACTGTGCATGATTTACCACTTACACGATAAGATTAAATAGAAGAATACTTAAAAAAATAAAAATAAAAAGTTGAATTGTTTACTCCACATTAATACACTAGCATGCTTTTACCTTGCGTATAATTTTTCTTTCATATTCTAGATCCTAAGGCCCGTTTGGTAACCGTTTACTCCACATTATTTTTATTATTTAATTCATTTTGTTTATTATTTATTATTATTTATTCATTTATATTTATTTGTCTCTAAATATATTTTATTAATTTATTATTTATTATATTTATTTTGTTTATTATTTAATTCATTTAATTTATTAATTATTAGTCTGTATTATTTATTTCATTTTGTTTATTATTCAGTTTTTTATAAATATAATTCATTTAATTTATTATTTATATTATTATTTATTCATTTATTTTAATTAATTTATAAATATATTTTATTCATTTATTATTTATTATTATACTTAATCATTTATTATTATTATTGAATTCGTTTTGCTTATTATTTATTTATTTATTATTTTTTATGTATTATATAATTCATTTTGTTTATTATTAATTATTTTTATTGTATTATTTATATTATTAATTTATCATTTATTATTATTAATTTATTTTTTAATTAATTTATAAATATATTTTCTTAAATTTTTATTTATATTATTATTTATTATTATATATATTTATTATAAATATATTTTATTATTCATTATTTGTTTATTTTTTATTCATTTATTTATAATAATTTTTAAATATATTTTATTTAAATTATTATTTTATTCATAAATATTTATATTTTTAGTATTTTATTATTTTATTCATAAATATATTATATTTTTTATTTTTATTTTTATTTATTCATTTATTTTTATTAATTTATTATTTATATTATTATTTATTAATTTATTTTTTATTTTATTTTATTTTATTTTTATTTTTATGTATGATTTAATTCATTTTATTTATTATTTATTATTTTATTATTTTATTTTTGTTTTTTGGTTTAGATATTGGTTAGATGTGGTTTAATTATTGGATGACATTTTGGTTAGATTTTGAATATATTTTATAACCAGACCAAATAGAACCACCAAAAATTGTGGTCTTAAAAAAAGTCATTTTGGTTTAATTTGGTCCAACTTGGTCTGGTTATATTTTTTGAGACCAATAGAAAACAAACATGGTCTGGTCTCAAAAAATCATAACCAGAGTAGAAAAATGAGATCATAACCAGTAAATAAACAGGGCCTAAATTTACTTCATATTTAGCAATATTTGTTATATTCTAGATTTCTTATTTATTAGACGTATTGGAGATATTTGTGTACACGTATTTATCAATTCTTAAAAAATTCTTTAATTTTATTACTTCGTACAAGTTTGGTTTCTTGAAATTTGTAGATTACTGCTTCAATTCTAAATAGTGTCGGGCAGTACGGATTCATGTGAGTGAGGGCGAAATTATAATGTTCATAATTTAAGGGTAGGTAAAGTAAAAAGAAAAACATTCAGTGGGGGCTTTAAGGAGTTTTTATAAAACATTTCTTAGAAAAAAAGTGCAAATAAGTAAACTTTAAGGGTAAAAAAGTAAAAAAATAAAGAAGATCAATGGGCCCACTGCCCTCACTAATCCCTATGTTACTATGTAGGTCCGTGCCTGAAGATTGTATGGAGTTTTCATTCAACAAATTATCTATTTACACTAAAAAAATAAAATATATTGACGACGTCTATGAGAAACATCCTTGAAAATCTTTTCAAAGCTTCCCACTCTCTGGTAGAGTTTAGACTAACACTATCCATGGCGATCACCCGATCACAACAATCCGAGCTATCTCCAAACGAAGGCCAGCCCTCTCAAATCGAAGATCAGATTAGGCGGGCCCTGGAGGATAAGAAAACCGAGTTGGAAAGACAGAACGCCGAGTTAGTGACAAAACTAGCTCTGATGCAAAATCCTCAAGAAGCCCAATATGACGACCAATCCAACGGGTATGAGCGATCCGTGGGCCACCAATCGAAAAGGGACGACCACCACATAAAGTCCAACCACGATCGGGAGGAGCACGTAGAGTCATCCCTACATGTGCTCGGGACACACAATCCCGAGGGAACCCTAACCATGAAAAACTTGGAGGAGATTATGATCAGATTCCAAAGGGAGGTGCTTAAGGATCTGAAGGTCCAGACCCCCAATGACCTGGCCTCTGAGGCATCCATCAACGCAGTGTAGACACCGTTTACACTGGTGATCACCAGAGTGCCCTACCCGAAGAGCTTCAGGCTATCGAAGTTTACCCTGTTCGACGGAACAAAAGATCCGACGGTACACATCTACCATGTCCACACAAAGATGAACATCTACAACAAAAATGAAGCCTTACTCTGCAAAGTCTTCCCCACCAGCCTGACCGAAGCAGTCCTACTATGGTTCAGAAAGCAACCACCCCGATCCATTGGAAGCTGACTCAAACTCTGTGAGCTGTTCATTGCCCAGTACTTTGGCAATAAAAGACAGAAGAAGACTATCTTCAGTCTGTTCACCATGATCTAGGAGAAAGGTGAATCCTTGAAGAGCTTTGTCTCGTGATTCAATGTCGAGATGTCCTCAATTGACAATTTCTATCAACACTCAGCCATTGAGGCCTTCAGAATGGCCCTGATCCCCGGAACCAAGTTCCATCAGTCTTTAGTCAAGAGGCCACCAGTGGACATCGGAAAACTCAACTCCAGGGCATAAGGGCATCTCCAGATATAAGAAGAGCTGGCCATACGCCAAAGAAGGGTAGCCTTTGCAATTGTAGAGGCGAAGACGTCCGAACCAAAAGTCAAAGATCGGGCGCCAGATCGGAAGTGGCCAAACGCTTCTCCTGCACCCTCCCAAGCCTTAGAGAAATGCCAGAGGTTCGAGGACAAGATCATTCCACTGAAGGTTAGCATGGCCAAACTGTATCAGGAAACTAAGGGTAAAGGGATCTTTCGATCACCACCCCCTATTAGACAACCGATGGAACTAAGGGACATGTCGAGGCACTGTGCCTTCCACGGCGAATATGGGCACCATGCCAACGAGTGGAAAAGCTTCAGGAGGCAAGTAGAAGCCATGATAGCAAAGGGAGAATTGGCCGAATACGTTGCCAAGGAGGGTACCCGATCATAGAAAACCTCACATACGCTAGCCAAGGGAACAATGGGTCAGCCCATAAAAGTCATTCACATGGTTCTCGGAGGGGCCAGCCGATCAGAAATAGAGAAAACCCGTATATCCCAGATGCACCAAGCCCAGAAATTATGAAGGGTTAGGGAGATTAGCGAGTTTTGAAGCCCGAAAGAAGACGCCCAAATAACTTTCTCTCCTGTAGATTTGCGTAACATTCAGTCACCACATGATGATCCCCTGGTGATCTCCCTCATGGTATCAAATTGCTTGATCAAGAAAGTAATGATCGACCCAGGGAGCAGTGCCAACATAATCAATAAGTGGGCTTTTGAGAAGCTAGAGATTGATCCCCATGAAATAGTTTCTTCCATAAGTCCGATAGCGGGGTTTGATGGCAAAAAAATGGAACCGATGGGAGAGATCATATTACCAGTGACAGTAGCAAGCCACACGCTTAGAAAGACTTTCGTGGTGGTGGATGTTAAGCCTTGTTACAACCTTCTCATGGGTAAATGATGGATTCATCGGATGGACGGAGTCCCTTGTACCCTACATCAAGTCATGCGGTGCATTGACCCAAATGGGATTGATATGATCGACATTAGGGGGGATCAGGTGGCGGCCAAAGAATGCTACGCTATCACCTTGAAAGGCCTAAGAAAAAAAAGCAAAATCGGAGCAAGCTTCAAAAGCCAAGGCAATACCCGATGATTAATAGCAATTACAGGACGGGGGTGCGGGGCCATCTATAGCAGCCGAACCTCTATTGGAGGTACAAATCATCCTCGATCATCCCAAGAAAATAACTTACATCGGATCCGACCTCACTAAAAAAGAGAAAAATGATTTAGAAGCCCTTCTGCACTCCAATGCTGATGTATTCGCATGGGGCCACATGGATATGCATGGTATCGATCCTTTAGTAGCCCAGCATTCCTTCAACATGGACCCCAACGTTAAACCTGTCAGACAAAAGCAAAGACGCATGGGAGCCTACCGAAACCAGATCATAGTCGAAGAGGTGGATCGACTTCTCCAAGCCGGATTCATCAATGAGGTGTAGTACCCCTCCTGGTTGGCCAACTTTGTGGTAGAGTATGCGTAGACTTCACCGACCTGAATAAAGCATGCCTGAAGGACTGCTTCCCACTACCAAAGATCAAACAAATGGTGGTTGCCACTGTAGGGTTCGAAAGCATGAGCTTCCTTGACGCATACTCTGACTATTATCAGATACACATGAACCCTAATGATGAGGAGAAGACAACATTCATCACTAAGTCATGTACATATTGTTATACAGTTATGACTTTCGGACAAAAGAATGCAGGTGCAAACTTTCAGAGGTTGGTTAGCAAGGTCTTTCAAGGTATGCTGGGATCTACCATTGAGGCATACATTGATGATACCGTGGTCAAAATCAAGGCAAAAAATGATCACCTGACAAATTTATAACAGGTGTTTGACACCCTCAGAAAGTACAAGATGAAGCTTAACCCATCCAAGTGCTCATTCGGCATGTCCTCGGGACAATTCCTTGGACATATAGTTGATCAAACATGGATACAGGCAAGCCCAACGCAAGTCAGAGCCCTTGTGGAAATGGAGGAGTCCGAATCCCGAAAGGAGATCCAAGTCCTGACCGGAAGTGTGGCAACTCTAAGTCATTTTATCTCTTGCCTAACTGATCGATGCCGACCTTTTTTCCACTCCATAATGGTAGGGAAATGAGAAGTTTGGGGACCTGAGCAGTTAGAAGCTTTGAAGAAACTCAAAAGTTACATGACAAAACCTCTTAAACTGGCAACACCGGAGGAAGATGAGTGTTTTCATTTATAAATAGCTATATCCACAACGTCCACCAGCGTCGCTCTGGTCAAGGAGGGCAAGAGGTACTAGATGCCAATGTTCTACACTAGCAAAGCCTTTGCTGATGCTAAAACCCGCTACACCAAACATGAAAAGCTGGTACTATCACTGATCCATGTAAAACGACATCTTAGGCATTACTTTGAAGCACATCCAATTGTGGTACCAACTTCGACTTCGATCAGATCCATAATGGCAAAGCCCGAACTATCAGGGAAAGTATCCAAATAAACGATAAAGTTGGGGATCTATGACATAACCTATGTCCCCCGAACAGCCATCAAAGGACAAACGATAGCTGACTTTCTATTAGAAACTGAACCCGCAAACTCTCCCGAAGAAGATGAACCAGACTTATGGGTAATATTCGTGGACGGATCATCAAATGTCAACGAAGTGGGGATCGGCATAGAGCTCGTGGCACCTGATGGTACTAAAATTCAGCAGTCCGTTTGCTTGGAGTTCTAATCTCTAATAATGAAGCCGGATATGAGGCCCTTCTAGAAAGAATTTTGTTAGTCACTAATTAGCCTTAGAGGGGGGTGAATAGGGTGTTAAAACAATTGTTAAATTCTTTTTAACAAAATCTAGCAATATCCACAAATCTCTAAATTTGTTATACAAACGAGTTTTCAATAAAGAACTCAATTTAATTTATCAAGCTAATTATCACAAGATTAATAAGCATGCAAGATAACAAAGTAAGGAGATAGAGAGATTGACACCGTGATTGTCCTCTTGTTCCTTGAGACTTTCCCAATCCTCACACTATGGATCTTCCTTCAATAGGTGGAATAGCAAAACCTTTACACACGAGCTAACGAGCTCGTCACACAATCAAGAGAACAATCCTCCCTTGAAATAATGAGCTTTACTTACCCAAGATTACAAGTTTGTGTATGCAATCAATATATCACTCAAGAAACAAAAACACTCAAAAACCCTAAGGTTTTTATGAAAGATAGATCAATATAAGCTCAAGTGTTTTTAAGTGATACTTCAAGAACTCTAAATGCATATTCTTAAAGGATGAATTTAATGAGAGAATAAGAAAAGAGTTAGAGTTTAAATCTTCAAATGATTTGAGTGAAAAATGAGATTTCTTGCTTCTTGCTTTCAAAGACTTTTCAAAGAGTACTAGAGATAAATTAAGAGATGAAGATTTAAAGAAATTTCTCACAATAGAACTACTCTTTCAATCCTACATCTCATTCTATATATAGTGAAACATTAGGGTTTGGAGAATGAGTTATGAAAAGTAACAAGAATAAACACCAAGTGATGAGCAATAATATTTCTCAGATTTACTTCTTCTCAAAAAGCTAAAGCACCCAGTTGACTGCCTCCAAGCTGTATTTAAAATATTTTTCTCAATGGCTATGGCCAGTTGACTGCCTCAAGAGCCAGTTGACTGCCTTGGACAGGCCAGTCGATTGCCTTAGGCAATCAAATAAGTTCAAAATTCTCTGTTTCATCCAGTTGGCTGGGCCCTTGGCCAGTTGACTGGGTCATAGCCAGTCGACTGCCATTGTTTAGCCAGTCGACTGGGTGACTCAAAACTTTTGATTTTAAGTTCGTTTTTGTTCCGTTTTGAATTCGGTTTTTTAATCACTTAGCTTATAAGACCAATCAACGCATATAATACCTCGTTACAATATTCACACACCAACCTATCTACCCTGGGTCTTGAGTCTTCAACTTTTGCCTTTCGTTGTCCATTTTGTCCTTTTCCGTTTTTGTGCTTGAATTTTTTTGTCGCTTATCGCTTTTTGTGTTTGCATTCTTTTCGAATCATTTTTTTGTTCTTGCTGAAACACTTAGCTCAAAAATATATTAGTATCAAACACACTTAAAATGTTTTGTTAATATCAAAATAGGAATTATAGTCCAAAATAGAATTTCAAGGCCAACAATATCCCCCTTTTTTATGTTGACAAAACATTTCGTGTTTGTGCAAATTTGATGAAGTATCAAGTGATACTCCCCCTAAATATGTGCTCCTTCATTTTCTTTCGATGCTCCCATTTAGAGAATAAAATTTTCCTGATCAAGCTCAAAACCTTACTCGCCAAAGAATTCGAAACCAAGGTTCTTGGGAGCCAAAAATACTTTCTTGGAATGGAAGTAGCCCGGTCAAGAAAGGGAATTTCAGTGTCACAACGGAAGTATGTCCTAGATCTTCTTAAAGAGACAGGAATGCTTGGGTGCAAACCAGCTGAAACACCCATGGACTCAAGTACTAAGCTTGGAGCAAATAAGGACAGTGTTCCAGTGGACAAAGGCAGATATCAAAGACTTGTTGGGAAGCTGATTTATCTCTCGCACACCAGACCAGATATTGGGTTCTCGGTGAGTGTAGTAAGTCAATTCATGAATAATCCAACCGAAGAACATATGGAAGCTGTCAACCGGATACTGAGGTACCTCAAAATGACACCTGGTAAAGGCTTATACTTCAGGAAAACTACAAGGAAAGATATTGAAGTGTTCGCTGATGCTGACTGGGCCGGATCAATAACTGACCGAAGGTCAACATCTGGTTATTGTACGTATGTGTGGGGAAACCTAGTAACATGGCGAAGTAAGAAACAACCAGTAGTTTCTCGGAGCAGCGCAGAAGCGGAGTTCAGAGCTATGGCACTCGGAATTTGTGAGTTTAATAGTCATTGAGATAATGTATTGAAAGATAATAGAAACAACAATTTTCATTTAAGTTTTTCAATTTCGGTACATGTTGTTTTTCAACTACAACGATACATAAGAAAATAAAACATAGAGCAAGAACAAAAGTAACATAAAACAAGCTAAGTAATGCTTATGCTACGCAAAATATAAGCTACGACCAAACACATAAAAAAACCCAAAATTCTCCCCCTTTGGCGACATAAAAAAGGCGGAGGATCGCGGTGAAGAGTTTCCATGGCAGTGGTGATGCGATCGACTTTCTCCTCAAGATGCTTCATGTCCTCGGCAGTCTTCTTGTGGGCTTCCTCATTGCACTTAATGACCTCAAGAATTTGATTGAGGGTTTCGGGATTTGTACCGAACATAAAATCGGGAATGTCGAAGGAGCTGCCCAGTGAAGGAAATGAAGAGGTCGGAGCTTCGAGACGAGGAATAGAGGGACCGGCTTGGTCCACTGGAGGAGCTTCTTTTAGAGAGACCAACACCCCATCGACATTTTTTCCAATATGCATATATTTGAGATGGGTGCGATCAAGAAAAATAGGGTTATACTCAGAAGGTTCTTCATCAAGTAGAACATTGCATCGTGCAAGAAGATAAGAAATATGTGAAGGAAAGATAAGAACACCATTCTTCTTCTGGCACTCAAGGATGGCGGAAATAAAAATGAAGGCTAAATTTACCTTTCGGTCGGTCATTACGCAAAAGACAAGGAAGGCTTCCATTATCGACACAAGACTGCGACTTTTGGACTTGGGCAATATAGAGAAGGTGATAATATTATGCACAAGTCGAGCCTCGGGAGTAAGGGAGAAAAATGGAAATTCGGCAATAGTAGTAGTCTCTTTGTTGACTGAAATGGCCCGAACCGCTTCGAGAGGATCAAAATCATTGGAAGAGTACCAAATAGAAGGATAATAGTAGGAAATGCCGCCTGGAGGGAGCCGAAAGATATCATTGATGACTGATTCAGTGAGGTTAAAGGATTTTCCAGCAACATCGGAGCGGAGAAAGGTGGCAGGGGGACTCGGTTGAGGTGGATTTCTCATATTTGTGTAGAATGCTTTGACGACACAGGGGTAATGAAGAACATTGAGAGAAAAGAAGAAATCCCAACCCATATTTTGAAAGAGATTGAAAGTATTGACACCAATCTCTTCGCATAGAGTTTGAGTGACAATGTGACACTGAGTGATTTTACGATGGATGAACTTCATCTCAAAAAGATGAATGTTGTCTTCTTCATTGCTAAGAAGAGCAGAGATGGACATTGGTGCAGGCTCTTCATCGGAGTCGGTTCCTTTAGAGACAACTGGGGACGCAGGGCCTGGTGGAGAAGATGTTGCAGCCAAGCTTCCACCCCGACGGGTTCGCTTGCGAGTGGGAGCTTTGGGCACGGGCTTGGGTGCCATGAGGGAGACGAGAATCAAAAGAAATGGAAACATTTTGAGAGAGAGAGAGAGGGTGAATCGGTTAAGAGAAGAGGAGATTGGGCGTATATATATAGGTGTATGTATATATGTATAGGTGAAAAGAATGAGGGTGAATATCATGATGAAGTGGGGAAATAAGTTATAGGTGGAGTGATTGCGTGAAAAAGGGAAGAAATTTCGTGAATAGTGGAAAGAGTGGAGAGAAGACGAAGAGAAAATAAGTTATAAAACAGAGTTCGCGCAGAGGCAGTCGACTGGCCAAATGGAGGCAATCGACTGGCTCAAGACCTAGTCGACTGGCCAAAGGGAGGAAGTCGACTGGTTGAAAATTGTTTTTTTTTTGAAAGCCCGAAAATATGGACGAGGATGAGAAAATTAAGCTATTACTTCAAAGTCCATGGCCATACCAATTTCCCTACGAATTTTCGAAAAAGGTTCGTCTGCGAGGGTTTTTGTGAAAATATCCGCTAATTGATTTTTAGTGTCAATGAAAACTAATTTAACGTTGTCTTTAGCTACGTGATCACGTAAGAAGTGATGCCTAATCTCGATGTGCTTGGTGCATGAGTGTTGAATAGGATTCTTAGATATGCAAATAGCACTAGTATTATCACATTTAATAGGCACATGATTGAAAACAAGACCGAAATCAAGTAATTGTTGCTTAATATAAAGAGTTTGAGCGCAACTACTACCGGCTGCAACGTATTCAGCTTCGACCGTAGACAATGCAACCGAATTTTGCTTTTTACTTGACCAAGAGATTAGGGAGTGTCCTAGAAAGTGACAAGTGCCGCTTGTGCTTTTTTTATCCACTTTACATCCCGCAAAATCGGCATCCGAATAACTAATAAGATCAAGTGTAGTGCCACGTGGATACCAAAGTCCTAAGTTAATCATTCCACTAAGATAGTGAAAAGTACATTTTACGGCTAGCAAGTGAGATTCTTTAGGACAAGATTGAAAATGAGCACATAAACATACACTAAACATTATGTCCGGTCTACTAGCGGTTAAGTAAAACAAACTTCCAATCATGCCTCTATATTTAGTGATGTCTACACATTTTCCATTTTCGTCTTTGTCTAGCTAAATAGAGGTACTCATGGGAATAATGACATGTTTGTCATCCTTCATACCAAATCGCTTTAGCAAATCTTTCGTGTACTTATATTGGCTAACAAATAAGCCATCTGAGCTTTGCTTGATTTGCAATCCTAAGAAGAAGTTCAACTTACTCATTATACTCATTTCAAATTCATTTTGCATACTTGTGGTGAATTCTTTGCAAAGAGAAACATTTGTTGATCCGAATATAATGTCGTCAACATATATTTGGACAAGTAACAAATTGTTCTTGACAGTTTTTGTAAAGAGTGTATTATCAACTTTTAATTTTGAAAAACCATTTTGAATCAAGAAATCACTAAGCCTCTCATACCAAGCTCTAGGAGCTTGCTTCAATCCATACAAGGCTTTAGATAATTTGAAAACGTGATTTGGAAAAAGTTCATTTTCAAAACCGGTTGGTTGCTTCACAAATACTTCTTCATCTATAGTTCCGTTTAGAAAAACACTTTTGACATCCATTTGATAAAGAGTAAAATTTTTAGATAATGCAAATGCAAGAAGCATTCTAATTGCTTATAATCTAGCTATGGGTGCAAATGTCTCATCATAGTCAATGCCTTCCTCTTGATTGTAACCTTGAGCTACCAATCTTGCTTTATTTCGAATAATCACTCAATTTTTATCATTTTTATTTCGAAAAACCCATTTTGTGCCTATTATAGTTTGATTTCTGGTTGAGGAACTAAATGCCAAACTTGATTGCGTTCAAAATGATTTAGCTCCTCTTGCATAGCCACGATCCAAGAATCATCACATTGAGCTTAGTGGAAGTTCTTGGGCTAGATTTGAGACACAAAAGCCATGTGATTGCATAAGTCTCTAAGTTGAGATCTTGTGCTAACACCTTGTGAATGATTACCTATGACTTGGTCAAGAGGATTGTTGTGTACAATCCTCCAAGATTTAGGAATTGAGTTTGTCAAGTCATCATTAAATTGATTCTCAACTTCACTCTTTTCCATTTGCCTATTTGATGAATTGGAGATATTAAGGTTATTTAAGCTATCCTCAATCCCTACAACTTTATCATCATATAGGTGAACACTAGGTAATGGTAGTGGTGGTGATTTATCAAAAACAACATGAATAGATTCGACCATGGTTAAAGTCATTTTGTTAAAGACTCTAAAGGCTCTACTTTTTGAAGAATAACCAAGTTATCTTTATCATTTAGCACAAAGCATTTACAACCGAAGATCTTGAAATACCCAATATTGGGCTTTCGACCGTTCCATAACTCATAAGGTGTTTTTCCCAATTTCATTCGAATGATAACTCTATTTATGACATGACAAGCAGTGTTTACCGCTTCCGCCTAAAGGCTTCGGGGAAGGTTGTGTTCATTTAACATGGTTCTAGCCATTTCTTGCAAAGACCTATTCTTTCTTTCAACCACACCATTTTGTTGAGAGGTTCTTGGAGCCGAGAGATCATAAGATATACCAAGTTCATCACATAATTTCTCTAAATCTTGATTTTCAAATTCCCTACCCTTATCACTTCTAATTTTCTCAATTTTCAAATCTCTTTCATTTTGAATGACTCTATAAAATTTATCAAGAATATAGTGAGTTTCATTTTTATGAGCAAGAAAGTGAACCCAAGTAAATCTAGAGTAATCATCGACTATAACAAGTACATAGAGTTTCCCGGCTAAGCTAGCCGTTCTCTCTGGTCCAAAAAGATCCATGTGAAGTAGTTCTAATGGTCTAGAAGTGATAATGTTTTTATTTATCTTGAAAGGGGACTTTACTTGCTTGCCTACTTGACACGCACTACATACTTTATCTTTTGAAAATTTAGTCTTCGGGAAGCCTTTGACTAAATTATTTTTAGATAAGCGATGAATGAGGTCCATACTAGCATGTCCTAAGCGTCTATGTCATAACCAACTATTTTCGCTAGACGTGACAAAAAACTTAACATCTTATTCATGCAATTCAAAAAGTAACATATTATACAAATTTCCATTTCTTTTAGCATTGAACAATTGCTTTCTATCTTTCTCAACTATGCATGCATTTGACCTAAAAATAACATCATAACCTTTGTCACATAATTGACTAATGCTAAACAAGTTATGCTTCAAACCATCAACTAAAAGCACATTATATATAGATAGAGATGAAGATATACCAATGGAGTCAATTCCAATAATTTTTCCTTTAGAGTTGTCTCCAAGAGTGACGTTCCCTCTTTCATAGGACTTTAAAGACATGAACTTTGATTTGTTTTCCGTCATATGCCTTGAACATCCGCTATGAAGAAATTATTTTTCTCTTAAGGCGGACTTCAAGCATACATACAAAACAAATTTAAGTAATGTTCATTGGTACCCAATCTATTTTGGGTCCACTAAGGTTAGAGAGAGATGCAATTGTTCCTTTTGGAACCCAAAATATTTTTGTTACAACATTTTCCTTTCTACGTAAGCATGTAATGGTTCCTTTTGGAACCCAAAACATTTTTGAGACAACTTTCTTCCTTCTTTGAAAGCATATATTTGCCTTATAACCATTTTTCTTGCAATAATAACATGTAACATGTTTATGATCATTTGAGGGTGTGTTAGATAGTTGTTTTAAAAATGTATGTCTTAATGATTTTTTCTTTTTCAATATGAGTGTATCTTTGTTAAAAGTATCATACCCTAAACCACTTTTATCAAATGATTTTCTTTGTCTTCCTAGTATAATACTCAAATTTTATTTTCCTTTTGTGAATTTTGCTAAGATATTTATTTGATCATCTATAGTCTTTTTCAATAAAATATTTTCCTTTTCTATCTCAATACTTTTGTTGTCCATTATACTCGAATCAACTAAGGTGGAACAAGGAGGAATACATGAAGATTTTGTTTTCTTAAGTAAAATGTGTTTACTAATTAATATTTCAAATTCATCATGCAATTCTTCAAATGCATCTTGCAATTCATTATAAGAGGAGAGGAGTTCATCATATGACATTTTTGATTTATCTAATACTTGTGAATTTAAATGTACCTTATCTTCATTTGCCATAAGGCAAAGGTTTGTCATTTCCTCGCCATTCTCTTCCTCATCTGAATCACATGATTCATAATCATCCCATGTAGCATTCATGGCCATCTTGTTTGGCCTTTTCTCGTTCTCCTTTTTGAGTTTGAAGCATTCGTTTCTATAGTGCCTCGGATTTCCACAATTGAAGCAAGTTGGAAACTTCCTCTTGCTAGACTCGCCTCTTAACTCGTTTCTCCTTATGAATTTGCCACCATTGACCTTTTTTATTTGAAGAAATATCTTAAATCTTTGGGTGATCAAGACAATGTCTTCATCTTCATCCTCTTCAATTTGTTCATTGGCTTCATTTTTGGTAGAGGCTTGCAAAACTATACCTTTTCTAGGTTTGGAAACTTCACGAGAATTTAGGGTGATTTCCCAAGTAAGAAGAGATCCAAAGATCTCATCAAGGCTTATTGTGCTGAGATCATGTGCTTCTTTAATTGCCGTCACTTTTGCATCTCATTTGACCGGAAGGCTTCTAAGAACTTTGCGTGCCGCATCAGATCTAGGAATAATTCTAACAAGATGCTTTAGTTCATTCAAAATGTTAGTAAAACAAAACATCATAGAGTTGATATTTTCATCCTCTTTCATATCAAATAATTTATATTCATGCATGAGTATATCAATTTTAGATTCTCGAACTTGAGTGGTACCTTCATAAGTTACTTCTAATTTATCCCATATTTCTTTAGCCGTGGAGCAAGTAGAAACACGATTAAATTCATTTGGACTTAAGGCACAATTTAGATTTACCTTAGCTTTGGCATTAAAAGATATAAGTCTACATTCATCATTATCCCATTCGTTTGACAATTTAGGGATTGTTTTTCCATCTACAACTTTGGTTATAGTAAAAGGTCCATCAACAATAACTTGCCAAATTTGGTAGTCAATAGCTTGAAGAAAATCTACCATTCTAGTATTCCAATAGCTATAGTTTGAACCATCAAACCAAGGGGGCATATTGTTAGATTGTCCTTCTACGTGAGTGACTAAATTTGAGGCCATGATTGTTCTCTAAGACGGTTACGTCTAAAACAAGTAGAGATTAGGTTTTGATACCAATTGTTAGTCACTAATTAGCCCTAGAGGGGGGTGAATAGGGTGTTAAAACAACTGTTAAATTCTTTTAAACAAAATTTTGCAATATCCACAAATCTCTAAATTTGTTATACAAATGAGTTTTCAATGAATGACTCAATTTAATTTATCAAGCTAATTATCACAAGATTAATAAGCATGCAAGATAACAAAGTAAGGAGATAGAGATAGAGATAAAGAGATTGACAGCATGATTTTTACGAGATTCGGTAGCTCCTAGTCCTCGGCTCAAAGAATCCTCTTCATTGAGACTTTCCCAATCCTCACACTATGACTCTTCCTTCAATAGGTGGAATAGCAAAACCTTTACACAAGAGCTAACGAGCTCATCACACAATCAATAGAACAATCCTCCCTTGAAACAATGGGCTTCACTTACCCAATATTATAAATTTGTGTATGCAATCAATATATCACTCAAGAAATAAAAACACTCAAAACCCTAAGGTTTTTATGGAAGATAGATCAATATAAGCTCAAGTGTTTTTAAGTGATACTTCAAGAACTCTAGATTTATATTCTCAAATGATTAATTCAATGAGAGAATAAGAAAAGAGCTAGAGTTTAAATCTTTAAATGATTTGAGGGAAAAATGAGATTTCTTGCTTCTTGCTTTCAAAGACTTTTCAAAGAGTACTAGAGAGAAAATAAGAGATGAAGATTTGTAGAAATTTCTCACACTAGGATTACTTTTTCAATCCTACATCTCATTCTATATATAGTGAAATATTAGGGTTTGGAGAATGAATCTCACTCTAGAGAGTAGGAGAGTGAGTTCTAAAAAGTAGCAAGAATAAACACCAAGTGATGCGCAAAAATATTTCTCAAATTTACTTTTTCTCAAAAAGCTGAAGAACCCATTCGACTGCCTCCAAGCCGTATTTAAAATATTTTTCCCAACGACTATAGCCAGTCGACTGCCTCAAGAGCAAGTCGACTGTGTTGAACAGGCCAATCGACTGTCTCAGGCAATCAAATAAGTTCAAAACTCTCTGTTTCATCCAGTCGGCTGGGCCCTTGGCCAGTCAACTTGGTCACAGACAGTCGACTGCCATTGCTTGGCCAGTCGACTGGGTGACTCAAAACTTTTGATTTTAAGTTTGTTTTTGTTCCGTTTTGAGTTCGGTTCTTTAATCACTTGAGCTTATAGGACCAATCAATGTATAGAATACCTTGTTACAATTTTCAAACACCGACCTATCTACTCCGGGTCTTGAGTCTTCAACTTTCGCCTTTCGTTGACCATTTTGTCCTTTTCCGTTTTTGTGCTTGAATTTCTTTGTCGCTTATCGTTTTTTGTGTTTGCATTCTTTTCGAATCATTTTTCTATTCTTGCTGAAACACTTAGATCAAAATTATATTAGTATCAAACATACTTAAATGTTTTGTTAATATCAGAACATGAATTATTGTTCGAAATAGAATTTCAAGGCCAATAAATTCGTTTGGCTAGAAGCTTATAAGTAAAGAGGGCGGAAGTAAGAAGTGAATTTCAATTGGTTATACAATAGTTGAGTGGGGAGTATGAAACCTGATATTCAAAAATGGAAGCATACAAGGGATTGGTACTGAAAGAGGTCGAGGGATTCCAGTAATTGACTTTTGAACAAATCCCAAGAGGAGACAGTGTCATGGCAGATCGGTTAGCTAATCAGGCATTCGCAGCAGGGGATAGTATGACTCGAATAACTCCAATGGATTTCGTAGTCCGATCATGTTTAGAACCTCCCAAAGAAGTGATGGTCATTCCATGGGAGCCAAGTTGTATGGACCCTATAGTAGATTATTTGAGAATGGGTGCCTTGCTTGAATCAAAGCCAGAAGCCCGTAAGATAAGGATAAAAGCTGCAAGATATGCACTCTACAATGGCCAGCTTTATTGAAAGTCTTTTTCCGAACCATACTTAAGGTGCCTTACACCCTCTGAAGCCTCTGCGGTTATGGAAGAGATACATGTCGAATCTTGTGGTAATCATTCCGGGGGAAGGTCATTCGCTCATAAAGTCCTCACCAAGGGGTACGTTTAGCCTTACCTGTCAAGAGATGCTGAGGTATATGCACGATGGTATAAAAGTGTCAGTTTCATGGAGATGCCATTCATCCACCTTCGGAGTTGTTGAATCCAATGATTGTCCCTCACCTATTTGCCCGATGGGGAATGGACATCGTGGGTCCAATCCCGCAAGCCATCTGATCTACTACACACATTCTCCTGGCAACAGATTACTTCATCAAGTGGGAGGAAGTTGAGGCGTACCCAACCATCAAGAGCAACTATGTTTTCAAGTTCATCTAGAGTCGCATCATTTGTAGGTTTGGTCTACCCCAAACGATAATGATGGATAACGGCAACAACCTAGACAACAGGAAAGTTCAAGTATTCCTAGCAGAACATGGGATCAATCAGAATACTTTTTTTGTCGGTTACCCGCAAGGCAACGGACAGACAGAAAGAAAAAATAGAACGATCTTTGATACTCTCAGGAAAAAACTAGAAGCAGCAAAATGAGCTTAGTTGGAGAAACTACCCGAGGTTGTTTGGTCTTATTGGACCACCCCAAGGCAGCCGACAGGAGAACCCCATTCGCCATGGCCTACGGGGCTGAAGTCATTATTCCGACCGAATTGAAGGTGCCAACGTTAAGAAGTCAAGCTTGGGAAGAGGGCCCAAACAATCAGCATCTGGCCCATGATTTGGACCTACTGAAAGAAAGAAGGGAAGCCACGGGAATAAGGTTGGCCTCCTACCAACAATAGGTCAGGCCTCGATTTAATGAAAAGGTCAGAAGAAGGGAGTTTCAGTTAGGTGATATGGTGCTCAGAAAAAATATTGGAATTATTGGCAAACTACGGGAGACATGGGAAGGACCTTATACTATCTTTGAGGTAATCGGGCGTGAGGCCTATTGGGTACGGAAGAACGAGACAGGCCGCATCGAGCCCAACTTTCATAATACCTATCGCCTAAAGAGATATTATCCGTAGATAGATTTCCAATAGATAGCAATAAAAGCATCTGTATCCGTATGATACCTTTACTAAATTATCAAGCATCTGTGCCTAATATACGATACCTCTGCTGTAGGCTTTTCAAATTTTAATAAAGAACCTTATTCTTTCATATATGTTCTTGATCTGACCTTATAAGAAATAAAAACAAAATTCTAAGTGTTGAGTTCAAACCTGATTTGATCTAGCCAGAGGATACAACCGAGTCTCAGGGGCCAGATGCCCGAAGACTCCCATCAAATGGAAAAATTTCCTAAGTGTTGAGTTCAAACCTAATTTGAACTAGTCAGAGGATACAACCAAGTCTCAGGGGCCAGATGCCCGAAGACTCCTATCAAACGGAAAAATTTCCTAAGTGTTGAGTTCAAACCTGATTTGAACTAGTCAGAGGATACAACTGAGTCTCAGGGGCCTGATGCTCGAAGACTCCCATCAAACGGAAAAATTTCCTAAGTGTTGAGTTCAAAACTGATTTGAACTAGTCGAAGGATACAACTTTGTCTCAGGGATCAAATACTCGAAGACTCTCATTAAAAGCAAAATTTTCTCTAAGTGTTGATTTTTGACTTATTAAGGTCATATGCCCGAAGAGGCTTATACACGCAAAATTTTCTAAGTGTTTGGGTCAATCACGAGCCAACAAATCAACATTCATTGAAAGTAAGAGAAGATATTTCTTAAAGCCGGAAGTTTTTCATTGAAATAAAAATAATAAAATAACCCTACCAAGGGAAATATAAAACATAAAATCTAAAGACCTATTGACCCCTGAACTCGGGGCCATGGTCATTTACAATATTATTCCCCAAAGAAACAGGTTGTTTCGGAGCAAGGGGCAGAGGATCTTCTCCCTTCAGAAATGCGGTAAACCTCTTTTCATTCCCTGAAGCCACTGGATCCTGATAAGGAAATGGCACCTTCAGAAATGAATCAAATTCTTCGGCAGTCTTGACCTCTTGCTCTGCCAAAGAAATGTGCTCCATTTCATGACGCTCCTGCCAGGCCATAGCTGATCGAACATCGCAAATGCCTATGTACCGCTGGTGCATATCTAGACCATCCAAGCGGCACATCTCCACCTTCGATCGCTCAAAAGCCAGAAGATTTCTGACTCTGCCTTCTCAGCAATGATCTTCTGGTAGACAGCCTTTGCTTCTGCGAGCTCAGCGGCCATGGCCCTCATTTCAGCCTTTCATGTCTCAAGCAAGGCTTTTTGATCAACTACACTCTGACGAAGACCATCAGCCTTTTTCGCCAAAGTGATCCGGTGGTCACTCGCTTACTGATTGGTAGTAAGAAGCCTGCTCATTTCTTTGATATTAGCTTCCAGAAGATGCTTATATGATTGAATGACATAAAGGAGCTGGAAAATAAAAACACCATGTCAGAATTAAGAAAGTGTGGGGATAGAAAGAAATTACTGAATGAGCAAAGACAATAACCTACTTCCATGGCCATTCTGGAGCCCTTCTGAAGCAACTCGGTCCTCTTTACCTTGGACTGGGGCCCGATCAGCATGAGTCCATACTTCCTTTACCATAACTCGAAGGACGTCGGCATTCTCGAAAGTAATCTGATCTGTATGAATCGGAGATTCATTGGGGAGGACAAACTTGGGTTCCTAGGGAATGATGGCACGAGGAAGACCCTGATCTTATGGTGGGGCACTACTTGAGGCATCAGTAGTTTGAACCCTAGACCTTTTGTTGGCTACTCCACCGCCGGTATCAGATCAAGGCCGTGTATTCGGAGTGCTGGTAGGAGGAGGTGGAAGATCTGAAGGATTTTATGCAACTGGGCGTACCCGAGGCACCGGGGGAGATGTAGAGATCGGTGTAGCATGGACTGGGTTAGATCCTTTAAGGACCTCAGTGTGTTTAGCAGACAAGGGCCTGAGAGGTAGATCCATTCTGTCAACAACAGCGCCCAAATTAGATATCATTCCCAGATTGGCTTTAGTTAAAAGCTTATTGGCAGATCTGACTTTGCTCCAGATATTGGCCTTCAAGAGTGCAAAACGTTCTTTTACAAGGAATGGGGGTATCTCACTGTCCTCATAGCCAAGGAATCTATATACATACTCTCCCCGGTGCAAATCACAAAACTCATAGAAACACGTGGCTTTGTGGAGATGGCGGAAGACAGGAAGCCGGATGGGGCCAAAGACTCAAGGGATCGGGAATGTCTGAGAGAATGGCTAGAGCCAGTTGCCGCTAACAACTACCATTCTCTCCTTCCGGTCCTTATCAGAACATATGCCTTGACCTTGGAAAGGGAAAAGGTTATACCTACCCTTGCATTATGTGCCATTCTGTAAGAAGTAGCAGAGAAGTAGGTCAGCTAAGCCTAAGTTTAGGTCTAAGTCTCTGTTATACAGGAGGAACATAGCCAGAATCCTAAAGTTGTTCAGGTTAAGTTGAAGAGGGTGCAACCCAAACATGAAAAGAACATAATGGAAGAATGGAGGAAGGGGGAATCTTAGTATTTTGAAATGAACCGCCGATAGAAGGACACTATCTAGTTCAACTCCCTCACTCTTTGAGAAGTCTAAATTTTATGGGTAAAGGGCCAGGAACACATCACTGGGCACATTAGCTTTAACCTGAAGACATTTGACATCCACCTCAGGCCTAGATATTCCCTTAAGAGGGGCAATGATGAAGGGTTTGGGGACACAGGGGATCGTAGGGTCCTCATCATTAGATGAACTCCCTTCATCAGGCACTTTTGGATTTGCTGATGAGCATGGGATGTTAGTATTAAGGGGAATAGTTTTAGGTGTGGAAGTCTCTTGGCGAACAGAGGATGGACTACTACTACTGAGGCTGTCAGGATCGGTTCTGGAACACAGAACGACTTCTTCTACCGACATTTTTACCATATTTTTACTACAGAAAGGTAGAAGAGTGTAGAGGCAGTGGAAGATAGGGAAAGAGAAATTGAAAATGATTAAATGATGAACTTACTAAGAGGAAGAAAATACAATAAGAGTCTTCGGGAAGATGAGATGATGTTCTGGTGGAGCCCTCTGGATGAACAAGCACAAAAGTCCGATGAAAGATTAAAGCAGAGAAAGAGAAGTATTTACAGAAAATTGAAAACTTGTGAGAGTAAAATGGCGAGGCATGGAGGGCTTTATAGAGGATCAGAGGCAAGCTAAGAGTCGTACACGAAGTCCGAAAGGTGTGCGCCATTAATTCAGCCCACCAACGAGAAGATTAAGGGGACATGGGCCATTCATTTGAAACCTAAGTAAATGTTCACCTACCCATGCATTAATTAGAGCTGCCACGTGTCATAAGGGAGCTGCCACTTTTCAAAATTCCCTTGTGTATATATACATATATAAGTGTATTCGGTCATGGGCCTATAAGAATGAACCATGGGCCGATAACCTTAGGGGCCTGTGTAATAGTGAAATTTTACAGCCCATAGGGTTTGGGCTGCCATACGATCCAACGAGCCAAGCCCAGGGTATCTTCTAGAATTATGTGAGCTCCAAGAAATTAGAGTCCATAGATGGAAGGGGATATATCAAATCTCACAATTAAAGGGTTTGATAGACTTGACAGATGGGCCTTGACCTATCTACAAAATTGTATATATACATAGCCAAGCCATGAATAAAGACATTCGATTCAACCCAATTTGTTGTGTAATTTTTCTGCATTTACAGGTAGAGACTTTGATGGATGATTAAGGAGATAAAGATGAGAGGCTGCGACGTCCCACCGGGCCTGCCAAAACTTTGTACAGAAAAATTTCGTCTCCGTAAAAATATGACACAAAATATAGTTAAACAAATATATTTATTAATGCTAAAAGATAAAATAAGTTAAAATGAGCGGTACAATTTTACGTGGTCTATTCTTAAACAAATAAGAAATTTTCTCTAATTAAATCTTCTTGTAGTTTCGGTACAAGGTTTTTGAAAACTTAATCTTGAATTGTCCCTTGATTGTTGTTTGTGTTCTTCATAAGGTCTTGATTTGTTGAATGTCTTTGAAAAAGAGCGACACAGGTGGCGTCAGGTGTTTGTTGAGTTAGAGTTCCGGTAGACCTTTGTTGTGGTTTTCTCTCATTCTCTTGATGATCCCAAAATGTGTTGGGTGACCTTGTATTTATAGGCTAATGGTGGGATCTTCTATTTGGAAAGTACCCCCAATTATGTTTAAATTCCACAAAATAAGAGATAGTTTTTTTTTTTTTTTAATTTTTCTAGGAATAGATTCTAATTTAAATTTGAATTAAAAACATATAATTCAAATATTTAATAATATAAGACGTGTCCATTTGAGGGACCCATAATCTACAATGTTTTTGATCGAGAATTATTGACTTAATTCAATCGATCCAACGGTGAATAAATAATCACCAAATTTATAAATCTACAAACTATATCGAAGAGGATGGAAGAAATGATATGTATTTTATTTCCATATTAATGGATAGGTGAATTTTGTGTAATAAGTGATTATTGTGAATTTTGTGTTTACCTTTTAAAAAAAACAAAAAATTGAAAAGAAGTAATGCAGTAGGCATTAATAAGGCTAAATTGCCCAACTTTTTCCTATTTTCTCTATAGTTACTTTATTAAAATTAAACTTAATTTCTAAAGCAAAAAATAATTTTGAATCTTCAACGCATTTTATAAATAAATTCCGAATTTAATTGGATGGACATGGACACTAATGTTGTGACAACTCTAGTAGCGTTCCATAGTCCACAAGGCCCTGAAGTTAAGGGTCGATTAAACCCTCCAGTGGCCCAAACTTTCTGTAGCCAGCGGGAATTGAACATATGACCTAATACTTCTTGAGGCGCTAGGTCGACCTTGCTTTTTCCCAACTAAACTACCCGTTCGGGTTAACCCTTCCATAGTTCATCTCGACTTAATTGAAGTACATCTCATGCCATAAAACAAGTGAAAACATATTTCTCTTTCATACCCTCGAGTCTAATTAGTAGAAGAATTTTTTCACCACCATCTACAAATATCTACTTCATTAAAATCCAACCTCCTCAATATTACATAATCAATATAAATTTTATTTCTTTACTTAATTATCTTGTTTCTTTTTTACTTGATGAATAAAAAATTATAATACTATCTGAATGACTAAACAAATACCATTATAGTTAGTTTATTAAAATTAAAATTAATTCTGAAAACAACATTAAATTTTGAATTTTTTTTTCGGTAATTCAAATTTATTAGAAACCAAAAAAGAAGAAGAGGCAAAGCCTCAAATACATACAACCTAGCTAGAAAACAAGCTAGGAAAACAACTCAAACAAAGAGCAAACCAAAAAGGCAGCCTTAAGGAACAAGCTGAACCAAAAACAAAAACTAAGACCTAGCAAAAACAAAGGCCCTAGCAAACGAAGCAAACAAACCAACAAAGCTAAGGCAGTTGGGCACCACCTTGGAAAAACATTGAGAAGCCAACAAAAACTCACCATAAAACCTTCCTAGTCCAACCCAACCAGCACTCTTTCAGGTAAGTTCCAAGCATCAACCAATTCTCTAGCCTTCCAATGATTCTTGAAAGTCATAGAAAAAAGCATATCTCTGATTTAAGTTTCAATGCAGCACTTGATAGAGTTAGAAAAAAGGATTTTTCCACTGAAAATCCTTGCATTTTTTCCCCTCTAAATGAAGTAGATGGATGCTGCAAAGCAAAGCCTGAATTGAAGAACAATAATTGAAGTTGGTTGCTCCTTCCACAAGGAGGACATCCAGTAAAGTATGAAATCATATGACATGTTTCCCAAATATACTCCACACATATTCTGTACCCAATTCCAAACTCTAGCTGAGAATTTGCAGTTGAAAAAGAGATGTGCATGGGCCTCATCCTTCTCCATGCAAAGTGGACTAAGAGAAATGTTACTTGGAATCCCAATTCTATCCCTTGTACTCAGTCTTCCATGAGAAACAAGCCATGTGATAAAACCATGTTTAGGGATGTTATTAGAAAACTAGATGTTGTGCTACCAAGAAGATTTGATAGCAGGGGGATGAAGAACTTCAAAAGTGCTCTTAAAATTGAAATTCCCTGTTGGATAGAGGGAACATGTTACCCAGTCAGAGCTCCCATGGTGGATCATAGGCAACTAGTCAAAGCACGCTATAGGAGTGATTGCAATAAGGGACTGAAGAACTAACTACCTATTCTTTCTCACTAAGCAAGCCACTTTTAGATCACCATGCCAGCAAGAGTGGGATATAATGAGAAGATCAATGATGGTAGAAAGAGGACCATTTGGCATCCAATATGTAAGAACACTTTTGGGTATTGTTTATTTATGGCATGTTTTAGACAATAACCATGTTGAGTGTTAGATAGGTCGGTTTGGTGTTAATGACATCGATAAGCTTCATCAAAGGTAGAATCAAGCATTGAAGTACAAGTGAAGCACGAAAGTGAGCATATTGAGGAAAAATGTCTCCTGGAGGGCAAACACGACATTTTTCGAAGCCGTCACTTCAAGCAAAAAGTTTCGTGGGTTTAAGAGGGTCATTTTGGCGCAGTTGTGAAGAAAAATGGTTTTGACAAAAATACATACGGTTAAGCCTATGCTTTCAGTTTCAAAAAGTGGTTGGAAAACACATTTTTACGCTTTGAGATACGCTTGGACCTACTCTTGAAGCATAGGCCCTGCTACGCTTGAAGCGTAGCTGCAACAAGTTTTTGCTTATTTTTTCCTGCGATGTCCAAATTGTTCGGGGGTTGGTTTTATGATTTGTCCATGACTTATATACATCAAAGTGCGTGCTATATACATTATATTCACCAGAATATAGGGTTTTGATGTAAAATTATGAGAAAGGTCAAACTTAGTGTTTGGATCTGTAACGTCCCTAAAATTTTTGAAACTACAACCCGGAGAATCAGCGAATTTCCAAAGGGTGGCGTAAGTCAAACAACCACTAGAGTCAACAATAACAAGGAAAATACATGGAATAACAATGAAAAATATACTCCATGCCTAATCGAATACTAGAAACTCACTAGTATCCTCTGATACCAAACTGACACGCCCCTAAATTCCTAAGACTCCCGAACTAGGACATCCAAGGAATCCAGGATGTGATCCTTCATACGAACGACCAACTAAAATATCATTAACCATGAAAACATATGGAAAAATGATAAAAATGGTATATTTCATACCCAAATGAATGATAGAACAAAGTAGCGGAATCTAACGAAAATCCGGTAGAGTTCCGTTTGTAAATGGAACATTCGAACACCCAACCATAACAAAATAACCTGCCAATAACAGTTCGATAATATCCATGGCTCATAGGCCCAACATTCATCAATCCTACTAGGGCCGAGCCAGTGGAAAGAAACACCACTACCCCTACACAACCCTCTATAATCAACAGAACCACAAATGCTCGAATAAGAATACAGAAAAGCACATGGCAGTGCAGAATAGATACAATAACACCCTGAAATAATAAATACAGGAAATAAAAGATACACCAATAGGGTTATGCCAACAGACTGGCTCCCAAGAGAAATATATAACAATCTCACAAAACATGGGTAGAAAAGCTAACAAAAGATAACTATTGTCCCCAAACCAGCCGCGCTGCAACCATAACCGCATCACCCTACGCAACTCCAAAACCTATAACAAGGAAAATAAGAGAAAACTATCATTGCACCGCATGTTGTCCATAGCCGCAACATTTCCTGCAACCTGGCGTGGGAATACCAGGGGGTGAAAAAATACCCCTATAAGCAAATAAGCTCAGTGGAAAAAATTATATCCTAACTACCACATCCTCTGACTGTTTAGGTAATGCTAAACTATTTAGTAAGATACATAGCCCACAAATCCCAGCTACGCAATCCCAAGGCACGTACTCGTATACTACCATAAATAAGTATACATATCGGAAATTTATATATATACATATATATACGTACAAAACATGAGTCTATAAGGTACAACTAAGACTTGTACTCCAAGTACCAACATCAGTAGTCTCACTACTCTCACCAACCTACACTGGTACATGACACCCAGGTCCAATCTAACAAATCATCAAGTGCTCACAACGTTAACTAGAAAATCCAAACAAAGGGGAAACACACTCACCTCTAATATCCACAAGGATCAAAATCCAGCACTAGTACCAAGGAATACTCATAACTCACTCCCCGAGAACATAGGAGGAAAAACATTCACGTCCTTGCGTACTAACACAATCGTCATCTATATATATATATATGTGTGTACAATATATATATAAGAAACATCATCTCATTCCTAGAGAAAATCTATACCTCAAGGATGGAATCACCTCTTCATATCACCGTACGAAAATCTCAAAATACCATCTCCAACAAGGTCAATAAATCACCAATACTCTCATTATGGATAAGGAACGCTAAACGGTCGAATCTCAGAGAGAACCCGAACACTACTCTCATGACGACCACATAAGAGTCAAGTAACCAAAGTAAGAGAAAAGAAGTCCCAATGCTAAACCAACAGATAACCGAGACAACAATATCAAGGTTAAAACACTACAAGTGTTTAGGCAGAACACTCGGACAAAAGAAACCAATCCACTCGGCATCCATGCCCCTAACATGTGTAACAACTCAAATCACCTAAGTGGTGACATCAACAAACAAGATGAAGTGAAAGACAACACTATATGTGTGCACTGAAAAACACCAAGCCTCATGCCCGAGACTTAGAAATGATCCGAATCGAAGGTGAAACAAGAAACCACTTTTCACAACTCTATAGGACGAGATCTTGAAAAGGAAGTCTCGAAATCTCGAGGAAGGTAATAAAATAGTTTTCCTTTAAGAAACCACATAGTAAAAATACCCGTCTTGCCCCCGGTCTTCGTCGTTCGCCTGTCATGGCTACGGGGGTAAGCGAAAATGGGTTTTTACTTTTAAATACAATGAGTTTGTTTTCGAAACTTGAAAAACTCCATTTCCGACAGACAGCCAGATTAAAGTGACTGCAAGTCCAAGGATTCCTATAATGTCCAAGAGGGCAATGAAGGAAGAACAATACGTTGGACTCACGGAACACAACCATCCGTTTCCAACTCCTCAATCAAATGACACCACGAGGAAGAGGTTCGGCACCACGCCGTAACCGACGGCTCAAGGAGTGACATATGAGTCAAAGACATGTACTAGTATACAGGGTACAGTAAAATAAATGCCTAGGGGAATGAACTAAGCTCTAGAACCAAGACTGTCAAGCTACAGTACCTCGAGTACTTAATAAAATCACTCAGATCCCTTAATATCATAAAAAGGGAAAACTAGTGACCGATACCACGGAACTAACTAGTTTCAATCAATACCTCTTCCAATTCATTATAACCTCAATTTCACCTTTAATACTAACTCTCTAGATTACCAACAAATCAAGAGACCATTACCACTCAACTAGACAGGTTCAATCACAACCTCGTCTAACCATACTCAAAACCTCAAAAGTACGATCAAGGACACATCCCTCTAAATGGGAAAGAACATCAAGGGTCAGTAATATGCAACAAACCAAAACCACAAGACTATCACCCGCCTTCTTAAGGCCTCAACTCTCAATTGATACTAGAATCAATCCCTTACCTCAAATCTCTAAAGAAGTCACTGTGTCAATATACTTAACCTCCCCTAAGGGTACAAAAGTATATAATCGCAAGTATAAAAATATACATTTCATTATACTTTATTAATTACCGCATGTAATCATTTTTCTTTCACATTAATCATTATCAGCTGAGCATTTTATAAAGATATGAATTTATTTGCAATATTCATACTTAACATGCTCCAAAATCCACAGGCAATAATAGTACATAATAACTTGCTCCAACAATCCACATGTAATAATATCACATATACATGTCAAATGAAATCACATAAATGCTACGCAAATACAACGTGACTCATACACCTCATGGCACAGACCTCGTGAAACACATTTTGCCCAATATAGGTTAACGGATATATACTCATCCGACACTAAACCGCCCACACATGATGGACACGGTGCCCAATACAGGTTAACAAATACGCACTCACTCATACTATGAAAAAAGAGTACCACACCGATTCTTTCCAAGTGATATTTTATCTTTCACTTTCAACAAGGAAAGCGGTCGCACAAGAGCCCCACGGGCGACTCCCATGCTTTAAAGATCCGAGAGTGGCGCATACCACCACGATAGGGCAGCAACCAACCCTATATCCCCAATTCCTGGCTTACTAGTCTAGAGGTGGGAGACACATTTTCCTGGTCAATTGTTGCGATGATTCGACACAAAGACACTCACTCATGATTACATAACCCTCATATACTAACACCATGATTTGACACTACACGATGTTCTCAATATGCATCCAGGGCCTCAATAATAATCATGTCTCAACATAAATATGTAATGCATCATATTTATGAAAACATCCACATGCTACCACATGAATCTCATAATCTCTTTCACATGTTTTTAAAACAATAAAGCAATAAACCACGACAAGCAATTATATCACATAATCATGCTTGCAATTCATCAAATTATACTTTAATTCACAAGTATACAAGTTCATTCATTTAAACATGTTTTTAATTCCCTTAAAGCAATAATCCATGTATCGTAAGGGGAACCTAGCATAACGTCTAAGTTTTCACGCTCCTTCTGTTCATATATTCCCTAACACATTAAAAAGGGATCTAAGCCACCTATTCTTTTTCAATTCAAATAGAAATTTATTTAATTTCACAGGAAAATAATTTAATTAATTTATCAAATTAATTTCTAAGTCCTGCCTAGATTTTAACTCAATTATAGATATTTAAATTCATAATTTAGTATATCTATATTTAAAATAAATAGGAGTTTGCACACCCAAATCACGTCAACGAAACGGAAGTGAGAATAAAATTTCCCACCTTAATATATGCTTATAGAACAGCCCAAAACGGCCCACCGTGAATAGTATCGGTGCCCGAATATGGAGCCCGTCGACCAAAGTCACCTGAATAATATTTCGAATATACCGAAACGTCCGCCTCGACAATCTATATGATATATACGAAGTCCATTAGCAATAGGTTAATCAATTTGGATAAATCTAAAATAATCCAAACAAAAATTCTAACCTATAAACACAATTTCCCGATAAACCGCTGAAAGTAAAAATACAAAATTTTAGTATGACGTACCTCGCACCGAGGCGAAGCTACTCACCAAAAATCGGCCCAAACCGATAACGGGAAGTCACCTAAATCGCAGGCCGAAGTTCAGGCCGAACCTCCCTATCGAGCGACTCCAGCTCTGCCGTGACCACACGCTGTTGCGCCACCACCTACGTGACACCACCATGCCGCCACACCATCGCCGTCTCTGCAACTCCAGCCGTCGCCAGCTCCAACGACCCTAACCTCCCACCAGGTCGAGCGTCAACATGAGCGACCTCCCCTTCTCTTCCCCGCTATCCTTCACTCTCCATCACAACCCTCTCTCTCTCTCTCTATACTGGTTGACGAAGAAGGAGAATGAAGCAGACTCTGATCAATCACATGTAAAGAAGAAGAAGAGTGCAAATATGTGTATATGTATATACATATATATGATAAATCGCAAAAATGACTCTACTAGTATCCGAAATTAAAAACTAATCCCAAAACAATAAATATATATATTTACAATTAAATATATATATATACAATAAATCCCAATAAATACCGGGAACACCCAGACGTAATCTCGCAACCCCGAACTAATAATGGGATGCCCAATAAATAATCCCAATTAAATATACCGGGGTAGGAACCCAAACGTCGGAATGCCTAACAAGCCCAATCCAATAAAACATGTCGTCATCCAGTCGAAGCACTAATGTTAAACGTCAAAACGAAACCGCGTAGTCGTCAAAGAGAAACCGTAATGTCGTCTAGTCGACTTTAAAACTAAACGCGAAACTTTTACGCGCGAAATACCAAGAATAAATAATGCATCAAGAACAAGTGACGTCATTACTGAAATTAAATCAGAAATAATTTCAGGAAAAAGGAGAATAACACGGGGTGTTACATGATCATCTTTGTCTATAAATACCCAAGTCTACAACAAGAGGAGGCACGTCTTAAAGAATTCTCTACAAGTTTTCTACAGCTTTATCTTCTTCTACATAGATATACATATGGTGAGAGAATATTATTGAGTGATTAGAGATACACAAATTCTCTTTTGTTATTGGACGTCTTCAATCATGCTTCTACATCGACCATTTCTATGCACGATTGAATGGTATAGTTGCTGAAAAATTCACACGTTATCTATTGCAACGTGGTTGCTTTGATCCGTTGAATAACGGAGTCGTCTATGTGCGGAGATCGAAACAAAGGCTTCGTGGTGATTTTGATCCGTTGAAGAACGGAGCCGTCTATGTGCGGAGATCGAAGCAAAGGCTTCGTGGTGATTTTGATATGCTGAGAAGCAGAGCCGTCAGAGTACGGATATCGGAGCAAAAGCTTCGTGGAACGCGAGTGAATCTAAACTTTCAGACATCGAGTGAAAAACAACAAATTACAGCTGTTGTAAGTTCTGTCTTCATAGAGTCTGTACAAATTCTCTTATTCACAGTGTATCGATACCCAAGCGTATCCTTGATTTTTACTTGGAGTCTTTCCAAGGTTTTTCACGTAAAAAATCTCCGTGTCTTCTCATTATTTATTTTCTACACTTATATTCATATTTGCTTAATTGATCTATTTTGAGAATTGATTTGAGAATTAGGGTTTATGATTAATTAAAATTGAATTTCCGTTATATAATTTTAATTGATCATAAAATCGACAAAAAGCCTATTCACCCCCCCTCTAGTATGTTTTCACTATCGTTTAGGTAATTTCACAATAATATTGCCAAAGGGAAATGTTTTTACCATTAACAACCTTATGGACCAAGAACTGTTTGGCAAGGCTTCTAAGTTTAAGAATCTTTCTCCAATTAGCTGAGCTAAGATTGGAAGACTTTACACTCCAAAAGATTTTCCCTTTGAGGACATTAGCATGCACCCAGTCATGCCATATAGATTGGCCCTTGTCATGAAAAATATGCCATATATGCTTAAGAGTTGCAGCTCTATTGAGGTCAAGAAGATTAGGAATTCCCAATCCTCCATACTCTTTAGGTAGACAAATGGCATTCCACCTCACTTTTGCACCATAAACCTTCATTTCAGAACCATACCATAGGAATCTTCTTAGGACTGAGCTGATATCCTTTAACACATGAAGGGGCAGAATTATGTGGGTACTCTAGTAAAAATGGATGCTAACCAGAATATTTTTGATCAATTGGACTCTACCTGCATAAGAGAGGAACTTAGAGGTCCAATTAGAGATTCTAGAAGTGTTCTTCTCAACAAGACACTTAAATTCAGAGGGGGGAAGCCTTGTGAAAGAAAGAGGCAACCCAAGGTATTTGAAAGGTAAGGACCCCTGGTCAAAACCACTAGGAACTCTCATTAATTCTTGGTTCTCAGTAGAAACATTACCAAAGAGAATGAAACTCTTTGAGAGGTTTGGTTTTAAACCAGAGAGTGAAGATAAAGTATGGACAACTTTGAGAAGGGTATTGAGGGAGTGAGGTCACCATTGCAGAACTTGAAGAGGTTATCAGCAAAGCAGACATGTGAAATTTTATTTTGTTTACATCTCCAATGGAAGATGAAATTAGGGTCATTTTGGATAATGAGGTTGGCTATAGAAGATAACATATCTATGACTAAAACAATCAAGAAAGAGGAGATAGGATCCCCTTGTCTAAGGCCTTGAGATCCTTTGAAAAATCCCACCAACTCACCATTAACAGAAATAGAATAAGAAGGGCTGCAAACACAAGCCTTTATCCAAACAATAAACATGGGAGGAAAATTAAGGATAGAAAGAATATCAAACAGAAAAGACCAGTTAACAGAATCATAGGCTTTATGAAGATCAATTTTCAGGGCACATTTGGCCTTAAAAGAGTTCAAGTGGTAGCCTTTGATTAATTCTTGAACCAAAAAGAAACCATCACCAATCCTTCTATTTTTCACAAAGGCAGTTTGTTGTTTCTCAATGATGGAAGCAAGAAATGGTTGCAGTTTTAGAGAGAGAAGTTTGGATATAACCTTGTAGAGGACATTGCAACAAGCAATAGGTCTAAAATCACTCATTGAGGATGGGTTTGGCACTTTGGGCAAGAAATGTAACATTGATCTATTTCAGAAACTGACCATTGGAAAACAATTCTTGAATTGCTAAAGACATATCATGCCCAATAATAGGCTATGCTTTCTTGAAAAAATAAGCTTTATAGCCAGCAGGCCCTGCTGATTTAAAGTTATTAAAACCAAAGAAACATCCTTGTATCTCTTCCATAGTAGGAATTGTAGTAAGACCTGTCATTAAGTCTTACTAAGGGCATTAATACCTGGGTAAAAGGAGTTGTTTGTACCCAGAATCTGTTGGAAGTAATCCACAGTTTCTTTCTTGATGTCATGTAAAGAGCCAGACTGGTTCACATTCCCAAGAGTGATGGTAGACAACTTTTTCCTGTTGCACCTATTATTGAAAGACTTCGTGAAATATCTTGTGTTCTCGTCACCATTCTTGAGCCAATTGACTCTAGACTTTTGGATGAAAAAATCTCTTCAGCTTTGGCAAGGTCATTGAAAAATTCAAGGTGAGATTTCTCTGCATTCCTCAGGGCAATATTGGAAGGTTGAGCATCAAGTCTGATCTGGAAATTGAATAGAGCTTCCTTTTCCTAAATAACTTTAGAAGAAATATCACTAAACTCTCTCTAATTAGGCAGTTTCAACTTTGGCTTGAGGAACTTAAGTTTTCTAACCACTTGAAACATAGTGGCACCTTGAATTTCCTGGTTCCACGTATGCTGAACAGTAGAAACAAAATCACAATGATCTGCAATAAAATTGAAAATTTCGAAAGGGACTATTTTTTTGGGTTTAGGAGTACCACGATTGACAAGCATAGGGGAGTGGTCAGAAATTCCCTAAAGTAAAAAGATGCAGTCAGCTTGAGGAAAGGACATATTCCAGATGTCATTCATCAGAGCTCTATCAAGCTTCCTAGTGATATTAATGAGACCTCCCCTCTTATTAGTCCAAGAGTAGAAAATCTCACTGAATCTGAGATCACTTAACTCATTATGATGCAAACAGTTCATGAAAGTTTATATGCCATTGGATTAGACACTTGTCCCACCATAATTCTCATTAGGACGAGAAATATGAAGTCACCAAGCACCATCCAAGGTTGGGAGTTAGAGAGAAGGCCTCTACTATTAAGATCATGCCATAGTTGTTCTTTTTGGGTAACCCTATTCAGAGCATAAACATCAGAGATCAGGAACTGGTTATGGGAGGAGAGGTCTAATAAATACCAAATATTATATATTTAAACCCCTTAATTTACGTCTTTTAGTCCTACAGTGATATCTTTTATTAACTTTTTATTATGTTTTTGTGTTTATCTTATTTTTAAGGTCTTCATGAAGAATTCAATCAATTCCATGCAAATTGGGTCATCAACTATGCATGTAATATATTCATCCTGACCACCCTTTACTTAAATTCTTATAAATAAATATATGTTTCGATTCTGGAAATGACATTTGTACCATTGGAAATTTGATTCAAAGACCTTCAATTTGAGCATAAGAATGACCTTATTTCGATTTGAAATGAAGGCGTTATGGCTGTTGCAAGTCGGCTTCAAAACTGCAGATTTCTACAGAAATCAATACGGGTTCGGGTTTACCAAAAGGTGATGTGAATTTTACATCTTCCTGAAGATTCACCACATTTATTGGATTATGATTTTACAAGAGTAAATCTGATCCATTTCAAGAAACAAAGACACATGAAAAAAGAAGACAATGGGGTGGAAAGTAATAAATATTCAAACAAAAAGAAATCTAATTTCTCTTTTCTAGTTGTCATTTGATTCCATATTTTCCCTATAAATAGAGGTAGTCTTTCATTTGTAACTAACCAAGGAAGTGTAGTGAAGAGAAACATAGTGATATACACATTTGTAATGGAAGAGTAATTCTCTAGGTAAGGCTAGGGAATGAATTTGCAATAAAGATCCAAGTGTTTGCATATCCAAGTATTTAATTTTGACAACCCCATATTTCCATGCATAGGTTGGCTAGACTCATACACTGAAAACTAGGAGCATCTGTAATTGATAACATAAGCACAAAAAAAAAGACATAAAATCGAAATATAATAATAACAACAATAATAAAAACAAGGATACAACTTATACATGAAGAAGACCAACCCCAATACATCCTCAAATAAAATAATTCCCACAAGGTACAACTTGGAAATCCCATAAACATGGACCCCTAGAAACACACTTAAAAGAAATACAACATATATCATTTATCGGATCCTACCCTGGAGTAGAAGGAAAATATGATAGGACCGAACGGATAGATATGAAGCCTCAACCCTGCTGGTAAAACTGCCGAGGACCTGAAACAACAAAAATGTGGGTTAAACCCACGAGCAAGTACAACTCTACATGATCCTAAGCAGAGTACCAAAATCCATCCCCTTTCCAAATGACACATAATCCCAAAATTATATTATAAAATAATAATATATTTAACTATAACCATAGTCACTAATATACCACCATTTAATATAATTATCTCTATAAATTCCTTCTATTAATCCAAATTTTCCATACAACATCCATGCCCTACCATAATCACGTACCCGACAATTCACCCATGTCGTGACAACTCACCCATGTCCCGTTGTACTATTGAGACTTCAGTATTAGTCAGCCTCCTTGTGGTTCCTTATAAATCTCCAAAACATAGTCATTTAATTAAATCTTATGATTTTACGAATTTATTAATTCACTTGTATTCTTTATTCGAGAACGTATAACAATTTAAGAAGTCGAGTCTGGGGGGTCCAGGGGGGCGGCGCCAAGGTGTACGATCGAAACTGTTCATTTATACGGTCAAAAATACGTAATCCAGTATAATTCATGAAACACATAATAACAATATAAATCAATGTCCAGGTCTGATAACAAAGAAAATAGAGAAAAACCATTTCATAAATATGCAATATTTTTCTAATAATAGTTTTGAAATCTTTGTCAACATTGAAACCTAAAATATTTCTGTATTCAAATATTTATAGTTAGTTCTAACCATATACACCTCATCATAATCATGCTAGCAAGACACATAACCACGAATCCATACATGTATATCTACACATGGTAAAAACATATGTGTACGTATAGCTAGATATAAACATAGTCTCATGCATATATCAATATATCACCACGAATCTTTATGTATATACCAAATCTATACATATAGTCATGTATATAATGTCACAATCTCTATGTATATACAAGATCTATACATATAATCATGGATATGTACATATATGTATGAAAAGAATATAAATCATCATATATATATATGAATATAAATATACTCTAATAGATTTGTACATATATGTGTATATAAGTCTACTAATCTCTACCTATATGCAAGATCTGTACATATGATCATAGATCTATACATATATGCATAAACATAATATATATCCTCATATATATACGTGAATATAAACATACTTTAACATATTTATACATATATGTCTATATAAGTCTACGAATCTCTACATATATGAAGATCTATACATGTACCCACTGATCTATACATATACATATAAACAGAATATGAACATACTCTAACAGATCTATACATATATGCCTATATAGACCCACGAATCTCTACATACATACAAGATCTATATATATACTTACGGATCTATACATATATGTATAAACAGAATATATAAATGTCATATATGAACATGATTTACACATACATATACATATATGAAAAATACTATCTACCAGATTATATATGCACAAAGTAAAGGCTACGAAATTTCAGTACAAAGAGGAAGAGTAGAACATATGTCTTGCCAGTAATGTAGAGCTGAATCCACCACAAGTACATATCCAAACCAACCTAAGCTCTCAACCTCTCAACCCTCCCAATTTTGGGTATAATTGATGAAGAAGAAAAAGTAGTAGAAGAAATAAGATGGTGGTTAGATCTGAAGTTAATGATGTTTATATAGAAGAGGCTAAGGTTAGGGAATTGTCCAAAATATCCTTGTGTTATGCATAAATCATTAAACTGCCAAACACTAATGACAACCTTGCCCCCCTCAGATCACATAATTACATTATGACCTACTAGCCTTAAAATGACTAAGATAACCTCATTCAATAATTTAAACACCCAATATACCATCCGAAATAAATATCCATTAAATACGGGGTATTACATTAATGCTTCAAGGTTAGTATTATTGATAATATATGAATCTAATACTTTTATTCAATGATTCTTTGCCTCTTTATGCCATGTATATTGAGTTCTTTGAATCAATGAATACACTTATGCAATTACATCTAAGATTCATTATGTCATACAATGACATAAGTAATGCTCAACCCACTTTATGTGGTGTTCTTGATTTCTTATGATCTTACATAGGTATAATGAATATTTTGATTGTAATTACATCACTAAAGTTCACAATTCTTATGATTCATATATAATTAATAATACTACTTATTTCATGGAATAACAAGTATGTAATATTACTTATTTCATGAGATTTATTATATCATTTAGTATGTTAATTATAATTGCTAATATATCATTTAGTATGGATTATCCTACCAAGCGACCCCTTTCTTGTCATAGCAATTATAATGAACATATAATGATTTTATTAGTTAACTTATCTAATTCATTTAGTATGTTGATTATTTATTGCTTATAGGCATTATTTGGAGAATTGCGTTGTTAGTATGGATTATCCTACCGAGCGACCCATTTCTTTCCATGCAAATATAATTAACATATGATGATTTTATTAGTTAACTTTTCTCACTTATTTGGATATGTCGTACACTTGGTTTCGACATTGTAAAGGAATTCCCGATGCCTTAGTATTTAATTTAATTCAAAAACACAACCAAAATCAATCAATCAAATCAATTTAAGGATAAAAAAAAAATTCATTTTTCATACATCTTTCCGTCTCTCCCTGAGGTTCGACACTTAGACTCACCAAGACTATATTATAACTTGACTACCTATACTTGGGTATTGTAACGTGGAACACATTTCTAAACAAGTTTTTGGCGTCGTTGCTTGGAAGACGGCGAAAGAAGAAAATTGAGTTTTGTAATAAATTTATTTTCTTTTGTTTTCTTTTTTTTTTTTCATTTTGTTTATGATTGTTTGGACACAAAATTCTATAGGACGTGTTGAAAGAAACCTTGTAATGGGTACATCTTTTTGTAATCCTTTGTATTCAGGATCATCGTGTTCAATGGAGGACGATCAAAGTGTGAACAGAGATAATGAAGGACATCAAATCCTAAGAGGAGTGGAAGTTCCTCCCGGTCCTCATGTCCGAACTATGAGGGATTATCTCCAACCACCGCGAAGCACTGCACCATCATGTATTGTTCTTCCTCTTCATGCCAATACTTTCTCATTTAAGTCAGGTATGATTCAACTATTGCCTAGCTTTCATGGTATGGAATCTGAAAACCATTATTTTCATGTAAAACAATTCAAAGAGGTATGTTCTACTTTCCGAGATCGAAGAACTACTGAAGAAGTTGTAAGGCTTAAATTGTTTCCATTTTCTTTAAAAGATAAAGGCAAAATTTGGTTAAATGCACAAAGGCCTCACTCCATTAGATCATGGCAAGAATTACAAGTGGAATGTTTGAAAAAGTTTTTTTCGGTTCATATAAGCAATGCTTTAAGACGATAAATTTCAAAATTTTCTCCCTAAAATAATGAAACTTTTTATGAATGTTGTGAGCGTTTCAAAGAACTTTTAAATGCTTGTCCACATCATGGGTATGAGAATTGGAGTATAGTGAGTTTCTTTTATGAATCTTTACCGACTCAAATGCGCCAATTTATCGAAACCATGTGTAATAGAGACTTTTTAAACAAAGATCCCGATGAAGCCTTTTTGTTTTTTGACCAAATAGCCGAAAGTGCCCAAACTTGGGACACTTGTCATCTTGATGAAATAACTAAATTTTCGGAGAGGGGTGGAATTTATCATTTAAAAAGTGATGATGATTTATGAGCAAGAGTAATGCATTTAACTAAGATATTGAAAGCCTTAGAGTCCAAAAATGTGAAAGGGCTTAATGGAATAGAAGTAGTGTGTGGAATTTGTGATGAACTTGGACATTTTGACAAATGAATGTCTGACAATCCCAGTATTTAAGGAAGTCCTTAATGCTTTAGTCGAAGCCAATGCTTTCAAAAAACCACAGAATTCTCCTTACTCTGAGACTTACAATAGAGAATGGCGGAATCACCCCAATTTTAGTTGGAATAATTCTAATTTTCAACAAAGTCAACACCAGCCAAGGTCACAAGCTCCTTATGTTCCACCTCTCAAAATAGATTTGGAAGATATTCTTGCACAATTCATTTAAAAAAATGATCAAAAGTTTGACCAAATTGTGCAGTGTACCAACCAATTCATGCAACACATGCAAAAGACTAACCGAGCCATTGATGATATAAAGTCTCACATATCAAAATTGACCCCCATGCTTTCACCTCAAGAAGGTAAATTTCTTGCCCAACCACTTCCCAATCCACAAGGCTAATTTGTGGTCCAAGGTGGAGAACCTTCTCAAGTCAACATGGAACATGTCAAGTCAATCACTATCTTAAGAAGTGGAAAAGTGGTCGACAAAACTATTTCAATGACCCAAAAGCCCGAGGAATTGGAACCGTCAAAGAAAGCTGAGAAAAAAAACGAGAATGAGCAAGAAAATGAGGAAATTGAAAAAATACAAAATAACGTCACTATGCCATTCCCACAAAGATTAAAACAATCTTTGCCGGCAAATTCCAATGATGGAATTCTTGAAGTCTTTAAGCAAGTAAATGTCAACATTCCATTGCTTGATGTTATCAAGCAAATCCCTTCTTATGCAAAAATTTTAAAAGACTTGTGCACAATGAAGAGGAAGATGAATGTAAGAAAAAAGACTTTTATGACTGAACAAGTAAGTTTCATTTTACAAAATAAGAGACCTGTAAAATTCAAAGATCCTGGTTGTCCCACAAT